>VWZO01016706.1:321538-395689 GCA_013396975.1 Bucco capensis | reverse complement strand
AAGCTTGAGATTTAGAATAATTTTACAATTGACTGAAACTCAGTCAATTCAATGAGTAATTTGCATAGGTGATTCTCAGACTTTAAAGGTAAGAATGAGAGACTTTATGATTTCATCAGGACTAAATAGCAAAGGCTGATAACTTTCCATTGAGATTAATTTACATCTTTTAATAAGATGACACATCAGGGAACCATGAACCTGCTCAGTCTGTAGAACTGTCTTTTGCCTTAGCAAGTTACAGATTCAGGTCTAGAGTTTTACAGTTTAAGAGATTTATGGATAAAAGCGACCAAAAAAAAAGGAAAAGTAAGTGTTGTAAATATGTGAAATAGCTCTTTCTTTGAGGCATGTAAAGGACACGTGTAGATAAGCATCTGCTGGCCAGAATGGCTCCTGGCATTGCTCCTTAGGCTTAGCATCCCATGCATTGTGGAAACTGGAGTTTGACTTGTGATCTATGGCTTTGGGGTAAATGTTTTTGCATGATTTAATAGAATGGTTATTTCTTATGCAGATGACTGTGAGCCACGCTCTGAGATGCAAAGAGAAATTTCTGGTAGAAACAAACTCTGTCAGCATGGTTGAATAAGCAGAAACATTCTTCTAGCTAGTCTAGTTTTAAGATACTTAAATAAAAAAAAATCAGAAAGAAGATTTGTTCAATGATATTTGATTACCATTAATATGATTAATTAAACCATTAATAAAAATAGTAGTAGGAGTTGTTTGAGAGCTTTAGTAGATTTAAAATTACCTCTGACAGATTTACTGGAATTTGGTGATTCTCATAGTGTTTTCTGAATTTCTCATTGAAAAACTATTTTCTCATATACTTGTAACTGGGCAAGTTTGTGCCACTGACAAATGCAGTTTTTGTAATAAAATGTACATTTAGAAAACTCCTGTGAATTTTCAGAAGTTAATTTTTTATTGTCCTTGCCTTCTTGTGGCATTTTTTGTGGTATATGTGAGACACTGTCCTAGCTCGTTTCCATTGTAAAGCAAAGCTACCTTTGCCAAAAAGCAAAGCTACCTTTGCCATTGAGCTTCACCATTAAGAAGGTATTTTGATATATTATTATAATTACTTGAACTATTCTAGTACTTTGGCATTCTGTCATTTTCCAAGATCCCATTGAAGGAATGAATAAGTATAGAAATTGATCTTTTTCCTGAAGAACTGACACTGCAAGTGTTGATGATAACCACGATGAATGGTTGATACAAATATGAGTTGCTACTGAAAAGGATGGTCTCTCCAGCAACAGCCCTGTCTTGACAGTAGTGTTTTTTGTGATGGATCCTGATTAAAACTTCCATGGGTTTTGGCTAGATCCATTTCTAGCTGACTCTTGCACTTTTTCCTCCTGCAAACTGCACTTTTGCCTGTGATGAATTTTTCCTCCACAGCTGAGACTTGTTGAGCCAGCCCTGCAAGCAGGTGGCTCCTAGCTGTTGGATGTGACAGAGCAGGTGTCAGTGAATCACAGAATCACAGAACACCATAGAAAACTTTCAGTAAAAGGCATCCTATAGTAACAGTAAATCCAGCATTGTTATCACGGGGTTGTGGCTAGAGATGACTAGGCTGAGGCAGTCACCTTGCACATTAGTTTTTCCTAGCTAATAGAATCCAGAGCAGTGTAAGATGCTATAAAATACAGAAGAGAGCCTTGGATGAAAATAAGAAAAATGGATTACCGTAACAACTTTGCATTGAGCATTAGTGTAATAGTCCTTGCTAAATCCAAGCATCCATTCGTTTTGTCTTACATAACAGGTTTTTTTCCCTCTGGCTTTATATAAAGATATAAAGACTTCCTTAGCAAAAAAAAAAAAATAAAAAAAAAAAATTGCGCAGTTTAAATCTCAAACTAGGTTTAAAAAAATGCGGAAGCATTCGTTATTGCTAACCTACTTACTTTCTTTTGAGGCTAGTGTGTGATTTGAAGCTTTAACTGGAGTTAGCCAGGCTGCTGAGGCCCCGGCTGGGCTGATCCCCTGGCCAGCAGGTGGCGCCAGCACGCACTGCGCTCCCTTCCCTTCCCTTCCCCCGCCTCGCCGCTGCTCCCGCCCCCCGCTCTCCCCACAGCCGATTTTCTGATCGATGCTGCGATTCAAAGAGTGAATCTCAGAACAGGAAGCACACCAAGAGACTACAGAATACTGCAGAGGTTCCTTTGTTGTTTTGATGGGGGAGGCTTGTTCTTTTTCTTTTTTTTATTTCGTTTTTCATTTCAGTGCAATTAAGAGTTTATAAGCTGCTTTGCTAAGGAACCTGAAGCTGCAGTAGAAGGAGCCTCATCATCTACAAGTGAATGGATATCTCATGTGCCATGATTTGTAATTCTCTTTTAATCAGGTAAGAAAACATGATATGGATTTAAAATGCTTGAGCAAGAATTTCCAGTCGTTTTGTAGCAGGATTCTTCTTTTGTGGTGCCACACCTAGTTTTGAATTAATATTAATAGAGCAAGAGGAGAGGGAATAATAGCCATCTTTGCTACGGCATGGGTTTTTCACAGTCTTTGCACAATGATAAAAAATGTTATTGCTCTTTAGAGTTCTCTGGACATCTTTTTTAATATTGTATGTTTAGAATTACTTAGGAGTGTGTATGTTTCATCCTAATTGAGGTAATGTGTTGCTGTTGGTTTTAGGTGGTCATCCACAAGTGTTTCCTTTTTCTACTAGAGGTTATATTGGTGCTGTATCCAGAATACAAATTGGAGTGTATTTTAAAGCATACAAATACATCCCTGGAATTGCCCAGTTTTAATGCAGAAATATGCTATTGCTTCTTTGTACCATCTTCAGAGGCTTTCTTTACTTTCTAAATGTATCATTTTGTTTCTGTGAGGTATAGGAGATGTACAGGGTTCTCCCCTCCCTCATCTCCCAAAACAGCCTCTCCCTGATGGAAGGCAGAATGGAGGACTTGTCTGCAAAACATGCTTTTGCACTGCTGCAAATACCATATGAAACACATGTCTTTTGCAAATCATGTTTTACATATAAGAATGTTTTTTTTTGTTGTTGCAAAACCACCATTCCATATTGCCTGATAATGAAAGGAATGTTTTTTTCTTTATTTTTGGTTTTTTAGATGCATGAAACACACTGGGAGATACAGCAGAATGACTCAGGAGGTGGGAAGCTCATGTAGCACCCCCTGACTCTTCTTTCAAACCTAGGTTTTTTTCCTTACCTTTCCTTAATTACAGTAATAATTTATTTAATCAGGAAAAAACACATAGAAATGCATTGACTTGCACAGTCATGGATCAAAGAAAGGGCTCAGCAGACAGTATGTGAGAAAAAATGAATGTGTGATTAGTTTAAATGCATTTTGTTTTTATTATTAGGTGGTAAGTAGGACAGCACTGAATCAAAATTTTCACACACCTGTGTAAACTTTTTTTTAGTAGTGATTAGTGCAGCAACAGAAAATTGCTCCTTGGGATTTGAATGCTAGATGCTTCCTTGGCTTTAGAAGATTCCTTAGATTTGAAATGTTAAGAAGGTTCACATGCATTCTTGCCATTTATGCACGTTGCCTGCTTACTTACATTTTTGATCAGTGTTTACAATATGAATATCTGGGTATGGCTCAGCCGTTCTAGTATCTGAAGATGTCTTATTTAGATGGTAAAAGATCATCCATTCTTGAACAGAGGTGGACAAAATGTGCATGATTGCATCCAAATGATCTGCAATTTCCTCCAGTGACAAATGTGTTAAATAAATAATGCTTTCTTAGGTCTATAGGCCCCAATTCAATAACAAACAGGCCTGTCAATGGGATGATTCATGTTCTTAATATTAGGCAAGTGGATAAGTAACTGTCTCTCTTCTCTTGGTTTTTAGACTGTACCAGTGTTCAGGGAGAAATGTTCAGGGAGAGAACAACTTCTTCCAAACCAGAGAAATTTTGCAGTGTTCATAAAATGCAGTTAGTAGGCCAAATGAGTATACGGCTTCAAAGAAAAACTATCCATTTACTTTTACATTTAAAAAATAAAATGAAAATCCATTGAGTTGTTAGAAGCCTCAAGGAAAATACTGAAACTGAGTTCTTACAGATTTTGAGTATGTTAATGGTGAACATTAGTCTCTGGGGAATACAGACATATAAATGGCCATATCATATTGAAACAGGATGCAGTTACCTTTCAGTAGCAATGGAGTCAGATGTTTCTGGAGGAGTTGACGCTAAGAGAATGCTGGTCATCCCTACCTTTGGTGAAAATTGGAGGGGATATTTAATCCTTCTAGGGTTTTTTGGTTGGTTGGTTTTTTGTTTTGTTTTGTTTTTTTTTTTAATCTGAATTAGTGTAATTCAAGTGTACTCTGTACACATGTAAACGTGAGATCTCCAGAGCAGAGAGCAGCAGACCCACACTCTGCAGCCAGAGCAAAACCCCAGCAGCAGTTACACTGCCAACACTGCTTGCTTGGCTTGCTTACAGACTTGGATGAATGGATTGGCTGGGCCACTACCTGCAACCCTGCTCTACACCCAACTAGCCTCTAAATTCTCCTGCCAAGGGGACAGAGAGGACCCTGGAGTTTGATAGAGCCTATCTGCTTGAACTGTACTAGGCACCAACAAATGCAATCCTAATCCCTTCTTATGTGTGCAGCTCTCAGCTGGAGCACGGAAATCACAAATGAGCTTTTTACTGTGTTGCTTCTGCTCTTTTAAGGCCACGCACACACTCCCATCAGCTCCTCCAGAGGACAGCATGGATCCTTTGCAGTGGCAAACCCTGATCCTGTACTCCCCCAGAGAGGGGGCAGGCTCTGATCCATCAGAGGCTCCCTGTTCCTCTCTTTGCCCTCAGCCCCAGCTTGCTGAGCAGGCACTGGGGATTCTGGAGGCCTCCTTTCCAGAGACTTCTTGAAGGCACTCGAAGGAATCCATTTCTTGTGCCTCCTCTCTGCTCACTGACACTTAGCAGTCTCAGAAATGCTGGGATAAAAGACATCTCTGCCAACGGTGGGCAGAGTGTCCTGTTCTGCTCTTACTGTCTGAAAGACAAATAATGTATCTGATTTCTAATGGTGTTAACAAGAGGAGGAAAAGAATGTGGAGAATCACTAAATACCATAATGATAAGAATAATTTTAAAAAAGCAGAGGATGAAATTAATAATTCTGTAATCACTGCATGTTTGGGAAGATACGCAGTAAAGAAGGTTTGGGAACAAAATAGTGTCAGGTATTGTGTTGTTTAAAGAAACACTGAATGACTGTATTCATGTTATTCCAGTCAAATGACTATTATTTCCAAGCTTGCAATCCTATCTCTCTTATTTATGCTCCTGGACCTACTATTGTTCCTTTTTTCTGCCCTTACCTCAAATTTCAGTTAGGCTGCATTCTCTTTCTTGCTCTAATTGGTTTGTGACCAGTAGAAAGGCTTTGCTTCTGCTGCTGGTTTCAGCATTTGTTACCTCGACAGCTCTGGCTATCAATTGCACTGAAGGGGCTGCTAATGCTAGGCAGAAAGACAGCTAGCTTGTGGCAGTTCTGCAACTATTTACTGCAAGCTCTTAAGAAGCTTTTTCTGAGCATATTTAGAAATTATTTTAGAGAAGTGTTGAATAGCCAGATTTCAATAAATTTAAACAGAAGCAACCAAATGCAAACTCTTCTATTGCCTGGGCAAAATTTGGAGTAACATGGCTGTAGCAGAAGTTCTTAAAAAATGGCTGGAAATATATTTTAATGCTGTAGTATTACCACCATACTCATTTAAATAATCACAAAAACAGCTTTTAATCTTCTTATTACAAATCTGAACAACACAGTCATTGTTCTTGCCTTTTGGTTTTTAAACTTGTAGCTTAGTGAAATAATATTTTCAAACTTCTCCCAATAAGCAGACTACAAACGTACTTCTCCTATTTAATGGTGAACTTTTTGTTATAAGCATTAAAGCAGAAAGAATGAAGAATTATCATGAGGACAGATGGATCCACGTTGTCAAGTTAAGCTTTTCTTTCTAACTTAACTGAAAGAAGTAGCTCACCATTTACAGTGTCATTAAATAAAAAAATCAGGATGAGGCCAAAAGCATAAACACATTCAGTCTCAACTGTTAATGTCTATCAAAGCTCAAGGCATTAGAAACTGATTCTCATAATGGAAACTGTTAGGCAAAGAAAACTGTCAGCTCTGTTCATGTTATATAGAAAATAGTTACATTTAAAAATTCAGCAATAACATCTATTTTAGGTCTCTCTATCTGAAGTTCAGTGATTGTTTCCATATGAAGTTTTCTTGGATTCCCTGTAATTGCAATCACAGTTGCTTCTTGATTCTTAGCTCAACTTCCATTAAATGGTGGCAGAATCTGATTTTGGCCAGATGAATTGTTGTGGAACTGCTAATTCTAGCCAGTACTCACTCATCTTTCTAGACATCCTCACAGGTACTTGCCATTAAGCAGTAAAATACAGACTTCCCTTATCAAGAAAGAGGATCATGTTTAATAAGAATGATTGCTCTAGGAATTATATGATTACCTCACTTGGACAAACTGATAACATATAATGTCAGTAGACATGCATTTTAAGATGACAGGTGTGCAGGTTTTGAGCAGACAGCAAGTGGTCTTCTCGTGGTCCAGCATGGAGCTATCATATGAGAGGAGATGCTTGTCTGGTCTTAAATGGGGTGTAGTGTACAGCTTTTGAGTACATTTAGATGTTAAGTGACCCACTATAGCCGAGAAAGTTGGGTGCTCTTCAACCCTGCAGTAAAAAGCCTGACTGCAGCCTGACCCAGCTCTCAGCTTAGTATTTTGGTTTCAAAGGTAGTGTATGTGCTTTAAGGAATGGTCCAAAGCCACCTGATTATTTTGGCTACTCTCTTCACCTGTTAGCCTGTTACTCCATAGCATCCCGGTCACTGGCACTGAGCTAGCTAAATTAAAGCTACAATGTTTCCACATCTACTGATGATGTTCCTCTGACAACAGTGTGAATTTTGCTAAACTTACCTTATTACCAGCAGGCTTTCAGAACTGGGTAGAAACAGTCTTACTGTTGGAATTGGTGTTATTAATTCTTTTTTCTCTACGATCGCCATCGTGTCTCACTCTCCTTCCTGTAACTGCTACATCCTCAGCAGACTTTGACCCCAGTGTTGTTTTGTTTGATGTTAAATGTAAATGACTCACTCTGGAAGTAGGAGTCTGACTCAAGTTCTCTAAAGCAGTTCACCGTGTTCTAGACTCACCCATTAGTCTTGGTAAGCTCACAGCTATATTAGGAGCCAGATTCCACACAAGTATACAAAATGGAGTCAGATGCGTGCAGAAAAACTTTAGTCTGTGATCTCAAGACTAGTGGCCAGAGTTTAATGCATGATAAACTGGGTATAGATAGAGCAAGGTCAGAAAGAAATGTCCTTTCCCTGGACATTGTGATCTGAACTTGCTATTTAAAAATGAGCCACATAAACAGATGCCAACAATAAGAATATTGAAGTAGCACCCAAGTATCTAAATAGACCATGTGCTTATAGGGAACTGTATAGTACTATACAGCCACAACTATTATGAAGCAAGTACTCTGCTTGTGATATTTTTCAATTTGACAGCCTGTGTTTAAGTATACCTGTTGTATTTTGTTTATTAGTAAATATTTGTACTGAATGCAAACCAGCAGAAAATTGTACCTCTTGGGCCACAAGGTAAGCTTTGTTAGATCAGCTTTCCTGGCTGCAAGTCTCTGCTGAGGTTATTCTAACTGGGACTGTGGCATGCAAGGTCATACCACAGAGTATGTTGTGTATTTGTAGAGTGTGTGAGCTCCATATGTTTTCTCTTCACTAAGAGTCAATAATGAAACCATGGAAACTAAAAGATAAGGATGATACCAGGCAGAACATCTTCCACTTGGAGTTGTGTTAACCTAAAAGCAGACATGAGGCAAACACTGCACAGTTGTTTCCAAATTGAAACTTCCCAAACATCCACAGGTTAGATTCTGCAGTGCTGGGGCAGGTTTCCATTTTGTAGAAAGGGAAGAGCCACAACAGTGCTGATGGTAAACAGCCTCCTAGGTACCATCATAATACTGCTGGAAAATTCTTCTAGCCAAGAAATGAGAATATACTTTAAAAATACTAGGGTGCAAGATAAGCTAACATCTTATTTTACTTTGGCTTCTGGAAAGTACTAATAAAATGGAAAGTGCCCAATTTTACTGTCAATATCAATGGTCAGATGCAAATCTTTAAAATTATTGAGGAAAACTTTTTGTTTTTTGTTTTGTTTTGTTTAACTGTCACTGGGCCATATTGATGAGAGTCACTTCTCAAGAGCATAATATTTTACATCTTGCAAACTGTTTGCTTTTGTAGTTTTGTTGGCTAAACACATGCAACTGTCAGAATATTTTCAAGAGCTTTTGTTTCAAATAATTTATTTTACAATATTTTCAGTTAGAGTTAACATCGAAAGTGTTCCACAGCCTTTACAACATCTGTGACTGTAAAAAGACATTTGTGCTTTTGCCAGGGGTAGTTTTTATCAATTACATGATCTGAACCAAAGCTTTGGCCCTCTAAGCCAAGCTGAAGGCAAGGTAGTCTTTGCACAAAGAGAAATCTTTTACTCTACTCTACCAGTATCCTTCAGAAAAACTAAACCAACAACCAAACACCACCACCTCCTTCCCCCCCCAAAAAACCCAACCAACAAACCCCACCTTTGAATGTAAGCCTCAGGGTACAAAGATGATGACCTTTAATATTATACAGGACACTTGGGTGTTATTACTCATGCTGATACCTTGCTCTTTGGAGTGGCAGAGGCTGGGAACCCAGCAGCATTCTCCATTGCTGGGAAAGGCATTAGATAGCTTTTCTCAGTATTCACCTCACTACCAAATTAGTTTAAGGAATCACACATTCTCAAAATAATCTGCCCTTAGTGAGAAAGATGATGGATATGATGTAGAAATGGAGTGAGCTGGTATACATATTGTGATGGGCAAACAGTTCTGGATCTGTATAAGGAAATGTTCCTTAGGAATCTAGAGGAGTGATTGATGGGGGAAAGCAATTGAATATAGAGGGGGAAAAGAGAAATTTTAGGAGGGCTCACAAATTCTTTTGATTTTGTAGATTTAGTAGAATTGGTAGAATAGAAGAATCCACGGTAAAGCAAATAGTGAACTGTGTGTCCGGGTTCCTGTATGGAGGTGAGCAGTGTGCTGTGCGTGGTTCCAGTGGGAAGATCTCCTTGCAGGGTACACCTCTAGGTCGCAGGTGATACTGTGAGCAAGGAATGCTTGTGAGAGCAATTTGGGCAGCTCTTGTAGTCCCTCTAATCAAAACCTGCCTTGCTGGCTCTAACATAGTGAGAAAGGAACAACTCTCCTGAGGAGGTTTTCAACATCTGCTCCCTTGCTTTATTTACATGTACCAACAAATGCAAATGGAATATACTCAAAGAAAATTTACAATTAGGAAATTATTCCAAACTGGAATAATTTTCAAATCAGCTGAACAAACCTCAGTTCCAAATCACCCAGCTATAATGGCCTGCAGTTGTATTTTAGCCTAGCATTTGTAGAATATCCTGAGCAGTCCTTTTCGCCATAGTTATAAAATGATACTGTAATGAACAAGCCTCCTTTCTTTTTTTTTCTAAAGAGACCTTTAAACTTGATCTGTTTTTTAAAGACAGTGACTGAACTTGACAGCTGTTGGTCCTCTGTGGTTTGATTCATGAGTTTTTCTGCCTCTCATGAAAAAATATAACTGATTAGTTATGGGCAGCTATATGGCATCACTGTTCAGTTCTCCTTTTCATGGGCACACTCCTATGTTTAGAAGGAGAAGTGGCACAGAAGTTTTCTTAACTTCACTACCCAGGAAGGAGATGTCAGAGTGTAAAATAAGGCAGCCACTTCACTGCAATAATGCTTTGCCATTAGGTAACTAACTTTCCAAGGGATTCACATGGATTTGGTGTCTAAGCAAGGGAACTGTTGTAAGCCACACTGTGCAGAATGCCAGCACACACACTCACAATGATATCCTCTGATCAGACACTGAGGAATCTGTGTTGCTCCCTCAGGCCTTTCAAGTTTCTTGATGGAATAGTGGTATTACCTTTCTGCTCTTACTTAACTGCATGAGTCTGTCATATGTACTTTGGCCTTCAGGATAACTTGATCCATAAAGATGTTTTTATAGCTTTCAGACTATTGTCAATTAATGTCTTGATATGACAGGTTATCAGGACACTATAAAAGGCAAAGCAGAATCTGGGCCTGGAAAGCTGTTTCAGGGTTTTGGTGGTTTGTTTTTTTTTTTAATGGCATTTCTATTTAATTGTGAGGCAATTAACTACTCAGTTTCCTTTCAGATCAAAACATCTTCTGAATTTAATAGAGAGTTGTTTAATGCTTCCTAATGTTGTATATTTGACTGAGCTTTTCATTAGCCAGAGAAACAACTGTGCTGGTCAAGTCACCAGGGAGTAGTGATGATGTTTGCTTGCTTCCTTTGCATGGGAGGCAGGGCATGGAGCTGTAGCTATTAAGTTTTCTATTGGTTCCTGTATAATGGTCTAGGAATTTCTATATAAGCACTTGGCTGTGTTCTGCACCAGTCACCAACCATATTATTCATCATGGGATCTAATTTCATGCTGTTTGGCATAATTTTCCCTTTTTGGTTGCTAAATTTTGAATATACATCCAGCCTTATGTGTCTCAGACCAGTGACAATTTAAAAGACATTGACTTAACTGTAGACATACCTGAAGTTTTGGACAGTTGGCAGAACTGTAATAAATAATAACTCTTTAAATTATAGTAATATATATGCTAAATACTACAACAGGAATATTCTATTCTCATCCTGCCCCTGTGAATGTGGATCACTATGCAAACTATATACATATCATATGTCATTCTCTTTCTAAAACCATGTTTCTCAAAATATAAAGTGGTAATAATGTTAATAGGTGCAAAATAAATGGCTAATATTTAGTAAAGAGGTATGGAAGTACAAGGTTCCACTAAATAGTTCACATTTTAAAAAATTGCATTAAAAATATGTTAGTAAGTGGGAGAGTCAAGCAGTCAGTTGTGAATTAAGGCTCTCTACAGTCTGGAAATCAGACATACAATTTGCAGCCACCTGTGGAAAGAGCAATTTGAGTGAATTGTCTGCCATCCCATCAGAATACTGAACAGGATTCATTTCATCTCTCTCCCTTTCTAGCTGGTGCAGAGAAGCAGGCACTTCTAGGGCACAACTTGCCTTATCTTAAGGTAGACATCTAAAATAGGTCAGAAGAATTGCTTTTTAAGGGACCCACTTTTGTGCAGTGACTAGGAAAGCCAGATTGGCTTAGCTGCAGATGTCTGTAGATACAAGCATCTGATTCCAGAGAAGGCAAATCCTAACTTGTGACACAGGCAGAGGTGACATCCAATCAGTTTTAGGAGACAGTATTGACACCCATACGAATGATCAGGAGTTACTGAATAGACATTTACACATACTGCATAGACTTCTGAACTTGTCATCTTTATAGTTCTTGTTGTGGTTTCAGCCTCCCCAGCTGGTCAAATCCATGCAGCTGCTCACTCTTCTCTCACCCACTGGTGGGATGGGAAGGAGAAAACACAACAAGGGCTTGAGGGTCCAAGCTAAGGACGGGGGGGGGGCTTATTCACCACTTACGGTCATGGGCAAGACACAGACCAGACATGGGGGAAACCCCAGATTTAATCTAAACCAAAATCACAATTGAAACTGAGTAGGGTGAGAGCACATACATACTATACAAAACTCACACACAACTCTTACATTCCACCCCTCCTCTCTCCCAAGCCCTGCTCCTGAGGTAGAACTCCCCCACATCAGCACCACAGAGGGATGGAGAAATGGGTGGAGCAGGGCCCCAGACCAGTACAGAATGGACCATCCTTCCCTTTAGCAACGTGGTGTCACTTCCCTAGGGAATGATTCCCCACCTCATCTCTGACTTCATTTCTAGAATCACTGAAACCACTTTGCTTCTTGCTTATTTGAAGAGGCTCTTCCCATCCAGTGGCAAAGGGAATCTGGTAGAGGCCATGCATGTGGAAGGGAGTTGGGTTTTGCTGTTTGTCTGCTTTGGAGATCTTGATATGTTTCTAGGTGCAGCTTTATAGCAGAAAATGCAGGTAGAGGCATGAATAGTGCTGATGAGGAGACAGAGTCTGTGGCTTCCTGCCCTTGGAGTCTGATGGATATCCAGGGAGTTAATACTTCTACCAAGCTGCATTAACTCCTGCAGAATCCTCTCAGCAGCTGGTGCTATGCAGCTGAAGGGAGCCTGTGAGCAGCAGCACAGTTCCCAGGGGAAAAATCTCATATGTTATCCATGGAGATGTTTGTTTCTCTCATGCTTTCCATGTCTATTGTGTTTTGGTTTTAGAAGTAAGTTTCTCAGGAGGCAGTTGTGTTTGTTACTAATAGGCCTGTAATTGCAA
Source organism: Bucco capensis (assembly GCA_013396975.1). Classification (NCBI taxonomy): domain Eukaryota; kingdom Metazoa; phylum Chordata; class Aves; order Piciformes; family Bucconidae; genus Bucco; species Bucco capensis. The sequence goes on along the minus strand of VWZO01016706.1, from coordinate 383,176 downwards.
TGACAGTTTATTTAGAGAATACTCCATTTAGATTCAGATTCTCTTTGCAAAGTTACAAATTAGGTATTCTGATGCTCTCTTGCATATATCAAACCTAAACTCCAGGTTATTTGGCATGTGGTGCAAGAGGTTATTTTTTTCATACAAGCGTACCAACAGCTTGAATTAAGGACACCTTTTAAAAGCAGAGAGGATGTAAAAATTGTCCAAGGACCCCAATCCCCAGGTCAGTTTCTATAGTTTTACAGTCACTATTTCCTATCAAAAAACCAAACCCAATCACCTCCAGATGAAGAAGGGGAATTGGCTCATTGCAGACAGTAAGCAGCATGGCTGACTATCTGTATCCAGTACAGATGGTACAAAAACGTAAAAGGAAGGATGCTGGTAGCCCTGGTTCCTTTCTGCTTCGGTGGTAAAGTCTGGATTTGGAACCATCTCTGCTCAGCTGTGGGGCAGGGGACCTCACTCGCCAGGGCTCCAGCCTCTCCCCGGGTTGAGTCTGGCCCAGGGCCTCAGCTGTTCTTCGCTGGTGACTCTGTAAGGCTGATTCAGTTCACCCGCGCGGAGTGAGGCCCAGTGTCTCCCCAGCAATCAGCCCCTTCCACTTCTACCTCTCGAACTCCGTCGTTATCCACCCTACGCTAAACGCCTGCTCCTTTCCACCGCTCCCGCTTCTCCCGTTTGATTGGGTCCTGCTGAAGCAGCCAGCGGAAGCTTTCCTTCTGGAAAAAACCCAATGTGCCTGCAGCAGGTTGGCACGGGGAGTCTCGGCTGCCCGCGGGCGGCGGCGGCGGCTCCCCACCCCCGCCCTGCGCTGCGCTGTCTGCCAGGCCGCAGCGCGGCTGCCGCAGCCGCCGGGCCCGTTGCTAGGCAACCTCCCCCTCGCTCCGTGCCATTGCAGAGCCGCGTCCCTTCCCAACCGAACAGCTCCCCGTCCGTCTCCCCAGCCCGCATTTCACTCGGTCTTGTCGTTTCGAGCAGCATCGGGCTGCCCCCCTCTTCACTTGTAGTGCGGTCTGGCAACGGGACGTGATAAGGCCCGAGGCGGACGCTCGGCTGCCGCACCCGCGGCGTCCGGTGGTGATTTGGCGAGGTGGTACCCCGTCGGAGCTCGGCACTGCGCTCCGCCCTGATTTCCTCCTCTTTCCGCAACGCCCATGTTACGTTCTTGTTGTGTGTGCCAAGTTAAAAGGTGCAGGTGGAAGTGGAAGCTGGCTGCAGCAGTTGACCGCGGTGGAGGGGTTCTTAGCCCTTGGTCATCGGCCTAGCTTTGCTGTCACAGCCAGACCTGGGCTTAGCAAGTGATAACTGAAAAAGCAGGCTTTTGCTCGGAGGTTGTGTTTGCAACAGAAGCCAGTAAGAGGCTGTAAAAGTGGAAAGATTTCACAAAATTTTGTGAAAGAAAAGCTTCCACAATTGCTTGTCAGTAGGTTCAGAATCATGATTTATGTTGTTCAGCAAAAATGGCTAGGTAGTTGTTAAGGGAGTATTAAAATCTGCCTGGTGTCTTTTATCCAAAAGGATATAAATTATATATGATAGAATTTTCTGTAAAGGAGATCTAAGCATCTTTACATAATGCCTGTACTGGAATTGTTATACTTGGGGTTCTGGTTTGTCAGGAAAGAAATCACAGCATGTTTTATTAACAGCATAAGTAGTCAGCACATTCTCCTGTTCAAGCATCTGGAAATATCTAGCTCATCCTATACATATGGCAATTCTGTTATCATTACATCTTTTTGTATAGTCACTCTCCCCACATAAGCACACTAAAAATGGATATATCTCTAGCTTGACACTTACAAGACTATGTACTGGTGAGGATACGTTTCTCACAACAGATATCAGGGCAAAGATTAATTTGATGAAAAGCCTGCCTCAGCTAGATGGCTGAAAGGCTTTAATCACTTAAGCAGCTTCATTAGTGAGTTGGTGAATTCTCACATTACTTTGTCTCCCTCATGACTCTTTGCTTTGGAGACAGTATATTTCTCCTTTTGTAAAGGGAAACTTGAAGTGTTGTTTTGAATCTTCCTCAGGTCTGCATTGCCCTGTATTTCTCTGGTTATGGAGCACCAGAGGAGCTCATCTGAGTCTGGCAGAAAGCTTACTTCATTGTACACCAAAAAAAAGTTAAGAATGCTATTTTCATCAATTAAAAAACCCTAATTGTCTAATGCTAGAAAGAAGGACTTAAGAGCTGCTTCTCTGGAAAAACAAATAGCTTTTTTTATTCATTCACTAACATTTGATTGAAAACCAACAATTGTTCAGTGACCATTTCTGATAAAAGAGGAAAATTTAGTATTTAACTATAACCAAATGCAAGTCATAGAATCATTTAGGCTGGAAAAGACCTCTGTTATCATCAAGTCCAACTTTTGACCCAACAGCACCATGTCACTAAACCATGTCACCAAGTGCCATGTCCATACGCCTTTTAAACCCCTCCAGGAATGGTGACTCCCCCACTGCCATGGACAGCCTGTGGCAGGGCTTGAAAACCCTTTGGGGTAAGAAATTGTTCCTCATGTCCAACATGAACCTCCTCTGATGCAACTTGAGGCTGTATCCTCTTGTCCTATCACTTGTTCCTTGGGAGAAGAGACCAATCCCCATTTTTACCAACCTCCTTTCAGGGAGTTGTACAGAGTGAGGTCTCCCCTGAGCCTCCTTATCTCCAGGCTAGAGAACCCCACTTCCCTCAACTAATCCTCACAAAACTTGTGCTCTCGACCCTTTGCCAGCTTCGTTGTCCTTCTTTGGACACACTCCAGCACCTCACTGTCCTTCTTGGAGTTATTGCCAGTTATTGGCTAACAGTAAGCAAAGATAACAATCCACTGATTTTTACCCATGTGTTTTTTGCACTTCCTTGGAGCACATCTTGCCATAAGCCTGTGGGCAGTACCCTGACATAAGTTTCAAAGAGGGATTGAGTTGAAGGAACCCCTAAGCTTTCCTAGTAGAGGTCTTGGTATACCTATTTTCACATTAGATGATGCTTGCTGCATATTTTGCATAAAATGCTGTCCTGATGCCATGATGTCCATGTTGAAAGGCAGAGAGTGATCCCAGTCGCCTCCTTATCTTGGGAGAGTATCCCAGAGGTTGCTGTAACTGAATGCTAGCCCAATTTGATCCCAAGATCTGCTAGTGGTTGGCATTTTAATAAACCTTTTTGCTTTTTTATCCTACCTACACAGGGTTCTACACCAAGTACAGGATCTGTGCTAATATTTGCTGACTGTAGAGTTATTAGAGCTCTGTTTAGCTCCAGGATTCAAGCATTGAAGATCCATCTGTTTATACTTTGGCACTTTAAGCTTTACTGAGCTTTGCAGTTAGGAGAAGAACTAAAATTTGGAAGACACTGTAGATAGCTAGTCCTCTGCACTCTAAATGCAAGGGCACATACTAAGCCTCTTCTTTTCCGTAGTGTGATGGATCAGCTCTTAAATCTGGCTAAAATCTGGCCACTTATTTTTGTTTTCAGCCAGCCCAGTGAGCTGCTCTGGCTAATATGCAGAAGTGCTTAAGCTAGCCTAGTGGGAAATGACAAGGGGAGAGTGGGTGGAGAATGGATCTGTCCCTTCATGCAGCACCATCTCCTATTGGCTTAACATTTCAGAAACTGCATTTTCAAAGGTGACTTGCTACTTATGCATCCATTTAAAAATGTTGGACAATGTGTAGGAAGCTGTATATTTATATATCTTTTCTAAGAGTTGTTTGGAAAAAATCATTGTATAGAAACACCTACAGTTCAAATCTCACAATTTAGCACATAGATATTGTATGAGGAGATCTGTCAGAGCTCTGACTACTGAATGTACAATGCAGTATTGTACAATGTATGAAATACACATACCTCAAGCATGGGAAAATTGATTTTTATTTGTGAGACCATAAATCTTAGCAGAGATACTACACCAGCTGTAAACTTTCCACCTCCAGGCAGGGCAATCCCATGTTATGCAGTCTTCCATGCAATGCCATGGGGTGCTGACACAGCCAGAAGGGCTATAGCCCTTTGAGACATCTATTTTGCCCATATATAGGAACAGCAGTGATGAGAGATGCAAGTAAGAGAATAGACTGTGAAATAGCTTTTCTGAACATGATTGTGTTTAACTTCTAATTGCCAGGCTAGGAGAAAAAGAAAATACTGGAGAGAGAGGTGAATGAAGTGAAACTGCAGGCAGATCTCTCCTATCCCACACCAATGCTTCCTTAGACACTCATCTTTTTCTCTGTAGAAAAATCCTTGGGGTTTTCTTGCATGATGTCACTTTTTTCTATGCTGCACCCCACTGACTCTTCAAGAATTTTCTCAGCCAACAGTGACTGAAATCAAGACCTCTTTCCTTCTGCTTCTCTGGTATATAAACAATAACTTCTTGCTCCCTTGAGGAACACAACAGAGAGAGCAGCACAAAACAATGAGAAACCTATGCTTATTACTATACTGAAACAGTGAGGGCCTGTTACAAGTTTCTTGTTTCTCATCCTGATCAGTTTTGCTATAAATCTCACGCGTCACTCATAGCTCTTTCTACAAAGCCTAGCCTTTCTTAAAGCCATTGAATGATTGTGCTTTGTTACCTCTGTTCATTCTCAACTTTCACTGCTAAAATGTTTTCCTGAAAAATCTCTCTTGTTGCAGTTTAACCCCATGATCTGTTTGCCTATATGCTGGATAAAAAGAGTACAAATTCCTCCTCTTCCTTGGAGGAGCTTTCCAGACATGAAAAGACTGTCATCATGGCTGCCATCAATGTTTTCAATGTAAAATTAAGAGAGAAACCAATCAAATATATCCCACAATTCTTTGGATGTTTTCTCAGGTTATGTTTTTACTGCTGTGGTCTGAATTCTTTCCAGGTGGCCTCCCTATTTTTTGAACTGTTGTACCCAAGTTGGACACACTATTCCAACTAGAAGAGTAAAAGTTCTTTTCACAAGTTTATAAATCCGAGCACTTTCTTTTTTTGCTGTTATTGCAAGACTGAGAGTTTTCCTTCATTCTTGGTTTGTGATACAGCAAGTAGTCTAGATCTCTTCCTGCAGAGCTATTGGTGGGGTTTTCTCCCTCATCCTGTAATTTTTCCATTCTTTATTTTTGCCTAAATATAAACTGTAGGACTTGTATCTCTTGAATTGTCTTTTTTTGAGTCCATTTTTTTATTTGTTAAACTCTAGTACTGCTCTCCTGTTTACCTGTAGCCCTCCCAGTTTCCTGTCATTTTCAAAGCTGGCAAACACATTTTTCAGTCATCTAGATCACCGTGAATAATTCAGTAGTACAGTAAGTGTTCTAAGTAGCATGAGGGGAAGAGATGGCAGGAATTTCTTTAGATGCAGTGTATTTGATTAAATGTATACTATTTACAGGAAGAAAAACTCCCTTTTGCCTCTTCTACCTCTTGCTCTTTAAATACAAAAAATTACTACTCCATTTTAGAGCATAAACTTCAGAATGTTCTTAGGATTATAGTTCTTAGAGTAGTATTAACATATTTTGCATACTATAGCAAACACCACAGTAAGCTACAGTTACTCACTACTCACCAATACGTTGCTCCATCACTGGTATAATTTTGGGATAGATTTTATTTCAAATTTAATTAATTGTTTCAGCAAAGGAAGTGGAGATATGCCAGTGTAATTTGCTGCTATCCCACAGAGGGGGGAGGCATTGTCCAAGAATGAGCAAGCTCTTGTCCAGAAAGGGCTAGATGAGTTTGAGTGGTGTTACTGGAATGAGATGCAATTCAGAACTCTAAATGAAAAGTCATGCAGTTAGGGACACTCCAGTACACTACAGGAACACACAGCTGGGGAGTAAAAGCATCACACAGCCACTGACTGATGGCAAGTTGCCACTTGTGCATTTTAATGCTCCATTTAACAGTGAAGAAAGACAGTTAATTTTTACAGCTTCATAAGGAGAAGCTGGTAATCTGTTTTCCTTCTGATTTTGTTAACCAGGATTGTCTGTGGATGAAGGGCTCCTAGATATCCAGGAAAAAGACTCACAAGTTTCTTTCAGCTCTGTGCTGTCAAAAATGTTTCACCCTGATGTAGAGTTTTTTTTATGTATCCCACTGAACACTTGTTCAGCTCTACCCTTTATAGGAGCATGACTCTTCCACCAAATGATCAAAAAGCAAAGTCTACTTCAAGCTTTCCCATGTGCCACAGCAGTGGGAAGGTAATACCACTGGGGATAACATTATTCCTAGAATGTACCGATGGCTGCAGGTACAAAGCTAGGCAGCAGGCACAAGTCACCTATTAGCAGAATTATTCTTACTCAGTGTTTATGCCTTAGGTACCTTGTAATCATGTTTGAACAATATTTTAAAATGGTAATTTTATTTTTTAGATGTAGGTTATGTTGGATTGATTTTTTTATTTGATCACTCTCTACTAATTTCATCTGTTACATTTTACTATGTCTGTGTAGTAGCTAATGATTTTAATATATCTTAAGAGTTGTGACTAGCTTCTCTAGATGTATTTCTGTGGCCTTCTCTTTAGAAGGCTATATATTTCTCGTTTAGACTGCAAAGATCATACTGCATTTCCTGCCTATTCTGTCTCTCTAAAATACTTGTTCTTTTCACCTTACAGCCTAGAAGACTGTAGACCCTAATATCTAAGCCAATGGGATACAATGTCCCTTTGGCTATTTCCTTTTTGCCTTTACTTTTCACTATTTTTTCCCTAACACTATGCATGTCGATTGTGTAGCACTGCTGGAAATCACATTGAGATCTCAGGTAATGGCAAGACCCATAAGATAAGGAACAGATAATTAGATGCTTTAATTTAATATACCATTAATGGCAGAATGAAGCTCCTTTCCATACTGTGGGAATTAGCCCAGCTTTTCAGGAACTCAGTTTACTGTAACTTTCATAAGCAACTACATAATACCTGTGTACATATCCCCACACATAAACAATCAACATACTTTTGTAGTTAGAAGCTCCTTTATTCTTTCTGTGAAACTGTGCTGTCTCATAATCCTCTTAATTTGAGACTGCAGAGCAGTTACAAGTAAACCACAATCCTAATTAAAGCCAGAATTTTTAATCCAAAGCTTGTTAACAACCCCCCTTACCCCCACAATAATTACATAGAATTGTTTGCAGAATTTCTATTGATTTTATTGCCTGACCAGCCTCATGGACAACATCCATGATGATTTGTGAAATTAGATGACCCTGTCAAATAAAAGACTTTTCTGAAAAGGCTTTTGACAATGTTTTAAAACATTGTGTGATCTTGAAAAGATTCAAAAATCAATACTTTTGATGTGGTTAAATTATATTTATCATTCAACACAGTTTTTCTTAGTTGCTGAATATTTCCAAACCACAATTTTGATCCAGTCAAACTGATCATTATTTCACTGACATTACCAAAGAACCAAGTTATCAATATTTGTCCCTCTTGTCCTTGTCCTTTTTTTCAAAGCCATAGTACCATTTCTTCCACTACTGTATTCTTTCTTTCTCCAACTTTTCTCACTTTATTGTGTTCCTTCTCTTTTTATTACGTTCCACAGCTTCACTGCTGAAGGAAAGGACATGTGTGAGGAAGAGAAGGAATGACTGCCTGAAGGTCTAAATCTGTAGATACAGGAGTGTGTTGCTTGAATAGTTTGAAAGAGATTTGGCTCTGTGTGAGAGAAGGAGGGAAGGGCACCAGGTTGATGTGGAGAAAGAGACTACAAAACTTTTACCAGTGCAATGGGAGAAGTATGAAAATCAGTCAGCACAGAAAATCCAGAGAAAGCAGAAAAGTGAGAAGATGTAGGATGACCTTTAGGTGTGGTGGTGCCCAAAGGTGATGTCTCCATTGATTTGCCATATGGGAAGGGCTTAGAGTGCTCAGGATCATCTAGCCTTGCTCCCTGGAATTCACCCCTGCAGTGAGCACACAAAACTGACATCCTTCTGTCTCATTGCTGACTTTCCCTGATTTAGACAGAACATACATCAAATACATAGTATAAATTTTAGAACACTGAGACAAGCTGTAGTTTAAAATAATCCAGACTGCTGATAATCCAGCCTCAGCAACTGCTTTTGTGTACACTGCCTGTGCAACCTCCATGTTTCTGTTTCTTTTACTTTGCTATCCTTCCTCCTTTCTTTCTGTGTCACCTTCACAGCTTTAACAGCTATGGTCTCATCAGCAGTAGCTGCTATATATTCAAAAAAATTTTTTGAGAATCCTAGGACCTGGCTGGTTATATAAAATTGTGTATTTTGGTCCCAAAGCCTCAGCTGAAGCAAGTGTTCGAGCATGCAAAAATTCTTTAGCATGTCTTACAAGAATTTTTGGATGTATATTATTACCATCTAGTGGCAGTAAGAGCTATAGCAGTTTGTAGGCTCACAGGAAATTCCAGATTTGACTTCAATAACCAGGATCCTTCAGAAGGAAGTTAGGTGTGGTCTGTAGAAGATACAAAAAAAAAAAGGGAAAAAGACATGATGGAATTTTAGCTGCAGTTTTCCTTGGTGCTATTCCAAACCCACATAAGTGCAAGATTCTTCGCTGGTAATGAATTTTTAATTGTCTCCTGCAGTATTAAAACAGGAGCATGCCTTTTGCTTTTTGTTCTTCTGCAATTAGCAATACAATCTAAGGGGATTCTGCTGCTAGACCACTTTAATTTTCCTAATTACCCCCTGTGCTGCTAGTAGTCAGTGTAGCTTCCAGCAGCAGTTGGGTACAGAGCATCCATGACAGAATGCACCAGGTGCCTTTGGCTGCAATGGAAGAGCATGCTCCCAGGGAGAGACCTGCAGGAGTGGGGAGGGGTGGCAATGGCTGTGTAGGTGTAAATGTCTGTGTGCATGGGGTTGAAATGGACGAGAAAGCATCACGTTGCAGTTTATTTAGAGGCTTCAAAAATAATGAATTTATTGCAGCTGTGCTGCATTATGTGTCTTCAGTGCAAGAGTAAAATAGGAGCATGCTGATTGTATTCTATTCTATGGTATTCTATTCTACAGCTTAAATTTGATAATTGTTTCTTGGATATATTATCCTACTCAAAAGTTGTTTCTTTTTCATTGCTTTTGCTATATTTTTAACTTGGGAGGACTCTGGAGAAAAATTCTTGATGGCTATGGCAGAGATGCCATTTATGATTTCAGATCAAAATATTTGCATTGGGAATATTTTCCACTTGTTCTTTTGAACTGAACTGTCTGGAGACATTAAGAAGAGATGGTTCTGCCCTTGTTGAGTGAAAATCATGAAAAATAAGTACAACTGATACAGTATCAGACATAAAAACCCCTGAGTGCAGTATGTAATGATTAAAGATGATTTTTGTTTAATTCAGCAGTTCTTCTAGTGCACAGTGTGTTGCCAGGCAGGGGATCTGAATACAGGTGCTTGTGCCTGCATCTTGTTTCCTGAGCTGGCAGCTCTGCAAAGGCAGCATCTTTGTACCCAAAGAGAGGGAACATCTCACATTGCTTTCAACGGATCCCTCTGGCCTTATGTGGCAGTAGTGGATTCTAGGAGTTATTTCTGGTTTGTGTAGTTAGAGGGAGGGGTGGTCAGAGGTGCAGCTTTCAGGATAATAAGGAGGTGAGTTGTCTGAGGTCTCATTTCTCAGCAGGGAACCAGAAACCCTTAAGAACTGTTGATTTCTCACACTGAATGTGGTGGGAAACGTTGCCTACCTTATTCAGTGGAACAGATAGCATTACTCTTGATAAAGGCAAGAAGATGTTACTGTATATGACTTTTTTATACAGTCTGTAGAACTGACAATCATCGTCACAAGCACTAAGTGAATTTTAAGCTAAATGTTTTAAGAATTTGTGCCTTCAAGACAACTGTAAGAGGCCAGCTGCAAAGGAAAATGGTTTGTCTTGAAATCAAAACAAATTTAAAAAACCCATTTCACAGCAGCCTCCTCTTGGATGGGAATTACTGAACTTAACAAGATATCCTGCAGAAAATTCTGTGAAGGCTTATTCCTTTACATTGTTTGTAGCTATTTGTGTTGCTCTAAATTTTTTCTGTTTTTTTATCTTTTTAGTACTTTTTTATGAGAGAGGCTAAACAGTAATTAAGAGGAGCAGGATGAAAAGATGGCACAATCAGTGCTGGTACCGCCAGGACCTGACAGCTTCCGCTATTTCACAAGAGAATCCCTCGCAGCTATTGAGCAGCGTGTCAATGAAGAAAAAGCTAAAAAATCCAAACAAGAACGCAAAGATGAGGATGATGAAGATGGCCCAAAGCCAAACAGTGATTTGGAGGCAGGAAAGACACTGCCATTTATTTACGGCGACATACCTCCAGGAATGGTGTCCGAGCCCTTGGAAGACATGGACCCATATTACATCAATAAAAAAGTGAGTGTGTTGTGTATTTCCATCAGACTTCAAAAAGATTAAAATACAGGCAACCCTCTCACAGACACAGTATCTCCAGTGTTCTGGACCCAGTCTTTATGTTCCCCCAGCAGCTGATTTCTTGGGCAGAAATCTGAATTGTGAGAGCAGCAGTTAGTATTGTAAGTTTGTGGGACCTGGTCTGTCAGTAGAGATGCATTTAGGTTTAGTTTAATACTTGGCATTTCACTACAATTTGTAAGTTTCCATTTTTTACTTGCTGGAGAAGTAGCACAGGTGTTATCTGTAGAATGTTTATTTATTGCTGTATTCTAGAAGTGAAGGGAGCAACTCTTCACTAGGAAACCCATCTTCAAGTTAGCTAGACACCTCCCTAGCTTTCTGCACTGTTGTCTGGAAAGCCTAGGCTGCATTCTCTTGTTACTTGGAAGAATAAGCAAGTATGTAAAGGTAATTTCTCAGGATAACAAAATTAGTCTCTTCCATTTTCTACACTATAAGGGCATCATTTACTTAAGTTAGTCTCTGTGAAGAATTTGACATATCCAGATTTATATTACTCTATGATTTTTATAAAAAATGAGCTGTTTAAAAGAGAGACATAAATAAAGAGGAGATAGGAATTCCTCTTGCAGTCTCAACAGAATGTTACATAATCTTAAAAATATGTTATATAGAGATGTTAATTTTTAAATAAAAATAAACTTACTTGTTTTCTTTTTGTTTAAAGTAACAACAAGTGTTGTGGCCAAGCACAAAAGCTCTGAACTTTAGGCTTTTGACCAGATGGCTTTAGGTTTTGGCATCATATATATTGCACTATCATTACTCTATTTCCAACAAAAAGGATGAACATCTCTAAGAATTGTTAGGAGTCAAACTTGAACTAATTAAAAAAAAAAATTACAAATGAATATATTTCCTGCAGGAATTAGAGGTTATGTCTCCTCACTAATATGTTGAAACAATAACAATATAGGCATACCCTGATAAACTAAACAGACACAACAGCTTTAAAAGTAACAGCTGCATCTTAAATGTTCATTGCAGACTTTCTAAAACTCAATTCATGCTATGGAGAATTGTGAGTTAAATTTGAAAACAAGATTTTCAATTAGAGATTGTGTTCTGCTTTCTTCACTCAAGAGATTTACCCTGTTGAAGCCTGGAAATAAGGCAAATGGAATTTGCTCCCTTCCTTCTTTCCCAGTTCTGCAATGGCGAAAATCTAACTTAAGCTCTGGAAATACTCAAGTTAGCACACATATTATCATGATTTGGAAACTAGAAAAGTGATTCTGCAATTAGGTGTGGACATGAAGTAAAATTCTGCTGAGTTGATTGCTCCTGATGGAGAAATGCATAACAGTTATCTTGTTCTTTTCCCAAAGCAGAGTGGTTTATAGTAGGAGACTGCAAACTGGACATGCATTTTCTTCTGTTATTTTTCTTGGTGTTCTTTGAGTATCTTTGAACATCCTTGTATAGATTGGGCTCCATTTTAATTTTTTAGTATGTCTTGATGAGTCAGCACCACAAAAATGATGCTTTTGTAGAGGTTTTGTCAGAAGTAAAGGGATTAGAAAACATATGAAAAACTCTGATTTGGGGGCATATTTCTTTGACTTTCAGTAAGAACAGAAATAGAGATGAAAAGCAGTGGTAGCAAAGAGTGCATTACAGACCAATCCTTCCTCCTCTACGATAAAAGGCCAAAGTACAGCTTGAGAACCAATGAGTATCTGGGAATGCCAAGGTGTTCAGTTTGGAAGCACTGAAATTGCTGAATTCAAGCAGAGGAGGCATTGTGTTTTCAGGATTCCAGTTGGTGTATTTGGCACACCTGCTAAGAAAGCAGAGCATAATCTTTACAACTGCTGCCTCTGATTCCAACAGAGGCAGATCCTGCCTGCTGCCTGTGCTCCAAGTTCGCATGGCTTGTGTTCCCTTTGGGCTTTCCAGGGCTGCCACAACGCTAGCTACATCCAGTCCATGAGTGTCAACTTGCACCTGTGTGTACGAAGAGGAGATGATAGAAACAGAGAGGAATTTCCCCAAATGCATGGAAATATAAATAATTTAAAAACTTACTGTATGTTAAACAAGAGCTTCATTCTTCTTTATTTCCCAGGTTTTAAGAAAACTGTTACATTTATAAGTGCTTTATTAAATGTTGAGGGTATGCATGAGTTACTGCTGAAACTAGAGACACACTGAAAATAGATGGGTCATTGAATTCTGTATTAGCTAAAAAGTAAAGCATGACATAAGAAAAATAGAATTGCAGGTACGAAACTATCACAAGAAATAGTTGAAAAGAGAGGCAATGTGTCATTCTTTTTTTGGAGTAGAGCAAAAACTATTCAGCACGAGTGTTATTTTGAAAAACTGGTTATTGAACACTCAATTTCCTTATGAAATCACTCATAAAGATTACTCTTGAAATTTATATCACTTTGCAGTCTTAGTACTTTGTGATAATTAATGCTGATTATTTGATTCAGAGAAGGTTGAAGTTTTAATGGCTCTCGTTTTTTGGAGGGGACAACAGTTAAGTACCTCAGTGTCTATATACTATAATGTACAAAAAGTATACTAATTCTTCAAATATTGTGTACATTTGTACCTTGTACACCTATAGCTAGCAATATATGATTTCTAAAACAAACTTACTCAAACTTCTTGTGCAATTGTATTGAGAGTAACTTGGCTGGACTCTGCTACGTGTGAAGTGGACAAGGGGATTGTGATTCTGGGGGAGCTGTAAATGGAAGAAGAGTTGGACCAAATGTGATTAATCATGAAAGGAAAATTATTCTGGGGTTTGAACTTGCTACTTGATCTCTTTAAAATGCTATTTTTCATTCTGTGTTTCTTTTTCCAGACCTTTATAGTATTGAATAAAGGGAAAGCAATCTTCCGATTCAGTGCCACCTCTGCCCTCTACATGTTAACTCCTTTCAATCCTCTTAGAAAAATAGCTATTAAGATTTTGGTACATTCATATCCTTTTGGTTAGTCTAAAACTGTGGTAAATGAGATGTTACTTAGTATTAAATCATTCTCTGAGACATGTCCCAGGTTCAATATGATCTATAATACTTTGTCCTTCTTCTCTCTATTGTTTCTGTCTCCTTTCTCTTTTGTGTTCATTGCTGGATCTTAATATAGCAATATCAGATTCCAGACAACCAGTCTTTGTGCCATACAATTGCTTCATGTGTCTTTTTTCTTCCCCCAACTATTTTTTTCCCTTCCTTGTTATTTTTCCTGTAATCCTCACATCTTTTTTCATCTTCCCCCTCCCCCACATTTTTGATAAACTGCAGATATATTGCTCAAAACACTTTCAGTTCTTCACTGACACTGTGCTAAAAATCACATCTTTGATCCCAGGTTTGTGCTTGCTTGAATATTGAGTGAAAATACGATTTCATTATTCCTTTTTATTTTCTGATTCAGATTACAATTGCAGAAGGATAGGTTGAAAAACCCACTTAGATTTCTTGTTTAATTATACATTCTCATTTTTATTTGTATCTTGCATGTGTTTTTTGTGTCTTGATCGTTATTGCATTATGTTTTAATTTCGGTAGGTTGCGAGATTTCCACATTGCACGTAGAGATTTGCAGAGCTAAATGATCTATTCTTTTGTCTTTTCCAGTGTTTCAGTAGCTGACTATAGGCATCCTCTGATTTGATCCTAAATGCTCAGAGGGCATTGACTTCAGCAAGTCTGCTTACTTGGAAAACAAATACAAATGTTTGCACACTTACACGTCACATGAGTGTAACATAAGCAAGTAGTACTACGTGTGTAGTATTACATATAGAGATCCTAAGATCATATAGAATGAATCTTGGAAGGATTTTTTTTCAATCTTCATATAATGGCAGTCTAATAATTCCTATGAATGTGACGTGCTGCATGTTACTCTCAATGACTATCCTACAAATGACTGCAGAGTCAGTCATGGCACAGGCATGCCTCTTTGCTATTTGCTTGCTGTAGCTGTCACTACAAATAATTATTTGTCAATTACATCACACTCCGTAGCATTATTCAATTACATGGAGTAATGGAAGATCAGCCTGGAGAAGAGAAGGCTTCAGGGGACCTACTAGTGACTTTCCTGTACCTAAAGGGAACTTACAAGCAGGCTGCAGAGGGCCTGTTTGCAAAGGCCTGCAGGGAAAGGACAAGGGGCAATGGGTTTAAGTTGGAGAGGAGTAGATTTAAACTGGACATTAGGAAGAAGTTGCTCCCCACAAGGGTGGTGGAACACTGGCCCAGGTTGCCCAGGGAGGTGGTTGAGTTCCCATCCCTGGAGGCATTGCAGGTGAGGCTTGCCAGGGCTCTGGGCAAGCTGCTCTAGTTGGGGATGTCCCTGGCCACTGCAGGGGAGTTGGACTAGATGAGCTCCAGAGGTCCCTTCCAACCCAAACCAGTCTAGGATTCTAGGATTCTATGATCATGGGACTGATATGGTGATGAAGAACTAAAGTCAGCAAAGTCAGAATGTTAAAAAATGTTTAAAATTGTGGGAAGGTATAATCTAGTTCTTTCTCCACTGATGAAATAATAGTGAAGATTAGCAACTCTGAGAGGATTTCACTAAAAAGAATTTTGAAAGTCTATGTAAAATACAGAACTATGAAAGACTTCTATAATACGTTTATTTTTCAAGTATTTTTTTTCCCAAAACCTTTCTCTTTTGCAATGTTCGTGTGTGAATTACATAGGGGAAGCTAGATTCTGAGTAAAAGATTTGAAATATATTTACTGAGCAGAAAGCTGAAGAATTGTTGAATGTCATGCCACAGTTGTTTGACAATTCAGAAAGCAGAGGTACTTACTGTCACTTGATTTGTTTGGTTAATATAGACATGCAAAGAAACCTTGTCGAGGGAATGTCCCAATACTTCCTGCCCCGTTCCACTCAGCTTTCTATCGCTGAGCCCCGAGCGAACCTGCATTTCAGTGCCAGGAGCTAAGGCTTTAGTCCAACCCGAGCCTTGGCCACTTGCTTGTTTGGTGCCATCGTGTGGACATTTTGTGCATTACCTCTGTGCTTTTCATTTTGGTGTTGGTATATTTTCTTTTCTAAGAAGAATTTCCTCGCTCCTGAAATTGAAAAGTGGTATATCCAGAGCATTTCTGTTAGAATCAATAGAACTATTTATGATTTAGACCTGTTCTGGAATTCTTTTTAGATTTCTTTTTTAAGACTGTTATGTGCCTTCAATCCACATTTGTATTACAAAAACCATATAGAAAGCAAACAGTAATAAAATACTTCTCCATAAAATTTCCCTATACTCTCCCCTGCTATGCCATAACTAGCATTCAATATATGCATTATAATGATAAGCAAAAATGTTGATATATGCCAAATTTTATGGTGAAACGTAAAAGAAGTAAAGAAAACCTAATTCTCACTGTTTCGTATGCATGAAGTATGAGATTTTTCTGGCTTACATTCCTTAACTCCTAACCTACATTATTCAGCATGCTTATCATGTGCACTATTTTGACCAACTGTGTATTTATGACCATGAGTAACCCTCCAGACTGGACAAAGAATGTAGAGTAAGTGAAATGGATTTTCTTGGAATATTATTCGGTAATGTGAAATGAACTAAAGTAAATTATTTTATGTTTGGATGGCATCCACTGGCAGCAGCTACCTAGTTGCCATATCCTTTCAACAGCTATTCTGATGCTAGTTCCTTCTCTGTAATTTAAACATACATATATTTAATATTCAGTAATCAAATATGAAATCATAGGGCTATTAAAGTCAGTGGAGGCATTCTCATTTTGAGTTCAGTATGAACATGTATTTATTCAGGATGTCTAGCATACAGTAAGTATTTATGAATAAATATAGCTAGCTTGAATATTTCTTCATGTCAATATATAATGTATTTAAATATACAACAGGAGTCCTCATCTGTTGAGTAAAGTTGTGCAGGAAAGACATTTTTTTTGTAATTGAACTGAAAATACTCACATTTGAAAATGGGTTTCAGGTTGGTGAAGTCTGAAAAATGGTTCAGGCTTTTTAAGCAGTTTTGTTTATATGGTTGATAGAAAATAATTCCATTTCAAGTTTATATAATTTGGTGATGGAAAACTGAGGTGACTCAGAATGTCAGAGTTAAATATTTTTACTTTTTACATATTTTTAGTCAAAATGAGTAGCTGAATTTTATTGGCATTTGTCACTAGTTTGGGTTGTTTTGCACAGGATTTAGCATCTGCAAACACTCCTCTTTTCCCAGTACTCTGCCTGTGTTGCTGAAGGTGAAGTACTGGCTACACCTACTCCTTAACAAACTGCAGGACTGATGAGGGTGGCATCTTGCCAGCTCATGGTACTAAGCAACACTTCAGCATAAAAATCACTTCCAATTTTCGATCTGGAAGCAGTTTCTGAAATCCTGACATAATCCATCGTTCTGTTTTGTTATAACATGGATTCAAATAGGGAATAACATGCAGCCTCCATGAAGGAGACAGGAATTTTGCAGCTGTCTCACTAGTATAGATTGTAAAATTTGACCTTAAGCTATGGGTTGCTTTTTAGGATTTTAATCCTAATTTGGTTCCTCTTTCCTTATGGTAAAAATTCTGCAGGTGTTTAAAGTTAGTTGTAACTTCCATCAATATCTTACGCCACTTAAAGAGAAGAAAATGAGAATAAATTATAACTAGAGTGTAGTACATGAAGATAAATGTTTGTGCTTCTATAAACTGTCTTGCATATTTCCCTCAGATACACATTCACTGGAATTTATACCTTTGAATCACTTATTAAAATTCTTGCAAGGGGCTTCTGTTTAGAAGATTTTACATTCCTCCGAGACCCATGGAATTGGCTGGATTTCACTGTCATTACATTTGCGTAAGTTTGCTACCTTTTTTTTATTTAAATAAAACCCAATCTTTCTGATGGCATGAAATCAGTGACTAAAAATTGCCTCATGTTTTGTCAGCCAGAACATTTGGAGCCTGGACTTCCTGCGGTTTCCATATGTTTCTTCTCCCTCGTTGACACATTTTAGTCTCTCTACGGAAGCCTGTGCTGCAGAGGCCAGCACCGTGTGCCAGCCCACTAGGACTGGACATGCCAGCTGCCTCAACTGCCCATAGCTGGTCTCCTTTCTCCACACCACAATTAAAGGAACCCTTTTAACTTCCTGCTATAAGATGACCAAATTAGTTTCCAAACATCAAGTCAATGGTGGTTTATTTTGATAAAAGAATTTAATTTTATGATCAGAAGTGTATTTATATCACAGGCAAAATACGGTGAAGAGGTCTTGATCAAAGACCCAAGCAATAGCATAAAATCTGCCTCAATTCTGAATAACTGTGATTTAATCCTACAGGTATGTAACAGAATTTGTAAACCTAGGCAATGTTTCAGCTCTTCGAACTTTCAGAGTATTGAGAGCTTTGAAAACTATTTCTGTAATCCCAGGTAAGAAGTAGTTGGTGTAAGGTGTTAGGCCCCTCGTATCTGCAACTGTTATTTGTGTGCTGTCATTGTGTTTGTGTGTGAACTCCCCTATTGCAGATATGTGACAGAGTTTGTGGACCTGGGCAATGTCTCAGCGTTGAGAACATTCAGAGTTCTCCGAGCTTTGAAAACAATATCAGTCATCCCAGGTGAGAGCTAGGTTAAACACTGAGGCTGACTTTTCTTCTACAAAGGCTGTACTCACTGTTTTAAATCATAAGCCTTGTTTGCTACGCCTTGTTAACAAAAAAAGCAGGAATCAAGATGTGTAATTTTGTTTAAATTGATTCTTGCTTTCCTTATAGTAGCTGTATTTTCTTTTTAAAAAAAATCAGCCTTTGAGTTTAACAAATTCTTGCATGAGATATTTGCAGTAAGCAGCCTATATGATTTGCATCTTATGACATCAAGCTTGGTTTAAATATAAGTTAATTTTAAGCTTTCATACTGATGCAAATTGGTTCATTTATTGCAGGCACTTGATATAGCAACTTAATTCAGTCTAAAGTCATGTATAAAAACTCTAAAGGATAGCATGGGGCATGCATGGGATATTGTTTTAAAGATGTCTTTCTTTTCCAAACCATCACCCCTCTTATGTTGTAAGAAGATTATTATATCATTCAAATACACACTTATAATGTCTTTGTAATAGGTTTACTAATGTAGAATCCTTTTTAAAAGGTTCATATAAGAAAGGTTTGGGCAAGAAGCATCAGCAAAGGCAAATGATGCTTTTTTGTGTAGGGTTGAGATAGAGCATGAATAATTAAATCACTTGTTTTGGCATAAACAATGTGTTTGGTATTATCTGCATTTTCTTTCTGTACACTATAAAATAGGCATAAACTTAACACTTTCATTCATCTTCATGAGCAATAAGGCTTTTCTTGAAAATCTCTGTCTCAGAAGTATTAGAGTCATTCAGTCATCATTTTGCATGAAATCTTTATGTTGTCAGGAAAAAATCACATGATTTTTTGGTATGTTTAGTATCTGTTTAACACCACAATAAAATTCTTTTGTCTTCATAGGCTTGAAGACTATCGTGGGAGCCCTGATTCAGTCAGTGAAGAAGCTCTCGGATGTCATGATCCTGACTGTGTTTTGTCTGAGTGTATTTGCACTAATAGGGCTGCAGCTCTTCATGGGCAACCTGAGGAATAAATGCCTGCAGTGGCCCCCAGACAATTCTACTTTTGAAACAACTATTATTTCCTACTTTAATAGCTCTATTGGTGAAAATGGTACATTTATAAATACAACTATGACAACATTTAACTGGGATGAGTACATCGAAGACAGAAGTAAGAATTATTTTATCGTTTACTGCATTGATTTTTTTTGTTTAAAACAGATACAAAAGCATCAATAACTTGCCATTGCATTTTAAATGGTGTCATCTGGCTAACAGATGTAAAAGCACTCATTTTCATGAGTAGATTACTATTCTGTCTTTCATAATGCTAAATAGCTTCAGTTGCTCTTATTTATTCAGTCTCTTTTTGTAATTAGGCATAATCTTAGGGGTTTTTAAAACTCCTCTATAAATGTACCTGCTGCCTGTATCACTCAAAGTCAGGAAACAGTTTAATAGCTAAATTCTTTTGGATTCAAGTCTCATTGCCTTATAATTTTTTGATATACTTATCATCTCAGCATGCTTGTAGTATAAAAATGTCATCTTGGAGAAGATTTTGCATGATAACCTATTTTTAAAGCCATCTGAAGAACAGATTCCATTCCCCTTTGGCTGCTACTGGTACTACACCACCCAAATAGGAAATTTTTCTAAATATCTGGCCTAAAATTTCCTAATTTCACATTGAATATATTACTATTTCTTCTGTGGACTTAGAAATAAGGTAATCATAGGGTACTTTAATCAGTCTTTATGATTTTTTTTTTTAAAGTTTTATCTTCTTTATTTCTGGTCTTTTCTAAACCAAGCAATCCTATTTTCTGATTTGTATTTTCTATAGGTATTTGCACATTGTCTGGGTTTTTATGCCAGGAAGTACCAGTATCTGGTACTTTATAAGATGCTCAGATCTGGTACTTACTGCTCTAATAGACATAGAAATCAGAAGTAATGACCTGATGTGTCATATATGGAACACTGCTGTTAACACATCCCAAAATTGCCTTGTTTTTTCTGTCCACACTGCATTGTTCTGACAGCCAGCTTGCACTTCCAGACACTCAGTGCATCCTTGGGAACAGCAGTGGCTCTGGCCAGATCCTGTCTCTTTTGCTTTTACAGATGCAATTTTGCCTTGTCAGCTGTAGCATTTTCCACTTGTCTCTGTTGAAATAAATCCAATTGCTTTTGGACCAGCCTGTAAAGGTCATTCTAAATTTCAATCCTCTTCTCTCCTAGCTTGATGTCTTCAGAATATTTGATGCGGTTTTTTTCTCCTATTTCATGTCTTGAGGTGTTAATGAAACTTGTGAAAACTGTGTTGTAGCAGAAGTCCCTGGAGGTTCTTCAGAAAGATACCCTCATGAATTGACATTTGGCCTCTGATGACTACTCGGAGAATCTTTTTCCAATATTTTGTGTTGATTCCAACACAACACAGAATATATTTCCTTTATTTGCTTATGAGACTGTCATGTGGGACTTGTACCTATGACTGTTGTCCTGTTCATAAATTGGCAGGAGATAGGAAGAGTTTTGCGCAGCATGTAGGAAGAGTTTTGCGCAGCATGTAGGAAGAGTTTTGCGCAGCATGTAGGAAGAGTTTTGTATAGCATATTTGTTTATAAACTCATATTGACTATTATTTATTACTTTATCATTTTTTGTATTGAAAAATTCATTATTAAAAATTTTTCCAAAGCAGTGGGCTGAGAGTTGAACTGACTGGGTGGTTGAACTGCATCCTCTGCTTACCAGAGGAGGAGCTGTGCCACATAAGAATGTGAATTAGGCCCACAGTCAGTTTTGAAAATTCAGCTTTGAACCTATCTGCATCATTAAACTTTTTAAGCTTTTAAAGTAAGGGTTAGATCTTTCACAGGGCATGACTGTGTGAGCACCAGAACATCTTAAGATTCACTCTATTCTTATTTGATATCCAAGAATAGATTGCACATGCATAGGTTACACACATAATCTGTCTCTCCAAAACAAGTAGATTCGATGCTGCACTGGTGGTGACAGAGAAGCAGCATATAGTCAATAGTAACTGGTTGCAATTGCCTGCTTGCCTCTTTAGCATTAGACCTCAGTCCATGCCAGCTGGCAGTGAATCTCAAAGTACCATCTGCTTCCTGGGAACAGCCAGAACATACCTAATTTTGGCAACTTTAGCTTAATGTGCTACCTGACCCAAAAATCTCCACTAGAGATTCCCAATTTACCATAGGAATCACAAACTCAAAGCTGATGGCAAATTGGTTTTTCCTTTCTGCCTCAAAGCAGAACAAAGAAAGGAATGTGCCAGAAACTTTGAAGATTTCCATCTCTTTAAATTATATTTTACCTCATTTTACTAGCCTGTTAACAAAATGCAAATAGATACTTCCAGTACATTGTTATAGAATTTTGTGTAGTAATTTTTTGTCATATACAATCCAAGCTTGGTTTCTCCCTCAGCTGCTCAAGTCGAGTCCCATTAGCAATTTCTTGTGCACGTTGTGTGTTTTCCTGCTGCAAAATTGTCAGTATTTTTTCAAGTACTATTTTGTAAAGTCATATGTAATGAAGAATTACAAATGAATAACACCATGTGGTATATATCAGAATGTATGAACCAAGTCAGGGAATTGCCTTCATCCGTTGTCTCATTTTCCTGGTATTTGTTCACTCATTTGTTGACATATCCAATCTTACTCATTTGGGTAGGTTACTGAGAATTAGCTGTACGACTAGCTTTCTATTTTCTAAGGGAAGGCCTACTTCAAGGCACTATAGAGAGTAATTTTCCTGCCAAAACAGTTTTTTCCATGCTTTTTTTCATTACTAATCATTATATACTGCAGTAAACTCCTTAGCTCTGCTTATTTCTTTAAAGTGTAAATGTCATTGCTCCATTTCCATTAGGTATGAAATTATGAGGTGATTTCTCATTACTTTTGTATTTCTTTTCAATAACAGGTCATTTTTACTTCTTGGAAGGACAAAATGATGCTCTGCTGTGTGGCAATAGCTCAGATGCAGGGTAAGAAAACAGTCATCATTTTCTGTTATGCATCAAGAAAAAATAACTCCTTAGAATAGCTCAGGTAGTCAACTTTAGTGTCAGCTGTAGAGCTGCAAATTACTAGTGTTCTGGCATTGAAGCTATATCTAAATATAGCCATCTATGTGATTGGAGTGTACACAGGCACTTTGGGGCACTTTGGTCAGCATTTTTGGCTAGTTTTGTAAAGGTAACTACATGAATGCTAGGGACAGAAATGTTGCTCCCAGCTTGCTGACAACTGTTTATCATCAAGCATGTTAGCTGACATTCTTCTCTTGTCCTGGTGGAGATGTGTTGATAAATTGTGGCAAGGGTAGATTACTATTAGTTTTATTATTAAAAGCATTGAAATACTATTAGGAAATGGAATTAACAAATTTAAACCAATAAGACATATATATATTCTTATTTTAGTTATGTAGAATAAAATCTTGCTTGTTCATTATTTCATTAGCAAGTGGTATTCCTGAACAATTTTGTAATTTACTATAGCATATTGTAATTTAGAGTAGTTGTTAAAAATAGCATTTCCTCTTCTTTTGTAGTCAATGTCCAGAAGGATATATCTGTGTGAAAGCTGGTAGGAACCCCAACTATGGCTACACAAGTTTTGACACCTTCAGCTGGGCTTTCTTGTCACTCTTTCGGCTCATGACTCAGGACTTCTGGGAGAATCTTTACCAGCTGGTGAGGACTTATTAAAATAAACAGCACCATCACCAATACCATTGTTACATAGGACTTGCATAGTTATTTCCATTCACATGTCCCTAAGGCCTTTGGGACAGAAATCATCTTTTCTTTCCTATATGTAAGCTGTCTAAAGCAATAGGGCCCTGGTTCATGGTTTGGGTTCCCATGTGCTACCCACATAATAAGAAATAGCTGTTATTTTATGAGGATAGTTAAATACTTTTGTTTCTTTTTACAAAACAGTAAATGAACTTAAGTTGTTATAGCTTCTTAGACAGACATGCTGTAAAGAGATACTAATTAAATTGATTTGCAGTCTAGTACAAAAATGTTGTCTTTGAAAAGGTTACAGCTTGTCCCTGGACTGCACATTTCCCTCACCTGCAGGACAGTGATGTGCAGCATGACATTTTGTATACTGCACTGTCTTTGTGCCATTGTAGTTTGGGACTGATGAGACAAGAAGGTAAGATGCTGGTTAGTGGCTCCACTACTGTTAGACTTAAAGGCTAAAATACAGCAAGTGCTATCACAGATCATCACTGGTACAAGTTCTGGAGTATTCAGCCTACACAATCTTATTTACCTTGAGCATAGTAGACACAAAACTTGGATTTTTGCACATGTAGCCAGGATAAAATACTATTTGTATATGGGAAAAGTAACTGATCTTGTGCTAACACAAAGCAATCTTAAAATGTGTCTCTAGATTATAACACAGCTGCTACCATATTATGCAACAGTATTTAAAGGTATGAGAAAAATGTGTATTTTCTCTTTCTCTCCAGACACTGCGTGCTGCTGGGAAAACATACATGATATTTTTTGTTTTGGTCATTTTCCTGGGTTCTTTCTACCTGATTAACTTGATCCTGGCTGTGGTAGCCATGGCCTATGAAGAACAGAATCAAGCAACCATGGAAGAAGCAGAGCAGAAAGAAGCAGAATTTCAGCAAATGCTGGAACAACTGAAAAAGCAACAGGAAGAAGCTCAGGTATCCCTGTTAAGTAAAATTCCTTCTTTCATTCATGACTGTAATCAGATGCTTTATGAGAATACTTTTATTCCCCCATTCCTAATGATATGTATTTCAACAATATATTGCCATCAGTCTTATAAATTCTTCATTTTGCATACAAAGTGTCATGTTTACTTTTGCACTGTTTCTGCTGGCTGAGTGAGCCTGTTAATTTGTTAAAAAAATGATAGCCTATAAGATAAAACATTGGATTTTCAAATTTGAGATGAAAATGAACTTTTCTACTAAGCACTTGAACACGTTGCCAGAGTGTTTGTGGAATTAGCATCCTTGGAGAGCATCAAACCCATCTGGACATGGTTCTGGGCAGCCTGCTTTAGGGGACTGACTCCTGGGAAACTGGACACAGTGACCTGGGCAAGTTCCTTTCCAACCTCAACCCTTCTGTGATTCTGTGAAACAGAAATGGAGATTTGGGAGAATTAACCTCAGGAATTCTGCTTAGTTACAGAAGCAAAACTATTGTAGATGTTTATGGGAGAAATATGAAATATTTTGATTTAGCAACATTTGGCTTTTTCTACATCTTCCCTGGCTCTCACAGCAGAAAGCTGTAGTGTTTCAGTTTTAAAGAACACTGGAAAAAGTGGAGAAACTGGAGAAAATGCTTCCATGGTACAGAGATCATGATAATATACTGCTTTGAAATTCCTTCTCATTTTTTGAAGACTGCAGAATCTTTACCAGGATAATTGATAATGTTTGCTTGGTGTGGACCCACATAGAGCAGTCGTTGAACCATGGAAACACATGGCTGGAGTCAGCAATAGTTGGTTTTGGTTGGTTTGGTTAGTTGGGATCTGGAGATTTTCTTTATCACAACTCGTAAAGAAATGTTAATCAAATGCTCCACAAATGTTTGACATTTCAAACAGCCATGATCTCTAATAGGCTGCAATTTAACTCAAATCTCTGATTATGATTTGCACAACTGAGATAAACAGTCTTACATCAGATCTTTAATAGACTAGAGAGTAGTCAAAATCCAGCAATATTGTGTAAGAAAGTGTTGCTTCCTATTGTTTGAGCCTTGATTGCTTACTTTTTACATAGTACTTAGGTGAAAAATTCACTGCAGCACATTGCTCCAATCTAAAAGAGATGATGGATAACTTGGTTGTCTGCCAGCACAGGTTTGCCTTAGGCTCCTCTAGCTCCTGGTTTATGGAAGAGTGGTGAATTATGCTTCCTGTGGGATTTAACAAATTGTACATCTTATGTGCTGGGTTCAGTGAGGTGGGATCAGTGCTTTTATATCACAATCATTTATTTTTCTTAAGAATGGCAATAAATTTAAACCAGTGAGTGGTGTTTGTATAAATGTTGTAAATCACCTATGTGCTTGTATGTATAGGCAGCAG
This sequence comes from Bucco capensis, assembly GCA_013396975.1. Taxonomy (NCBI): domain Eukaryota; kingdom Metazoa; phylum Chordata; class Aves; order Piciformes; family Bucconidae; genus Bucco; species Bucco capensis. Next base: position 357,962 of record VWZO01016706.1, on the reverse strand, counting down.
CAGCAGCTGCAGCAGCTGACTCCAGAGATTATAGTGGAGTAGGTGGAATAGGTGGATTCTCCGAAAGCTCTTCTGAGGCATCCAAACTGAGCTCCAAGAGTGCTAAAGAGAGGAGGAACAGAAGAAAGAAGAAAAAGCAAAAAGAACAATCTGAAGGCGAGGAGAAGGATGGGGAAGAATTTCACAAATCTGAGTCAGAGGACAGCATCAAAAGGAAAGGTTTCCGATTTTCCATTGAGGGGAATAGACTGACCTATGAAAAGAGATTCTCTTCCCCACACCAGGTACTAGAGTATTATTACCTCTTCAACACATCTCTTGTCTGTTCATCATATAAACAAGAGCCTGTAGTTTGGTCAATCCTTGCAAAAGATACCACAGATTATTTAATATTTTAAATCAAAGTAAGACTAAGTTAATACTTGCAGACAAAGATGAACCTGTAAGGATTTGTGAGATTTGGTTTTTACTCTAAATTTATGTGTGAAAAATAAAAATAATGTGTATTAATTAAAATGAGTTATATTTCTACTTCCTTAATGAAAATGGACCTATCTCCCCATCAAGATGTACATATTCAGCACGATCAGTGGTTTCAAAATTTGGTGCACACATAAAAATGAATTTCATGTTTTAAATGAGAGAAGTACTAGAATTTGGGATGCAAAAATTCCAGTGGGAATTGCATAAATATTCATGTGAAATTTGACAAGTAATTTTTTTTGCACCATTAATTCTGTTATTTTAAAGATGGTGGAAAAACGTGTGGCTATGTGTCCTTGCATGTGTTTTCTTCCATTGAAAAACCCACGACTCAGAGTGCCATCTGCATCTCCCATCCAGACTACTATTTCATTGGATAATTTTGTTGTGCTATCCTTCCTGCAGTTTGCAGAGTTCCTCCTCATTTGCCCACCTTCAACTCTCCCCTCAGCACTTCAAGTCCAGATCTTGCATCCATTCTTTTTTCTGCCCCTTCATGTGCCTCAATATGCTTCTTCCTTTTCTCCCCACCTTCTTGATTCTCCCTGGTCTTTAAGACTTGCTTGCTCCCTCTTCTTTGTCACTGTTATTAAACTCATTCCTTCCTTCAGTTGCTGTCTCAGGAAAGCCTGTCTCATCCCTGAATAGGCCATCAACAGTCATACTCTCTTCATGCATCACTTTCTCTAGCTGCTGTTCTCAAAGAAGCTTGGACCTCTTCATCCAGTATTTTGTTATTAAGGACTGTCCTCCTCAGATCAGACTGTGGTGGGAATATAATGCTTCTAGCTTCCTATTTCTGTCAAGTTAACTACTCCTTCCATTTACTTCCTAATGTACTTCCTTTTTTAATAATACTACATCCCTCCCTCCTCTTTCTTTTTTTTTTTTCCCTTGGTCTTCCCCCTTTTTTTCTCTCTCTAGGTCTGCCACTATTTTATGTTGTTAACTGTCTAATCTCTGTAAGATTCACTGCTGAATTTAGTTAGCTTGTGATTCATTCTCTTCCTTATACCAATTCTCACACCTATATGCATAGACTTCAACTTTATGTTGAAGACCCATCCAATCCTTTAGGTGCATATTCTTCCTTGTGTCTTCATTCAAACTGCAGCTTCTTCAACTGCAGCTCAATTCATCTAACTTGTCAGAAATGAAGCATTGCTCATACAACTTGCTTCTCTGCCCTTTTCATCTCCAGGTCCATTTGTAGCTGTTTACTAGGACACTCTAGCAATGCCCTCCCATTGGGACTTCCCAGCTCTAGTTACTTTTAACTCTGGGTTCTAGCCACTAAATAAAAATTCCACTCACCAGTTTTTAATAACCTTCTCCTAGACAAAACTCAGGTTGATATCACTTCTTTGACCTTTTCCTTGACATTTCACTTGCCTTCAGTGTAACTGACCATTATGTTTTTCCTGAAAAAGATTCATGGTTTCACGTCCTCTCAGTTCTCCTGGTTTAGTTATGCTTTAGAAGATCCTTTCACCATGACCCCCCTTTTTTTTTAACCTCTCTTCTAGACCCACAACTGTGAATTATTTTTAACTTGGACCTCTTTTCATGACCCAATTACTGCTGTATTCACCAAGAATGTTGTTGCAAAATGCACTAACCTACCTCATTGCTTTTACCTAATCCGCTAGTAAACATATATACCTAAAGATATTTTTTAATACCATAAAACATAGTGTGTCTGAAGTTCCTCCTAACCCACCTTGTCTACTTACAGTAAACAAGGGAATTCCCAGCTTTAACTGACCCATGTCAACATCCATCATGTCCTGTTAAATTTTCAAGCTAGTTTCTTTGAGCTTTATCTGGTATGCTGCCCCTCATGCTTGGAAGAAGCTTCCATGAATTTCCACAGAACACTTCATTGCTTTCCTCAAATCCCTCTTTAAAACTCTCTTTTACCATGCTGCCTACAGAAAGCTTGACAGGGAAGTGACTTCAGGTGAGCCAAGATCCCTGTTTATCATACCCATCAGTTTTGCCTCCTTGTATTCTCTCTCTTTTTGTACCCATCTGTTGTGTTAGATGATAAGGACTTAGCAGAGTGCCTTGTTGTTCTGCCTTTGGCAGGACCTACAACAATGGGGCTCAGGTCCATAAAGACAAGTGGCAGAAGGGAAACAAAGACACTGCTTTGTTCTGTATCACTGTTCAGAGAGCTCTTGGGTGAAAGCACGTCCTAATGCTAATCCATTAAGTCAACAGAATCACAGGAATTAAAACTATGGAATGTATAATTGTTTCTGAGATTAGAACACTATTTTGACTCTGATCCTGAAAAGATCCTCCCATAGCAGAACATTTACTTAGATGAGTAAATTGATGAAAATCAGTGAGACTTGTTCATGCAAATTACAGGCATATCTTTGCATATTTGAGACAGCTAAGATTTAAAAAAAAATGAAATAAACCTGTTATTGTGGCCTGCTTGACTAATATCTGAAAAAATATGTATGTTTTTTTAAACTAGGCAGCATTTGGGAGCTACCTATGTGTGCAGACTGAGTCACAGGAACTTTGTCTAAAATTTTATTTACTCAGCCCTCAGCCAGTCAGACTAATGCCAGCCTGGGGTAAATAGTGTCTAGATGTGCTTACTCAGTTTATGAACAGTTGGTAATAAAACAGGCAGAGTGGCAGAGAAAACAATTCTGTCAAGCAGTTTATTTTAATTAAACCAATTGATTTCATATATCCAAAGTAGTAAAATAACTAGGTTTTGTCTGTCACTTACGTGCTCTTTGTTTACTGCCCAAAAGAGAGTGTGTTGGGGGTGGACTGTACTAGTTTATTGCTTTGTGCCTTACCCTTTAAGACATATTAACACTGTGAGTTTTTCCTCTATATGAAAGCATTGTATTTTAAAGGCTTTTCATCTGATAATGATTGTTTTTGTTTGTCTGCAGTCTTTGCTGAGCATTCGAGGCTCCCTCTTTTCCCCAAGGCGCAACAGCAGAACAAGTCTTTTCAGCTTCAGAGGTCGAGCAAAGGATGTAGGATCAGAGAATGACTTTGCTGATGATGAGCACAGCACTTTTGAAGACAATGAGAGCAGAAGAGATTCTCTCTTTGTTCCTCATAGACATGGTGAACGTCGCAACAGTAACATTAGTCAGGCCAGTAGGTCCTCCAGGACAGTACCTCCCCTTCCAGCCAACGGCAAGATGCACAGCACTGTGGATTGCAATGGAGTGGTTTCTTTAGTCGGTGGGCCACCAGCTCTGACATCCCCCATGGGACAGCTTCTGCCAGAGGTGATGATTGATAAAGCAGCCACTGCTAGCAATGTAAGGAAGTGTGCAATAGCTCAGGCATGATGTCCTCTCCCTGTGTGATCTGCTACCGTGCCTACAAAATTTAGTCACTTGGGCATGATTCCCTTTCTGGCCAAGCTCTGAATGCTCCTTTCATATATTCCAGTAATAAAGTAGAAACTCAGACTTCCTAGCTTTCATTAATTAAATATGTAAAAATAAATGCCCATTTACTGGGAATTAACAGAAAAGCATAGCAAACCATTGAATAAATGTAGTATGTGTAGTCTTACACCTGTTGATTAATTATGCTGTGTGAAGACTTAACTGGAATGTTCTGTATTCATATACCAGACAGAATATCAAAATTAAAAAAAAAATATTTACTTCATGGAGTATATAAAATGAGTATTTAACTTCCTGCTCACCATATATGAAACTTTTGATCTGACACTGATAGTAGAACTTACATGGTTTGTGCTAGTGTTCCCGTAACGTAGTTAATTTTTCTAGGCTTTTTTTCTTGGAGATGTTCACATTATTAAATATTTTCTTAATTTATCTTACTTGAAAACATATACTAGGAAATTGAAAAAATATTCTAAATTAAGAGTTAGCCTAAGAAAATGGACTTTGTGCTTTTCCTGCTAGCTGTGTGGGTTGTGCATTTTCATGCTCAGAAAAAGACTTCACTGCCTAATTAGGAAGATATTTATAGCAAAGCTCATTGACAAGCATTGTGGAACTTTTCATCATCTAGAAACTGTATATAGTCTAAAGTCTGTTCTAATGTTTCAGTCTTGCCTCAGCAAAATACTTAAAAACATATTCTTTAAGCACAAGAGCAATCCTACTTATGTCTTTGACTATTTGCTATATCCAAAGTTGGGCACACATTAGTCTATTGCCAAACCATAAAAAAATAAATGGAGCATAGTGCAGGAGAGCAGAGCATTTTAAATCATTCTACTTCTTTAATAGTTTATAGTGTTATTCTTATTAAATGAACCATCAATAGGCTGTTTTATCAGTGTTTCATTTTCAGGGCACTACTACGGAAACTGACTTAAGAAAGAGACGGTCCAGTTCTTACCATGTTCCTATGGACTACCTAGCAGAGCCTAGTGCCAGGCAAAGAGCAATGAGCATAGCCAGCATGCTCACCAACACCATGGAAGGTATGTAACACAACTTGGGGAGTGCAGGTTTATAGGGCAGCTATTTCAGCCTAAAGGGTACAGGCAAGATGACATTTGTACATAGAGGCAGTGGTTTGGGTTTGTTTTAAAGATGTACTTATATATTGGGAAAAGTAGTCGAGTTTTCAAAACACTAGCAGATTTGAGGTTGAAGCAGCACCAAGCTAAATGCAAGCAGAAAGCAATTGATCAATCCAGTGTTTCTCTACAGAGTTTTTGCTCTAGGGTAAAAGCTCTTTTTAGTTTGCTGAATGGCTGTGCTTTTTGCATTAGAATAGTCCCCTTCTACCAATTCAGTGGACATGAGATTTCATAAAGGAAGCGTTATGTTGTTGTTTTTTCTGTAAGGCTAAATACAATGAATCTGAATAATGGAATCAATCCTAGAATGGTTAGGGTTGGAAGGGACCTCTGGAGCTCATCTAGTCCAACCCCCCTGCAGTGGGCAGGGACATCCCCAACTAGAGCAGCTTGCCAATTTAAAATGTAGTGGGAGAGATAAATTGTAATTTCTTCTGACTGACAGTAAATCAAGGAAATACTCAGGTGATACTGGAACAGAAAAGTATGCTTAAAATGTTATTTTCATTTTTCTCTCTAGAACTGGAAGAATCCAGACAGAAATGCCCACCATGCTGGTATAAATTTGCTAACACTTGCTTGATTTGGGACTGCTGTACCCCCTGGCTGAAAGTCAAACATCTTGTAAATTTAATTGTGATGGACCCATTTGTTGATCTGGCCATTACTATCTGCATTGTCCTAAACACCTTGTTCATGGCCATGGAGCACTATCCAATGACAGAACAGTTCAGTGGTGTGCTCTCAGTAGGAAACCTTGTAAGTCTTTGATGATATGCATTTTTCTTAAATGGTTCTTCTGTGACCTTTGGATATATGTTTGGAAGAAGTTTGACTAGATATTTATAGGCTTGAGATGGTGGAGTTTAAATTAAGCTGTACTGAATCCCTCTTTGTTGACCTTTGTGGATTTTGCCCCTCTTGCCCTGTGCAGCAAAAGATTGTAAGATTTATTGAGTCAGTATGCATTTTGATTTCTGTGATTGAAGCTGGTTAGAGGAAGTTAGCTAATATTTTTTCTTGGGTGGATACTTAAAAATCACAAGGACTTTTAGTTCCATTCCCACACCTGTTCCACTTGTCACTAGGCCCTCCTGAGGTGCCAGATGTTCAGGGAATTGCAGAGGGGAAGGATTTAGTAAGCATGGCAGATTTACTTCCACTCCACACGAAATGCTGAAATGGCATGAGAGTGCATTCCAGAGTTCATCCTGAAGAAGAACAGTTATGCTCAACTTTCAGGATAAAAAGTTCCCCCTCATAAACTTGTCTTTATCCCTACAAGCAAAAAAATGTCTGAAGGGCAAAGAGGAGATCTAAGGAGATAAAACTGAGTATTAAAATCAGAAGAGATTCTTTGTAGCAGTATTTATACACGCATATTAGTAGGCTAGATAAAAATATATTTTCCCCTTTACCTCTTTTTCTTTGGAAATCAAACATTGTGATACTTATGTAAGCATTGAATCTGAATTTAATTCCTATCTCCAAAGTATGGCAATATAGAGCAGCTATCCAGATTTATTATGGGTTGCTTGCTGAAGATAAAAATTACCAAAAGTTGATACTATTAGTATTAATTTCTTTTGTCATTTTCTAACTCAAACTGTGTTTTCCCTGCAGGTGTTTACTGGAATTTTCACAGCAGAAATGTTTCTCAAGATAATTGCCATGGATCCTTATTATTATTTTCAAGAGGGCTGGAATATTTTTGATGGTTTTATTGTGAGTCTTAGTTTAATGGAGCTTGGCCTTGCAAATGTAGAAGGATTATCTGTCCTTCGATCCTTCCGACTGGTAAATATACTAAGGAAAATAGCTTTCTGTGTTGTGGTTTTGCCTTTGTGCATGTATATTGTGCATTTTTGGTTCGTACATTATGTATTTGACTAAGTCATAAGATCTTACCTCCTAGATGGCATGTATCATTTCAAGTCTTAGTAATGTCTATTTCTTCTTCAAGGTACTGTCAATTTCCATTCTGTCCTTGCAGTCAGTGTACTTTAAGGATGAATTTTTTTTAGCGGTAGTATCTCTTTGAGTCTTTTTTCCCCTAGATGAGGGAAGAAAAAATGCAAGAGCCACAGGCACTCATTACCTGTGACTGAAAATTAGTAAATTGCTTAGTTAATAGAAGTTTATTGACAGTTTTAGCTGATAGACTTCCATTACCAGTTTGCTTGCACAGTTAATTTTAGGAAAGTATTACGATTTTTCTTTGGATAGGAATTTTTCACCATTACTATCCTTCTCTTTATCATTCTCTACAAAAGTTCATCCACTATCCAACAGCTGTTCTGTTTGGTTGCTGCAGCATATGTCTGTTATGAGAGATGTCTGTCATGAATAGGAACTGATTTCTAGTATTGTACAAAGAACTGGAAACGTGAGTTTTAGAACTGAACTTTCTAAAGGTTACAAGAGACATGATTTAGACAAAGGGTAACTGAATATGAAATGTAGAGCATTGCCATTGGTAACAAGAATAATTGTATACTATTCTTCCGTTTTGCAGCTTCGAGTTTTCAAATTGGCCAAGTCTTGGCCAACTCTGAACATGCTGATTAAGATTATTGGCAACTCGGTGGGGGCTTTGGGCAATCTGACCCTGGTGCTGGCCATCATTGTGTTCATTTTCGCTGTGGTTGGGATGCAGCTGTTTGGCAAAAGCTACAAGGAATGTGTCTGCAAGATCTCCAGTGACTGTGAACTTCCACGCTGGCACATGCATGATTTTTTCCACTCTTTCCTGATTGTCTTCCGAGTGCTGTGTGGAGAATGGATAGAAACAATGTGGGACTGCATGGAGGTTGCAGGCCAAACCATGTGCCTTACTGTCTTCATGATGGTCATGGTGATTGGAAACCTCGTGGTGCGTAAGCTGTGGGGATTTGGAAAAACTATTAGAACACATTTCCTATTTCTCATGATGTAGAAATCAGAGGTGAAGATTGGAGAAGGTGTTTAGGAGATCATGTAATTTATTTGCCCTTTCCCTAAACCAAGTGCAAATGTACTTTGATGGTTTGTGTAAAATATTTGTCTTCCTTTTCATTTAAATCTTCATTAAGCAGACCTGCACTGCTTCCCATGTGGAGGAGAAAGTCAAGGAATAGCTAAGATTTTTGCCTACATTACTCAAGTAAAACATCTAAAATTGTTTTGACAAGCTATAATAAAATGTGGGGGACAGGGACTATGGACTAGAAAAAATAGCGAGAAGGTGGACTGAAATGAAGTGGTAGCTGTGAGGTAAAAACTATGTCATATTGAATAACCCTTAATGGAATTACTTTTATGAGTTAAAAATAAGAGATCCAGTAAATTTTCTCCTTACTTGCTTTTAGGTACTCAACCTCTTTTTGGCCTTGCTACTGAGCTCCTTTAGTTCAGACAACCTTGCTGCTACAGATGATGATAATGAAATGAACAATCTCCAGATTGCTGTGGCCAGGATCCAGAAAGGCATTGATTACGTGAAGAGAAAAGTGCACGAATTCATCCAAAAAGCCTTTGTTAGAAAACAGAAAGTTTTAGATGAAATCAAACCTCTTGAAGACCTAAACAACAAAAAAGACAGCTGTATTTCCAACCACACTATCGTGGAAATAGGCAAAAACCTCACCTATCTTAAAGAAGGGAATGGAACTACCAGTGGCATAGGCAGCAGTGTGGAAAAATATGTTGTGGATGAAAGTGATTACATGTCATTCATAAACAACCCAAGTCTCACTGTGACAGTGCCAATTGCTGTTGGGGAATCAGATTTTGAAAATCTAAACACAGAGGAGTTCAGCAGTGAGTCAGACCTGGAAGAAAGCAAGGAGGTAAGACTATTTTTATATTTAAAATAATCTGATGCTTTTCTTTTTTTCCTAAGGTTACTACTGCTAAATTCAATTGTCTATTTAATGCCTGTATAACAGCGTAGACAAACTTGTCATGCTGTTTAAGGTAAATTGATGTAAGATTGAGAGTTTTGGGTGAGATGGTAGTACAGTATCACATTTACAGTAATAATCAAGATCAATTTTTTTAAAAAATTCATGCTTTTTTTCTATTTTATTTAGTTAAATCTTTAACAAGAATATGAACCAGTTTAGTAGCCCTGGATACCAAAAGTTGTGCAAAATGTGTGGGAGTCGTGCAAGTTTCTCCATGCTTTTTTCATCAGTGCAGTTTATTTACCTTTTTGTCTGTGTTATGTAGTGCCTCTTGACAAATGAACAGTTCATTCTGATACCCTTTGACCATATCAAAGAGGTTAAAAGCATCTGTATACATCATGACTACATTTGAATACTGGACCAGCATCACTAAATGAGTTCATATCAGTCACTAATAATCTGTCTGATAGTAGCAGAACCACTGAAGAACTGAAGTACTGGCTTATGGTAAAGAAGTTATGAAGCTTTATATCTCAGTATAAGATGCTTTCACGTGGTGACCCACTGTCACTTTCAAAGCTTTAAGATATTTTCTTCTGTTACCTACTGTGACTGTAATCCAATGCATCTCTTTGTGGCACAAGGTGGTGTCAAATGGACAAAGCCAAGCGAGCACCCAAGGAGTCAGAGTGGATAGCAAAGGTGTTCTTGTTGTGTTAAGCCAGTGCTCTGTCCTGCACAGTTGTTCCACCTGAAGGGGAGAAGTCTCTGCTGTGCTTAGCACCAATGCTAGCTCATTCAGCTTTAGCCTGGGTGCTTTGGAACAGGACTGCATGCTAACCCTGCAGAAAGCTTTGCTGAGGGATTTCCTTCTGCTTGAACCTGAGGGTATATATTGGGCTAAATTGTAATTCTCACTTCAAGATCCCTTTTTGTACAACTGCATCATACATTTAGTCCTATTTTCTTGCTTTTTATCAGAAAGGTCTTTATTGTTATTTTTAAAATATTTCTTTTCTTGCTGATTGCTTGTGTTAGTGTTTATCTTACTCTTCAAAACCATGACTTGGGTGTAGAACAAAGCAGAAGATTTTTTTTGCTTAGCCTTTAATTGTTCTGTATAACAAAGAGAATGATTATAGAAAGTTTCTTGGTCTGAATGTAGGGTTTTTTTATTCTCTCCTATCTTTGTAGATAGAATAAGAAAAGGAATCTTCAGGCAGCTTTACATTATATAGGGCTAGTATACTGTACTGTCCTTCCATTGTTCTGCCATTCCATTGTTCTGTTGTCCCATTGGTCACTGTTTCAAAACTTACTGCTGCCGCAAATTCTGCTGGTAATCTGGTCAAATTGCACATATCCATGATCTCATCCATAAGGATTGCATGTGACAGGAATGGCATAGGGTATTTTTCTGGCTTTTGGTAAATCATGTTGTTTCTGGTAATAGGCCTGGTCCTTCTGTGTTTATTCTTATTTCCTTCTGATCATGCTCAAGGGCATCTACCACTTTCAGCCTTTTCCTCACTTAGCAACTAGTGATAGCCAGAGGATGTACTGAAAGTTTGAGAATAAAGTGTCATAAGTTAAAGTTCAGTTCTAGGAAACAGAATACTTTGGATTTCTTCCTCACAAAGTATTTATTGCTGTCTTGGTGGAGTAACATTTTTGCCATTCTGTGTTGTCTGTATTTTTATCAGTTTCAAGGGTGCTGTCAACCTAAACCTATCCTTTTTTTGTAAGACATTCTAAATGCCTCAAGTAGAAAGTCTGAAGAAGATACTGTTATTTTGCAGATATATTGTAAGTGGCAAAGATGCTTCAGATCATATTCCTGTGTGAATGGCACTGAAAGAAAATCTTCTGACACAGACACAATCTGAGACATTGACTGTGGAGTTGCAGTATGATCAGAAAATCTTCTCTCTTTCTTTCTTATTTTGTACTTCCACCCATATCAGGTTAATTCTGATAATGTTACTGATTCTGATGCTACCACTACTCATGGGAGTAGTAAACCATGTTTTAAATGGAACTATATACTATATGCTTGTTCTTTTTAAAAAGTTATGAAATTAGTACCAAATAACTGGGGATTTATCAAAATAGATTATAGAGCTGATAACTCTTAACTGGCAACTTCTCTGCAAAAAGTAATTTGCAAGTTTAATTGCAAATTGGATTTTAATTGGATTCTACTAATTTAAATACTATAGGCCTTTAAAATGACTGAGAAAGAAGTAACTTCAATATTTTCATATGCGATTATTAGATGAATTAGCTGCTGAAGTCTGTCTTTAAAAATGTAATCACAGAACTATTTTGTACTAGTGGAGTATTCTCCATTTCTTGTGTTGAAGCTAGAATTCTTGTGGAGAAAATGGTGATTCATTGGTAGCAAGAAGGAACGTGACTCTTGGTAGTGCCTAAGGATTAGGTTATCTATTCTGAGAACAAAGTCTTTCCCTGCTACAAAATCTGTTTATAATGTTTTAACAGTTAGTAATCAGTGGCTAGAGCGCAGGCCACTGCCTTGAAATAGGCACTGAATCTTGAATTTCCCATGTGAATTCCCTGACCAACAACATTCTCCTTTTTGATTCTTTTGTAGCCCACTCAGTCTGTAACTATTTACTACACAAGAGCATTTTGTCAGTAGAAGAGACGGAGGATGTAGCTGCTTCAAACCTGTAGGCTGGTGGTTAGCAGAAATGAGCATGATGACAGTGACGGTGACAGTGGTGCCATCTCTTTCTCCATTGTGTAAGAGGGTGGGCTGACTGCTGACTGTCTTCATTAGACAAATCTTTGCTTTTCCCAATGGAAGCACCCCAACTGGGTTATTCTGCAAGGTGACAAAAAAAAGAGTTGGAAGTCCTACAGGAAAAATCTGAGACATGAGCTCCAGTCATTAAACTTCCACCATAAAAGAAGCACTTTCTCTTCCAGTCACAGTATTTAAAAGAAAACATTGCACATTGCCTTACACAATCCTGGAAATGTGTGTGTTAATCATGCTTCAGGAGCTGCAAACTGTTCAGGTGTAAGACAAAGAAATGCCTCCTCAGTCAGGAATGAGCTGGTGCCAAGCAGTTTTAACTGCTCAAGCCTGATAATCTTCTGAGCATCTTCAGCACCAGAATTGGTTGTTCTTGCAGAAGCTGAATGTGAAAAATTGAAGGGAAATGCTAAAAAATTTCAGGCACCTTCCAGACAGACACAGCAGTTAAGCAAAGACATGATGCCTCCATTTCTAATAGGTTTTAATCACTAAAATTCAGATTTAAATCTTAATCCTCATTTCTAGTTTTCACTCAATAACTCTTATCCACTACAGGTTTTGAAGGAGAGATGAGTGATGATTTATTAGTAACAGGACCAATATTCTTGTCATGACAATGATCCACAGCAAAAGAAAGCATTTTTTTAAATTGGAAAAGTGGCTACAAATAGCTTTTTACTCAAGGCTTTCTCTTCTGTTGTCGTGCCATAATTTGCGTTGCATTTCTGCCCTCTTGTGTTTTCCCATTCATAGGATTCTGCTGTTGCCAAATGTTGGTCTGCCAGCATTGCTATTTCCACAAGTTAAAAGAACTGAAGTTAGAAACTGCCACCAAAGCCATGTTCAGTTAGCAGTATCTCAAATGAAATCCTAGGCATCCATGTGTGTGAGAACACTAGCACAAGAGAGCCAGGTGCTAACTAGCGAGTGCCTGGGTGCCTTTGCTTTTCTCTTTGTATGCACATCCATACAAATACTCACTGGGCTATGGGGCAATAAGCTGAAGCTCTACAGTTTCTCCATCATTTATGAGCAAGTTTTTGTTAAGTATATTAATGTTTGATTAATATTTATTCTAACATATATCTTTTTCCAGTTTTTTGATGGAAACGTTAACTAGATCATGCCTTTCTAGAAATAATACAGGAAATATTGTACATGCTAGTAGGTGTGAATGTACAAGGAGTTTGCTAGAAAATTGCCTGAAACCTAGAATAGAATTAAATATGAGAATATTGTGTCCATGAGAATGGCAATGGGGGAATTCAGTGTAGTAAGGGAATTAGAGAACAAATCCCAAATGATGGAAGCAGGGCCATTTACAGGTATGGGGCCACTATGCTGAGTCTGTTGTCCTGTACATAAAGGTCCATGGACCTGAGCTTTATTACTGCTATCCAGCATAGAAACTAAAAATAATTTTTCATTTTTAGGTCCTTAAGTACTATGGGGAATGGTTTATATAGAAAATTTTGTAGTGCATGTGTAGCTGTGTAATAACTAGATTTTTATGCTCAGTGTAACTCCTAGGCTAGTAATTACACCAAGATATACCACGTTACAAGATGTTTTTAAATGCCTTGAAAAATATAGGATCTCCTAATGTTGTTGCAGACACCTTAATAATGTATATTTTACTTTAAGCAGTATTCAGTGCAAAAAAAGCAGAGGTGCTATGTCCTGAAGTTCATTTCCTGCCATTCTTACTTCTCACAGGAGTAGAGCCAAGCTGGATCAGTCAAGCGGGCAGCTCTGGTGCCTTTTAACGAGGCACAGCATCGTGTCACCAATTTTACACAGGTTACCTAAGCAAGTTATACATCTCTATACTATATAATCACTTTTTAATGGATATTGACTGGCCTGCATGCTCTTCAGCTATGATCCTGTGCCATTCATTGCAATAAAGTACAAACATGCACAGCTGCTCTCTGCTGACTCACGGGACTTGTACCACAGCATGGTCAGGCAAGATCAGCAGCCCCAGGATTTCTCTGGTTCAGATGCTATACTTTCCATGATATTTTAGTAATATTTTGCAGTGCATGCTATGTACATTTCTCAATCTTGATGGTAAAGTTTTCAGGATGCTATTTTTGAAGAGTTTTCCTGCCTTTTGAAGGAATACAGAGTATGTAAGACGTAAGCTGCATTTCTCGTAAGCTTATATAAATCCATCTGTAAATTGTGTTGATTATGAAAAGCTGCTAGCTCTTTTGGGAAACTTCTGCACTGTTGTTTTTCAGCTTGTAAGGGAAGTAACTTGCCAACTGAGGATGGTCGTGGTTTTATTTTTCACAACTTTTTTCTAGAAATGCTTTTCTTCAGTACTTGCATTTAGTTATTTTGGAGATTAATATGCAGTCCTTGAAGCATGAAATTTATTTCATTTCCACAGTCAAAGCATGTGTCCATCATTTAGTTAAAAAAGCTCATACAAAACTGGTATTTGGCTGGTAAAACACTCAGAGATCAGTTCTGCTCTTGCTTACATCACACTTACAAGTGTAGAGGTGCAAAGAGAAAACTGATAGCAAGATCTGGCCCAGCTCAGTCTTGCCATAGCTCTTTAATTTATTGTCACAAATTGACTATCTCTCCAAGCATCTAAAATTATCTGCCCTGAAAAACTTATTCTTATGAGTAATAAATAAAGTTCAGCAGTCTAGAAAGTAAGCTACTGATTTTGGACCAAAATGTCCCCAGCTTGAGTATGTTTTACATCCCACCACTGCAAATAATTTGCCATTAATATTTACAACACCATCGTTGTATGAAGATGCTTTCAGTTGGGTAAATCAATGGAGTTAAAATATATTTACTGCTTAGCTTTTTGTCTTATATTTTGTAAGGAATAATTTATCTGATAAGTCATTTATTTATTTTAAAATATTCATTATTCAAAATCCTTTGACACTTTGAAGAATTTAGGCTTTGGATCATTTGTGAATTGGTCACATGGTGTTGGCATATTGTGATTCACAGTGGATGATACTAAGTTGTTAATATTAGAGTTAACTGGAGCTCACTTGGCAAACACAATCCCTTGCTCTGTTTCAGAAATATCCTTTCACTATTGCTTGTGTGAATTAAAGAGCCTTTTTAAGTAGCTCCCAGTGGGAGCACTCTGCAAGTATTTCCACTGCTACTTATGATGCTTTTGCTTTCATCTAACATTCTTGCAAATATTTTCATTTATGAAAAGCTCATAAATAAGTAGATCAAAGGAATGATGAATAGCATTAAAGTACAGAGTGGACTATAGTTTAGGGATCCTGCTTTTTGCTGTATTTGCAAACAGTAATCACCAAGAATTGTTTTGGTTTGATTTACAATGTTCTGGTCTTTTGAACTGATAGAGTTAGTATGTCTGACTGTATAAGCACTAGAAAAAGTAACATCCAGATTCCACTTGATTATAGCAATAGAACTGCAATGATATTTACCCAGTTGGTTTGGTTTGGAGGTAATACAGCTGTACTGAAAAAGACTGGTTAAGTTTGGATGTAATATTACCATTTATATCACAGAACATCTTATTTTCATACTGACATCCACACAGCACAGAGAAAATAAACCCAACAATTTCCATTATTTAATATTTTCACAGGTAGTTGGGAGGAAAAGAAATTAAAAACAAAATGGTGGTTTCCCTTGGTGACATCTTCCTGCATATATCTGTTATGCTCTTTGCTCCTTCAATCTCTTAAATTGTCATTTCAGCAGCTCTTAGTCACATCCTGGCCAATCATGACATTTCAGGCTTTTGAAAAAAATGTTCAACTAAGAGCTGATCATCTTTGAAACAAAGAAAATTTAGAAATATTAGAAGCTGAAAGCAGCCTGGCTGTAAGTGAAGCAGAATTGTATGAATCTAGGAGATGCTGTCAAGGTTCAGAAAGTATGGATGCCAAACACTTGCTGACCTAATCTTGGCTGCTGCTTTTTGTGATGCTGCTCTGATAGGCAAGCTGCTCTCCACTTCTCCGTTTCTATCTGGAAAGCTAAAGTGAACTCTGTACCTCATACTGTCCTGTATTGCTGACTGAAGCATGACTGGCAAGGTGCTTGGTCGATCTGATACAAAACAGAGATATCTCTGTAATAAGCAGTTCACTGCTGCTTTGGAGCCACGTAAGTACTTGCATCCCCTTGTTGTCTCCTGTGAAAAGGAGATGCAGCACGTACATGCTGAGTTCCTGACAAGTCAGTTTCTCTGAGAATACTTTCCTTAGCATACTGTTCAGAAAAAAAACCCTAAGATGACAACCCTCAACAAACATCTAATACTTAACCCTGATAAATCTCTTCTAATCTAAGTAACTGAATGCTTTTGAACTCCAGACTCATGGTATAAAAAAGGAATTCCTATTATAGCAAAGATAATGCTTAGGTTTGATGATTATCTTGTCTCTACAGGTTCATATTTTTAAAAAGCTGTATCTATGTTATGTGTCTAGTATTGCCTAAATCCATTTTCTGTAATGTTGCTGAGCAGAGAAGAGTTTGTCAGGTGCAAAGGTAACTTTGAGATACATTCAGGTAAAGAACTGGGACATATCATGGTCTGCAGTTAGAGGTAGTCTAGCTATCCAGCTGCATTCCATAGGTGTGAACACTGACAAGTAACAGTACATGGTAGAAAAAGTCTTCCTATGTATTAAAGCATATGGAAAAATGGGATCAGCCATTCCTATGGGATGTTGTGTTGAGTCCACTGGAACCAGTCCAACACCCTGGCTCAGCTGCTCCATTCTAGAGGAGAAGTTTGCTGTGCAAACACGTGACTGTTACTCAAAAGTTTTCCTAGCATACTGAACTTAATTGATTTGGTAAGATCTTAAGATATTGTATCATAAAACCTTCAAAGCTGTTTGGAATGCATGCTAACTTCTACAAAGATTGTATAGAATGCCATACAATAAATTCAATATTAAAGAAACAAACAAAAGATAGGATTGATTGTGCTGAAAATTATTTTTTTCTTCCCCAAATGATATTGAATTATTACAGATTGAATTTGTTGAATAATTTTTGTAATATGCTTCTTCATACACTGATCAAGTTGGGGCTAAATTCAAGTATAATAGAACAGTATGCTAAGGAAATACTCTCAACAACAGAAAAGTAGCTGAATTCTCAGTGGGATAAGGCATTTAATTGTTGTATTTCCAGTATCAGCTGCTGCTGATTCAATTTAGGTTTTTTCTCTTTAAAACTCCTGTGGTAATTATTGAAGCTCATTAAAAGAAGCATACCAGATATTCAGTGAAGACACTTGTAAGACCCAACTCATCATACATAGTGCCTCACATAAATATGCTTTCTGATGTTCCTAATAACTGACAGTTCTACTTATCATTTTTGCCTTTCCTATCCAATCTTTTTGCTCTCTCCTTACAGTGGCTATGCCTGATCTTCCGTCTGGAGTTAACTGTTACTCTTAATTTCAGTAATAGGAATTCATTACCCCTTCTTAACACTAACATGCTGATTAACCTAACAGCATCATAGCTGTGTTACTGAACTCTTAAAGGACAGTAGGTCTTTCACAGTTGTGGTTTAAGCAGTTCATGACTTCTGTTTGCTCTGCTACTGCTGCAGCATTCTGCTAGCAATGCTGTCCAGATCGGAATGATGCAAGCAACGCTGTAACAAAACTCTACATCATACAAACAAAAGACATACACTTCTCACTTAAAAATTATTTACCATCTTGTATTGATACATATTAATTTTTAACACCATATATAAGTTTCTCTGGACTGTGCCTTGTGTTGCTGGTATTTCTGGCCTTCCCTCAAACTGATGATTGACTTCCCCTGATGCTTAAATGCTGTGGTCCTTACTTGAGGACTACAGTCTTTATCCCATACTTTCCAGTTTCTCCATTTTAGAGGCAGTATTCCACAGTGACCAAACTGCTGTGTGTTATCTGTAATCTAAACATGTTGCAATGTGGAATTTGTAAATAATAATCTACGGAGAAGTGAGCATCTGTATTTTTGTACATTGGACCTAACCTTGTAGATGCTAAAGCTCATGTACAGACATGCAACATAAATATGTAAGCTGGGATTTTCCAAGAAACATAAATGAAATGGGTGTGCAGATGGCAATGAAATGATGTGCATAATACATCCTACAATGTACGTGTCCATTTGTTTGGTCTTCCTCTAAAATGTGGGCTACAGTGCACCATGGTACACAAAAATCAAAGTTAAGTCTATGTCAAAATCACAACACGATATATTGTCAGTGTGATTTGATTAAATCAGAGTGGGAGAGAAAGGAATCAATCTTCTTTTTGTTTCGAGAACATAGTCAATATTGTCTGCAATGTAAAAGTCCATAAAGTTTGAGGGTACTTTCTGTGTTCACATATTAATATTGTTTACGTTTTCTTTAAAAAAAAAAAAGGATAGAATTGGGAGCTTCTCAAATATGTTTTAAAGGAATAATGCCTCTAACTTAATTTTGAAGTGTCAGCAAATATATATCTCTGATGTTACCATGGACCATCTCTCTGTCTAAGAATAATTCCCTATGGACTGTACTCTAAATCTGCTTACATCATTCCCTTTATGAAATTAGCTCTTGATCAATGCAGCCATTTTACTGATGTTATACTCCACATAGTGATAACATTACAAGAGTCATAGAATGCCATGATCAAACTACTTTTACTGACTAGAGTACTCATATTTGTCTGTTGCCAACACAATGGGATGGTGTGAAAGGACCATTTTCAAGATTTGGATTATATTATCAGTATGATTCATTGGTGCATATTTTCTGATGACAGTATTGTTTTCAAAGCATTTGTTTTCACTTCAGTCTTCCAAAAACAAAGTTGTTGTTTTTTTTTTTTTACTTTCTAGTGAATGGACCTGTATGAGTACTGTACCAAAGTAATAAGTAGTTTCAAAATGCACAATAAATTCAGAAAATGCATTGGCAAGTGAGAATGCAATCTATCAGCTACTGCTCTTAAAGTAATGTCCTGCTCTTTTGGAAATAAAGAGGATTAAAGTATCCTGTACAACTCATAACGTGTTTTCATGTCAAGGATAAGGAAAAGTTTGAATATAAACTTTTTAACTTTTGCAGAGTTGATAGAATAACATTTATTTGAGACATGAAAATACATTTGTGCAGCTTGCTGTTGGTTTGGTCATGATGTTGGAAAATGGTTTGTGTTGACACATGCTATCCGAAGTGCAACCTAAAATGCAGCCACAGGATTGGAATAAACAGTACAAAGTGCAGAAGGCACCCATGCCTAACTGACTGAAATTTCATTTCAGAACACTTCCATGTGGCTCAGAAGAGTAGTCTAATAATTCCAGCAATTCCTTGTATGAAAATATTAAAGTATTTTCTATAGGGAAAATGCACGTGATATACTTTCTAATCTTGTGACCTCACCTGTAGTAGAGCAATTTGGCATTTCTAGATTGTAGATAAGAAATTATTTTAATGTCAGAGCACGGAAGACATGCAAAATATATTGGTATGCATTTCAAATGTCATCTTCTACTCCAAACAAATAACACCCAAAAAAATAATTCCATGGTGTTTCCTTGACAGAAATTAAACGCATCGAGTTCATCAGAAGGCAGCACAGTTGACATTGGGCTACCTCAGGAAGGGGAACAGCCAGAGGCAGAACCTGAAGAAGCTCTGGAGCCAGAAGCTTGTTTTACAGAAGGTAGGCAAAGCCAAATATATTCTAGGTGATTAGACCTAACTCTGTTGATTTGGGCCAGATTCTATTTTTATTCAAAAACAAGAAGCAGCTTTGTAATGATAGTGGTATTTGTATTGTATAGTGGTATTTTCTGTTTGTATTAGTAACTCCTTCAGGGGTACTGCCACAGATGTATTGTTCATATCCTCTCTTTCTCTCCCCTTGAAGGTATTTTGAGTTACAAAGCTTTAACTTCAAATACTGAAGAGATGCTCAAATGGGAGTTACTATTGCAGCAGCACAGAAATAAGCCCAAATATTTCTGTTTGTTGTGACTCCTAATCCATATTTACCTTATGCTGACATCTCACCATTTCTTACCACACTTAGGCTGTGTGCGGAGATTCAAATGCTGCCAAGTCAGTGTAGAGGATGGAAAAGGGAAAATCTGGTGGAATCTAAGGAAAACTTGCTATAAGATTGTTGAACACAACTGGTTTGAAACCTTCATTGTCTTCATGATTCTTCTCAGCAGCGGTGCTCTGGTAAATAAAGTGTGAAACTACTGTGTTTATTTTAAGCAGCAAGCATTTAGAATTGCAGTTAATTGTATAGCTGCAAGTAACATCAGAATTTCATATCCAATTCATAAATGTTCTAATAAAAGCATATATAAAACTATTGTTATAAGGGTTTGCTCACAGGCTATGAAACAAACCATTTGGCAAGTTGAGAATGTTGTGTTAATGAAAACAAATTCGTTAGACTGGTATTCACATGACTTCATGTTGGTTATAATAGTAGGTGAGGGTTTTTTGGTCTTACACATATTTAAAATAAACCACAGCTAAGCTAGGGACTTAACAGCAACTTGAATTGACAAACTGAGATGTAAGGTGCCAAGATGTGAATCTGTCAGGGATTTTACCAGATAGATATTAAATCAGATCTGCTGACTAAGTACTGAAGCAACGAGTTCCTCATAGCAGAGGCAAACTATAGTGTACTTTCTCCACTTGGGTCAACGCACGGTGAGTCAAGGCCACTGTGGACATTTTCATTTGAAAATGAGGTTGCTAATCTCTGTTCAGGGTTGTTTAGTGAGCTAGTGTGTATGGCTTGGTGTCTAGGTTGGTTTCAGTTATTCATTCCTTAAAAGTTCTGTATCACAGGGTGATTTTTAAATCCCTCATGTAATTTTGATATGAAGTTGCAACTACCACAAGGGAAATCCTTATGTCACTAAGCCATCCATCCATGGAAACAAATGAAAGGGAGATTTGGAGGATGGTATTACAGTAACTTTTGTGGATCACTGTTCAGCTTAGCTGAAAGCTGAATATTGTGTTTGGACCCAGATTTATTAAAAGACTGAAAGCAGAACTTGTGCTTGATGGAAGGATACATAACCTTAACCTCACCATAACCTACATCCTTCCACTTCACATTTTGTTCTTGGCTACTGTATAGCACACTGAATAGTGAAGACATTTAATTTTACCTTCAAAAATCTTTTTCACAGGCATTTGAAGATATATACATAGAGCAACGTAAAACTATCAAGACTATGTTGGAATATGCTGACAAAGTTTTTACATATATCTTCATTCTGGAAATGCTATTAAAATGGGTGGCTTATGGCTTTCAAACCTATTTTACTAATGCCTGGTGCTGGCTGGACTTCCTGATTGTTGATGTATGTATTCTTTTTCGTGTCCTGCATGATAAGCTCTAAAAATCAGATTATTATGTTTTCAGGATAAGCTTTCTGTTCTATTCAATGGAAAATTTGTGTTTATCAACAAATACTTAATTCTTAGTTGATAATTGTGGCTTAGTTACTTCTGTGAACTTTATAAACAACTTCATTAGTTTTTCTTGGCAAGCTTATCCTGGTGGATTTTTTTTAATGAGAAAATTAATCTCTGAAGGACTTGATTGACATAATGAAGCAAAACCATTAATTTGGAAATGAAAGAATTAAGATGAGGAAGGATGGAAGGGAAGGGCATTAAATGGAGGGAAATAGAAGATGGGTTGGGTTGGTTTTTTTTCTTTACTGGGGCCACTCCTTCCCAGTGGGTTACTATAAATACATTTCTAGGGATTATTGATGAAAGATAATTGTATTATTTATTTTACAGCTATTCTAGTTTATTTACTCATCTGCCTGCAGACCAGACCAGCGTAATGCAAGCCAGAATTGATGAAGTGGTTAAAGGAGTCACAGGGAATGTAATCAAGTGTGGATATACCTAACAAGGAAGCTTCTACCATTGTCTAACAAACAGTTGGTTATCAGTCTTGATTAGTCTGGTTAAGTCTGAACAGCACTGGTAGCTATGGCTGTTGAATAAGGTTTCTGGACACTAGAAAGTTACATTTGGCCAAAGGCCAGGTCTGGATGTGGTGTTTTTGAGAGCTTTTACATTCTCATCAAGTTCTGAAGATATCCTGGGAAGTCCTGACCTAAACTGACCATTCAAATGCACCCAACTTCTGGGAGTTTTCTTTTTGCATGTGACTTCATTTTTCTTTAAATACCATCAAGCATTGACTGGTTTATGTGAATATAGAAAGCATTTTTATACTATTCTACCAACATGATTTCATCAACAGGTACCTAGAATACAATTTTATTCTTCTTTGTCTGACTTGAAAAATCTTTCTGCTTTATAGAGGGATTCCTGGAGAAAGAGGTCCAGCCTTGAATCTTCTTGAGAAGTTCAGGGCACATATGTCATTCCCATCATTCGTGTCAAAAGGATCTGCAAGATGAATGAGCAATATTGCCTTTCTGTTTTTGTGTAGGTCTCTTTGGTTAGCTTAACAGCTAATGCCTTGGGCTACTCAGAACTTGGTGCGATTAAATCCCTTAGGACACTAAGAGCTTTGAGACCTCTAAGAGCCTTGTCACGATTTGAAGGGATGAGGGTAAGACAAAATGAAAGAATCTGAAATAATGCATGCATACCTAGAAACAATGCATGCAGAATAATCAGCAACAAATCCATGCAGAAATGCTACACTATCATCCTATATATTTTACATTTATCACTAACATATAAGCAAAAGGCTTCATCTGCTTATATGAATTCATATGTGTTACTGCACACATTGTTACACTTATTTAGGCTCCTTTGCCTCTCACCCTACTTCATATTTTCCTGGAGGGCCCAAGGATTTATCAGCTGCATGGATCTATGCAATGTTACTACAAAACTGAATTTATTCCAAACAAATAAATCCTGCTGTAGTCAGAACAGTCTTTAAAAAAGCAATACTTCCTCATAAAAGTGTATGCACACACACACACACATATATATATATGCACATTTCATAAAAGTGTAGAGTACCATGCATGGACTATCAAATATAGTTAAATAGCTGTAAACGTTATTTGGGATTTTCTCTTACAATTTAAAAGTTATCTAATGAATTCCTGTGTTAAGTAAATTGGTAGTGTTAAAATACCTTGTCTTTCTGATTAGACCTCTTGTATTCTATGTAAGACAACTTTTCTAGTATATCAAAGATGCTGCTAGTTTTATGATTTCTGGCCTAAATTGGTTGCTTACTCTTTTCCATATAGATTTTTAAATGTTGCTTATAATCTGTAGAGCACTAAACAGCCTGCAAACATATCAGGCTGACAGTGTTGGGCATATTTGAGAAGTTACTGTGCCCAGCTCTTGGTTAGCACTGCTAGCTGATTTTCTGGAAAATAGACCCTCTGTACAAAGTTAATGGAGAAAGACAGAGTTACCTTTCATTGGAAGCTTCCACCCCTGCAGGATCCTGTACATGGATGCACACTGCCCCAAGGGATTACACCTTTTTATAGGTTTTATTAGTAATTAACACACTGATATCTCTAGCTAACCCTGGCCCTAGGTTTACCAATAGCCCAGCCCTGGTGGTCTGCAGCTCTGCCCCTCGCTGAGAGCCCACGTGGGGCTTGGCCCTCTGTTGTTTTGTCTTCAGGCTATCTGCAGGTGGCTTCTCCAAAACACCGTGTCCTTGGTGAGGCATGGGAAAGTGCCTAGTGGCTTCTGATACGGGAACAATCCAGGGAGCTTCACATAATCCTGGGAGTTCTAAAAATCTACAAAATACACATAAATCTTTAGGCATCAGCACCCTATCAGTTACCACAGCTGAGACCCTCAGCTGCCCAACTGGGCACTCTCAGCCTATTCCAGTGCAAAGTCAGATGGATTAGTTTAGGTCACTTAGACCATGTGTACTCTGCTATGAAGTGAAAGGTCTAGAAATGTTTCTCTTGGAGGCTGTATTCACAAATGACAATGGTAGATATTTCTGACTGCAGCCACAGGAAGATGTCTAACTTAAACCTTCAGGCTCCCTCTGTCCTGCTTGGACATACTGCCATGGATCTAACGGGCAGAGGCACCTGTGCTGCAAGCCTATTGCCGTAATTCCAAGGGATCCTTGTGTGAGCTCTCACTGATCTTTGGCACCCCAGCTTGTAAGCTGAGTAGCAAATTTATAAGTCAACTACAACTGGTGAGCTTCTCAAGAAAATGCGTGTAGAAAGTGAAAGATCTCAACCAAAAAAACAAACAACCCAGGCTTTAATGAAATGTTGTAAATTGAAATAGAAAATATCATTTCCTTGCCTCCAACAAATTCCTGGAACTTTTTGAAGCAAGTTTGAAAATTTAAAGTGCTTATAAGAGCTACAAGGCCTATCTAATACCTTGGTAGTATCTCACTAAAAGCATATTAGCTGTTGTGTTTTCATTGGAGCGATTAGCAAAAATACTGAATACAAAGTATTACAAATTTTATATCCACAGTAAGCTGCTGAAGTGGCAATTTAATGGGGCAAGGAAAAAACAATCACTTTGTCACGAAGGTTTACTGCTAATTGTCAATCCCATAACTTCTGTGTTGGTCTAAACTTTACCTACTGACTTGATGCTGATCAGCTAACTCTATGTCCTTGTAAGGGAGATTGATTTCTTTAGCAAAAGATAGTAGTGGATGAAGTTATATAACTTCAGACTAGAAACATGACTTATATTTTTATTAGTTAGGTAATTAACCATTGAAATTTGCCTACTGATATAATGAATTTTGCCTTGTTTAAAGTAATTCATTTCAGGTTTAATGTCTTTAAAGGTACAGTAGCTCACATTGGTGAAGAAATTAGTATGAGAAGATTTTAAGGTCTTTTTAAGGTCACTGAGCATAATGCTTTCTATACACAAAAAAGAAATTCCATTCTACAATCTAAAGTTTTTAATTCACCATATTATTCTCTAGCATCAAGCTTTGTGCCTATCCAAATGAATAATTAATAGAAAACATTGCCACTATGGAAAATATGTTTCCCCTGCACTTAGCCACTACTATGGCTAGGGGAAAATACACTTTAATTTGCACTTGATACTTCATGAAAGTAGCTTGTGTGAGTATAATTAATGTGTCTGTGCTCTGTATCAATCACTGCTGTGTAGTGTTAAGCACATCCTATCTTTTTTTTTAACTAGTAAACACACTTTTCCTGGCTTTTGGATGCTTTTCCTGGCTTTTGGGTGCTTCCCCTGCTGTGTCAGCTGCTTGCTGCCTCTTGTCACAGCTCTGTAGCAATGGAAGCTAGGAGGTGTCTGGAGCAGTTTGTTCAGTGACACTTGGCAGTGTGTTCTGAGCATCCTCAAAGGATTCCTGTCACACACTGCTCCTGCTGGAGCTTCAGGACCCACATTGAAAATAAACTAAGTAGGTCAGCTGTAGAAATCCAGCAAGTCAACAAGAACATGACTGGACCTGCAGCTGTAGCAGAAAGAGGAGGAATGAGACTGAAAGCTCGAGGACAAATGTTTTCACTTCATTAACTGTCTCTTTCTATCTCAATTCTTATTCCTAATGGGTGCTATTACTATATTTGAGAAATCTGCTTCTATTTTGAAGCAGAAGAGTTGAGATAACTTTACATAAATAATGTAAATATATCAGCTAATATATATATATTGAAACTACTCTCAATCATGTAGCCATTTATTATTCCAGTCAAACTTCCCACTAACACTGAGAGTTCATGGATTTCTAATTTAAACTCATGCAGCATTATTATTAAACTATTACTTTAAGTCAAACTACTCCTCATGGTCTTCCAGTTATGTCACTGACAAAGCTGAGAGTGCAGGTGTGTCAGCATAGGGCAGCACTGCTGAAACAGTCAGAAGAGATTTATCCATTACTCAGGGAATCCTTTCTGCCCCACTGAGGAAGGATAAAATGCTACATTGGTTTTGCTTATTGATTTATAGTAGGTATTGCTAAGGAGTTTTCTAGTATAAGTAAGAAACTTTTTTGGGGGTATTTCTGCATTACAACATGTGATTTAAAATATATGGCAAAAATGCATGGAAGATTGGGACTTCATCCACCATTCTGTGCTTTTATAGAGTCAGAGGAATTTATGTTGAAAGGAACCTCGTGTGGTCCAGCTCCTAAATTCAATAGAACAATTTCATTGAAGTCTGATAAGATCTTGAATATTTTCCAAAGCATGTATCACCCCAAAGAGGTCTTGTTTTGGCAGGAATGGAGCCCTCAAAGTAAACAAGTATTTCTCCTTTCCTTCAGCCCAAGTCTTCTCTACAGTGTTACATGGTAGTGGTTCATCACTTACTCCCAACCTTCAAAGAGTTTATTTTCTGTTTTGTAAAATGGCAAGGAATGAAAGGTGATCTACCTAGATGACTAATTTTACAAGTTATTGATTCTGTAGAACCTGTTAATTGCAGATATACACGTCATGCTAAAATATTTTACAGGCTTAAGCTACACATTTGTCTTTCAAATAGAAACAAAGAGCATCCTGTGCTAGAGGATCTGCTGTAGTCCCTGCATCACATCAACTAAGTGCATTATAAATAATATCATTTGTGTCATACTAATGTCCTGCTTTTTTAAAACAAACTCTTCATTACATTCTAAGGAGCTGAGTCAGTAGTTTTGGCAGAATTGGCAGCTGTGCTCCGTAGTTATTAAATTTGATATTGTTAGGCTTACAAACAGATTTGAAATAGCAGTTAACTAATTTAGCAGTTCATCAATTCCATTATTAAATAAATCATTCTCATTCATAATGGACCTACTTTCTCCCTAATTTTACTTTA
This sequence comes from Bucco capensis, assembly GCA_013396975.1. NCBI lineage: Eukaryota > Metazoa > Chordata > Aves > Piciformes > Bucconidae > Bucco > Bucco capensis. The sequence goes on along the minus strand of VWZO01016706.1, from coordinate 331,414 downwards.
CTGTTTTGGTTTTATTCTGACATATTTTTAATGATCTTCATCATCATCCATGAACTCATTTTCATGTTTTCTTTCCTGAAGTCTGATTTTTCACAAAATTCATTTGGAAATCAAATTGAGTCTCTTCCTGCTTCAAGTCTTCTCTGCCACTTACGTGGACACTGCCAGCTTTTCCGTGTTCAGATACTCAGCTGCTTTCCTGGTTTGAACATGTCTGCTCTTCTAATTTCATATATAACCATCCAAATGAACATGCATACATCCCTGTGATGTCTTTTATTTACAAGAAGCCTTAAAATTACTCTCAAGTGAAAATTTGTTCAGTACTATTGATTTGGACTATTTATCCAGTAAACATGTAACAGAAAAATTTTGTTGTGTTTTCTTGCAATCAGTCTTTAGAAATATTTATGGATATGATTTTGCAAGTAGACATTAAGTAAATATTCTAAAGAGAATTAATAAACACTAATTGTTCCTGGGGCTGGGTTTGGTTTTGTTTGGTTGGTTTTTTTGAGTTTTTTTTTTAGTTCATTTTACTGGTTTGTTCTTCTATTTCCATTCCTTACTACTGTTTGTTTTTCCTTCTAATTATGTTGACTTTTTATCTTTCCTTTATACTGCCTGTCTTACTTGTTACTCCCAGCAATGAAAGAGGTGTAACAGCTATCAGAATTCAATTTGAGTGTTACACGTCAGAAAGGCTGATGAAGCATGTGTGAGATCCTGGTGCCTGTGTTCTTATCCTGTGTCTCTCTTTGGTTTCATTTGTGCTCCAGGTGGTTGTGAATGCCCTCTTAGGAGCCATTCCATCCATTATGAATGTGCTCCTTGTTTGCCTTATATTCTGGCTGATCTTCAGTATCATGGGGGTAAATCTGTTTGCTGGCAAATTTTACTACTGTGTTAATACTACAACTGATGAGAGATTTGAGATCAGCCAAATCAACAACTACAGTCAGTGTGAGGAGCTGATCAAAAACAATGAAACTGCCCGGTGGAAGAATGTGAAGGTTAACTTTGATAACGTAGGCCTTGGTTATCTTTCTCTGCTTCAAGTGGTAAGTCATCACTCCTTAATTTTTTTTTAATTCTTTCTGTATCTCTGTTGTTTATTTGTAATAGTAAAAAGTAATTTTTCATTGTTTCTTTCATTTAGAAAGCTTGTCTCTTCTTGGTTTGGAATTATAAAGTGTAGAATAAATCCATGACTCTACAGAAATAATACAAAACACAGAGATTATACTGACGATGAGAAAAAATACATAATGCAAACCTAATTCACCTTAGCTGCATTGAATCTGTATCAAGTGCACCTACTTTGCTCACACACAGAAAATAACTTTGATATCAGATATTACTGCTAACTGATAGAAGTTCTCAGTAGATGCTATGTCCTCAAATATGAATAAAACATACAGTAGAAGGCAAATGTCACCTATTAACATTTCACTGGTACTGCTCTTTGTATTGGGACATGAAACATTTAGTCTTCAGCTCTTAATATTGCTGACAAGCCATTTTCCAGGCACTGAGGTAAACACCAGTGTTGTGCTTACAGGCTACATTTAAAGGATGGATGGATATCATGTATGCAGCTGTGGATTCTCGTAATGTAAGTACAGTCCCTTGGCTCCATTTGTTGTGACAGTATGAGGCCCGAGATTTAAGAATGTAATTTTAACATCTTGTAGAAACAACAGTAAAAATGAGAGAACAAGGAGTTGATATATTTTTTTAGTTCAAATGGAAACCATAGGAAAGATACAACTGACAAAGGCAGCAGAGGAGCAGTCCTATAGGATCTCATGTTCTGTATAGTGCAGCTGGACCAAAATTCCTCAGTTCCACAAAAATACCTTTTCATCTTCTCGTTGTGTGCATCGAGGCATTATTTACATTTGGAAACAGGCACCAGTATGTAGCTTAGAGATGATTGTTTTTATTACACTGACCTTTTTTGAAGTTGAGGCTTTCACTGTGTTCTGCGAGCTACCTGACTCCTTCCTTCAGGGCACAGTTCCTATTCTTAACTTGGCCAGTGTGTTTTCTTACACTTTTGCCTTTCCCTTGGTCAAAATTGTCCTCTAGTTCTAAGGAGACATCTCACTAAACCATACTGGTAAAGCTGCAGCCTGTTTGGTGAGCTACACTGCCAGCAGGAGGCCTTTGGGAGTATAGCAAATGTGCACAGCTATACCAAGAAACTATGCTTACTCGAAGCATGGCTGGGATGCCTCACTTCTGCAATCCAGGGCAGCTTCCTAAGAGCCTGCAGCACTGAATTCTCCACAAGCCCAAAAGAAGGGATCTCCCATGGAATATAGAGAGACATTTGCAGCTTTACAAGCTAGTATCTTGATTTAGGAGCAGCTGGCTATCAACCAAGTTGCTTCCAGGTGTACTGGACACCCATGCAAGTGAAAGCAAGCTGTGACCTGCGCTCTGTTGCTGTAGGACGAGGTTAGCAATATCAGCTGTGCCATAGCACTTGGCTGCCTTTGACTCCAGTGCCTGCTGGAGCTCTCACTCCTGCAGCATGGCAGCACTCATTGCTGCTGCAACTCCCTTCAGGCCACAGGAGCCTCATGAGAGTCTGCATCGTGCTTTAGCCTTTCTCCCTGGCCATATGCAGCTGCCAGAGGCTCAGCATGTTTGGGTGCTAACCCTTCGGCTCTCCATGGGATGAATCAAATTGTATCCAGCAGGTAATGGATTCTGTGCTCACAGTTCAAATGAGGCTTAGTGTCTATGCCTTTTTTGCAGGTTTTGGATCAGCCTAAGTATGAAGATAACCTGTACATGTATCTTTACTTTGTCATCTTTATCATTTTTGGATCATTCTTTACCTTGAACCTTTTCATTGGTGTCATCATAGACAATTTCAACCAGCAGAAAAAGAAGATAAGTACTACATTGTAATTCTGAAAAGACAGCTAAAAAAATACTTATTTTTGTTCCACACACACTAACTTTATTAGTATTTTTTTTCATTTTGTGATAAGTCAATATGTGCTCTGCATATTAAATGCATTAAATTACTAAAGCTTAAAACTTGTCTTGATTTATTGAATTATTGCTATTCAATATCTTTGTTTAATCAATAGAGTAATCAATAGAGATATGGGATTGTAACCAGTTTTTGTCTCGTTGGTTTACTTTGGAGGTCAAGATATCTTTATGACAGAAGAACAGAAGAAATACTATAATGCAATGAAAAAATTGGGTTCAAAGAAACCACAAAAGCCTATACCTCGACCAGCAGTAAGAATAAAAATATCTTGTTACTTTTGCATCTATTTAAAAATGGGATTGTTTCAGTTATGCCTTAGGCTGAATTAAGTTGCAAGCTAAAAAACCAAATGATGTAAGAAAAGCCTTATTCACGTGAATCCAGTTATTTCCTCTTTTGTAGTCTGATTATGGAGGACTCTTCCCTCTCTGTTTTTCCTTCTCATTTTCTCGCTGCTGATAGCAATTAAATTTTACATGGCATTTTTTCCAAACGGTGCTTTGACTAGAGCAAGTAAAGGTGGCAGTGTATTTGTAACAAAAAAGAAATTTTACCCAGTGCATATCATAATTAATGTTATTTTTCTCCCCTCCCAGAACAAATTCCAAGGCATGGTCTTTGATTTTGTAACAAAACAAGCCTTTGACATCAGTATCATGATCCTTATCTGCCTTAACATGGTCACCATGATGGTAGAAACAGATGATCAGAGTGAAGACATGGAAAACATTTTATATTGGATTAACCTGGTGTTTATTGTACTTTTCACTGGAGAATGTGTCCTGAAATTGATTTCACTCCGTCATTACTACTTCACTATAGGCTGGAATATTTTTGATTTTGTAGTTGTCATTCTCTCCATAGTAGGTAAGAGCAATTCATTTTTATGAAGTGCCTAATTTTATGGAAACTGAAACACTTTTGGAATGTAAAGTCTATTTATATTTTGGTTCAGCATTGTCACTAGGAAGTCTGAACAAAATTTTTCTTCTGATTTCATATTATCCATAAAATAACTGAACAGTATGGTAAGAAATTTTTCAGCGGTAGGTTTCACATACTTTGACTTTTCTGTTAGTTGAAATTATATCTTTGTTGGGTTTCCAAAACATAGCAGACTGTAAAGGTTTTGTAAAAACACCTGAATGGCTGAATTCTAAAATCTGTTCAAATACTCTGTTCTCCTTCAAGTTCTGCAATGTTTGTAGGATAAATCTTAGGCAGCAGTTTTAAAATGTAATAATATTATTTACTAATTAATTTGTTTTTCAACAGGTATGTTCTTGGCCGAGATGATTGAGAAATACTTTGTGTCCCCCACCCTGTTCAGAGTCATTCGCCTCGCCAGAATCGGTCGAATCCTGCGTCTCATTAAAGGTGCTAAGGGAATCCGCACTCTGCTCTTTGCTTTGATGATGTCTCTTCCTGCCTTGTTCAACATTGGGCTGCTGCTCTTCCTGGTCATGTTCATCTATGCCATATTTGGCATGTCCAACTTTGCCTACGTTAAGAGGGAAGTTGGGATTGATGATATGTTCAACTTTGAAACATTTGGCAACAGCATGATCTGCCTGTTCCAAATTACCACATCTGCTGGCTGGGATGGTTTGCTAGCTCCAATTCTTAACAGTGGGGAGCCAGACTGTGATCCTCATAAAGATCATCCAGGGAGCTCGGTGAAAGGTGACTGTGGCAACCCTTCCGTTGGGATTTTCTTCTTCGTCAGCTACATTATCATATCATTTCTGGTCGTGGTGAACATGTACATTGCTGTGATTTTGGAGAACTTTAGTGTTGCTACGGAAGAAAGTGCTGAACCCCTGAGCGAGGATGACTTTGAGATGTTCTATGAAGTCTGGGAGAAGTTTGATCCGGATGCAACACAATTCATAGAATACAGTAAGCTATCAGACTTTGCAGCTTCCTTAGATCCTCCTCTTCTTATAGCAAAACCAAACAAAGTCCAGCTTATTGCCATGGATCTACCCATGGTAAGCGGGGACAGAATTCACTGCCTTGACATCTTGTTTGCTTTCACCAAGCGTGTTTTGGGGGAAAGTGGGGAGATGGATGCCCTCAGAATACAGATGGAAGATCGGTTTATGGCAGCCAATCCTTCTAAAGTCTCCTATGAACCAATCACAACCACATTAAAACGAAAACAGGAGGAAGTGTCTGCTGTCATTATTCAGCGTGCTTACAGACGTTACCTATTGAGGCAAAAAGTTAAGAAAGTGTCATGTATATTTAATCAGGATAAAGGTAAAGATGAGGATGAGCTGCCCATGAAAGAAGACATGATTATGGATAAACTAAATGAGAACTCTACTCCAGAAAAAACAGATATGACCCCATCCACAACATCCCCACCATCCTATGACAGTGTAACAAAGCCAGACAAGGACAAATATGAAAAAGACAAATCAGAAAAAGAAGATAAAGCTAAGGACAGCAGGGAAAGTAAAAAGTAACAAAAAATTCTATCTGTGAAAAACTGTTTACAGCCTGAGAAAGTATGTATTTGTGTCAACTGGACTCCTGTAGGAGGAATATGCCAAACTGACAGTTTTTACATATATAAATATATATATAATTATATATATATATATAAAAGGTCAGTGCCTATAACAAGACAGTGACCCCTCGTCATCAAACTGCAACTCTGTAAAACAGGGGAACACCTTGACAGGAGGTTGTTGTTTTTATTACCAGCTGACAGTGCTGAAGAGAAAAGAAAATGGCCAATCAGACTGTAGAGACCAGTTTAAAAAACAAAGGTGCAAACCTATGAATCTGTGTTGAACAGGAAACACGCAGTACAAAAATCATATCCACTGTTTGCATTTCAACAGCCACATTTGCCATATTTTTACAAAAATCAGTGTTGGTGAGACTTATCATTTTTTAATTCACAGGTTGTTTACTATTATATGTGACTATTTTTGTAAATGGGTTTTATGTTGGGGAAAGGGGGTTTGAGAACCAGGTGTTGTGCTCTGGGATTCTCTACAATGTACAGACAGAAGTGATTTGCATGAAGGCATGCTGCACTTGTAGTTCATGCATGGAAAACCAGGAGGTCGCACAAAGCAGCAGAGTCTGACTGCTTCCATCTTTCAGGGGGGCTCCGTGTTTTGAGGTGCTTAACAACAGTATCCATCTAGTATCTCGTCCAGACAAATCTTAATGTGCCTGTAAAGTCCCATAGAGTCTACAAGAATAGAACAGATGTTTTATTTTTTCATAAGTCATTTAATTGTAGTTGAATGAACTCTGCATTTACTAAGGGACAGAGAGTCCTTTCAAAGTATTCTTCTGCAGCAAACAGCTTACCGGAACGTAGGAAATTGAATTTACCAAAAACCTGCAAAACTTAAGGATTATCAAGTTGTTCTGCTTCACCCTGCAGTATCATTTAGCCATCTTCTGCTCTCAGCAAAGTTGACATTGAATCTGTTGATTAAAAAAGTACCCTCTATGTAAATAGTTATTTTTTCCTGTGGTGCATGTTTGAGCAAACAAATAATGACCTGTGCACAATATTTATTGCATCAAATATGTACCACTCGACGTGTAGTTGGCAAGCTTTCAACAGCTGATAAGAAGTATTCTGCACCATTATAGATAGTTTGGAAGCTATCACTGATGCATGTTTATCTTGCCTTTGCTGCTGTAATTTTACTCTTTCCACTGTTCAAAGTCTAATATGGGAAGCCATATCTCAGTGGTTAAGTGGAAGCAATTGTTTGATCAATTGTCATTCTTTCATGACATCAAGCAATAGTTTGCAGCTATGGACAAGCTTCTTGCTTTGCATTCTAACATTTGAAGTGATTACTGTGCAGTGTTTAGTTAGACTGTACAGGAGATGTTGCAAACTGCTTAATCTGTTGAAAAAATACATGGATAGAATTTTCTAAGAAAATATAAATATTGTAAAAAATACCATTTTATTTTATTTTTCAGCGTTTTGTACATAAAATAAGAAATGAGAATTATCTTCAGGTTGATGTCACTGTCACTTTTGTTACTTTGTATCCATAGCACTTTTTAATTCAAGAACTTCACAAAATAAGAAACAAAGGAAAGAATGGGGGTAGCTTTAGGTTTCTGCTTTTTTATTAGTACTGTATTTTTGCACACATTTTAATGTGAAACAAGTTTCAAACTAAGTCCAAAATGCACTTGCTTCCAAATAGGTATAACTTGTAATTGAAATGTGGTGGGGAAGATTTGTTTAAAACTCTAGCACTGCCTGCATCACAAGTTTTGAGGTAGTCTTTTTATTCATGAGATCTTTACCAGTGTTTGTTTACATAGACGATTCTTATTCTTGTTGATTCATGCTGCACTAGAACTGTTCTAAATAGAATATGGGATCCACAATGGGTTTGGTTTGGTTTGGTTTTGGTTTCTTTTTTCCACAGGAATTAAATAGCAAACTTGTATAATTGATCACACTGGGACATTTTGTGTTTCTTACACAAGCAAAAATTCGGTGTTGACTTCTCCTTTTACAAAACTATTGACTTGTGTGTCAGTGAACTGCATGCAGGAAAATGCTATTACCATAAAGAACAGTAAACCACATTACAGTTGAGCCAAAAGAATAAAGACTTCATTTTTTATTGTATTTAATTGTTCTGTCTTTCATCCCTAAAAACTATTGGTTATCAAGAGGTGTTATGAAAATATAATATGAATACATAAAATGTTAGAAAGAGGGAGTCATGATTAAAACATAGTAACAGATTTGCACAAAGTAAAAAAAATTGAAACCATATCAGAAAGATCTTTAATATGGTTTGCATTTGTACAGCTCAGGTTATTAATCTTATTTAAAACTCTTACAATAGTAGGATAATGTTTATGTGTACGTGATACTTAAATATCTTTTTCATATCAGGTATTCTAAGACAATTTAGAAAAACAGATGTTAAAGAAACTGCCTGGCTGTTAAGGCTGTAAAATGGATATGTATCATTTCAAAGGTATTTTACACTTGAAGTGAAGAATTATCTTTGTGTTATAGGAAAAATTTTGTTTGTAAAAGATTTATAGCAAAATTTATAATTTTTTATTTTACTTTAAGATAGGAGAGGTAGAATTCAGCAGAAACTGCTGCAAGTTTTGCTAAAGCATCGAATTAAGAATTGGGATATTTTTAATCTTAGGGTGCTAATGCAAATATGACGTGAAAATACTATAATTTCCAGCTTTTCCAGTGAATTTACAGACAGTCCTTGTCACTGTCAGGAAGCTGGCATACACGTCGAGTGATGCATACTTGCCTGTGGAAGAGCTGATAGCAGAATGCAGGAGCTGGGTGTAGAACAGGCACTGCAAGAGTGCTGGCAGTGGCACTGACAAGAATTTGGCATTTGGGGTGAAATGTAAGCATTCATTGTGTCAGCCTTGTCACGCAGATTCAGTACCACTGCACAGAATCCCTCATGAGATACTTGGAAGTGCGTTGCCAAAATGCCTGGTATCAATTAGTTTCTATTTCCCAAAGCAGCGCTTCCTATACTTGGAGACACAAAGCAGTTTCCTGAAACATTGAAGGACGTGAGGCTTTCTTTAGGCTGTGACATATGACTATCTTCTCGATGCTTTTAAAATGAGGTTTCATTCATGTTGTTGCACAGTCACCCCTGATCCTGTAAAACATGCTCAAATTGGTTCTGAATAAAATAGCATTTTATTCTCTTGAAAGCAGTAGAGCCAACTTTTTAGGAAGCCATCACATTTGATTGCTAGATCTAGAAATAATGTTTCTCTGTTGTAAAGTAATGCATAAAGGGTAGGTTACACTGAACAAATTAAGAGCAGGTGGAAACATCCACAAATTCTCTAATAATCATCATCAATTGTGAGACAAATTCAATAATGTATGTGATGTGTAAGTCCTAGCTTTGGGTGTAGACCCCAGGAGAAACACTTCATAGAATCATGGAATCATTATTGGAGAAGACCTCTGAGATCATCCAGTCCAACTACCCAGCCAACACTCCCATGCTCACCACTAAACCATGTCCCTGAGCACCACGTCTACTTGTTTTTTGAACACTTCCAGGATGCTCTTCATCACTTCTCCACGTTTTCCAATCACTAGCGGTCTGTGCAGATGGTTTACTCCAGTAATGAATATTGCTACACTAATGGAGCAAGCTCACGGGCTGCAGCACTGCAATTTGATATTTTACCTCTGCCTATGGAAAAACAGTTGCCAGGGTAGAGACTAACATAAGAAGAGATGAAAGAGTCTGAACTTCTGTAATGTAAGGACTGAAGCTACAGTTGCCTGGTTGGTTTTGTGGAGGGAAACGTACTGAAGAAAATGCAGATACATCTATTTGTATGAATGAGATCATTCACAAACCAATTAGTATGCTTCCTGCAGGGATTTCTACTTAACAGAAGAATAGTACAAATTAAAAAATAAATATCTCAAAACTACAAACAGGAATGGTTTTGCTAGGGTTCCCCCTTCCTTTTTTTTTTTTTTTTTAACTTATCTGTAGATAACTAAACTCACCTGCTAACACACTGCAACCCAGTTAAGCACAGGTTTATTCGCAATAGCAATCCCCGGCATTTTACCCACTAGGTTACTTAAGGACACACTCCCCACCCTCCTCGCTGCGGCAGTAGTGGCAGGACTGTGGTACACCGGCAGCGAGCGGTCCGTGGGGCTCGGTTTCCCAGGCCCTCTCCCGGTTCAGGGAGGCGAGCGGCACAGACCGGGCGGAGGCCTATTGGCTCTTCTCTGCTGCCTGCCGGGACGCAGTTTCCGCAGCAGACGGCTCCAGCCCCGGCTCCAGCCCCGGCCGCAGCCCCGGCCGCGTTGCGGCACAGCGCCC
>VWZO01016706.1:0-321520 GCA_013396975.1 Bucco capensis | reverse complement strand
CGCCCCTCCCCGGCCGCGCCCTGCCCTCGCCTCGGGCAGCGGCAGCCCCTCCTCCGCTCTGGCGGCAGGCGCGGCGCGGCGGGCATGGAGTGGCAAGCGGGGGCTGGCTCCCGAGCGGGCAGGTAGCGAGCGCTCGCTCCGAGCCCGGCCATTATCAGGCCCTCAGGGCCCGCGCGCATCTGCAGCCGCCGGAGACAGGTAAGGGGAGCACGGGGAACGGCTATGAGCGGTGAGGGCGGGGCGCGCCACCGGCAGGCCGAGGGCTGCTCATTGCCCGGGGGAGGCAGCGAGCCGCGGGCGGGAGATGGGGGCCGAGCGGTTCTGGAGGGGCGTGCCGTGCTCGCGGCTCGGTGGCTGCCGAAGGTTGCGAGTGGCGGCTTCATCCTAGCGGCTAGTGAGAGCGCTCAGGGGAGGTGGAGAGCGGCAGCCCCGGCCCGGCGGCAGGTGAGGGCGGCGCGGGGGAGGCAGCGGCCTTTGGGAGCCGCACAGCTCGGGAGACGCCGCTGCCAGCGCTTTCCGCTGGTGATGGAGGGCAGCGGGCCAGGCCTTCCCGTTACTTGCGGTGTTCGTAACTGCCAGTGTAGGACGGATTAACCGAGTCAGTGTCAGGGTTAGCACGAATCCCACCAGATTTTTTGGGGCGGGCCTGCAAGCGCGTTGGGTATTTCTAATGGAAGAGAAGGCTGTGGAGCAAAGGTGCACCTGCTGTTAGTACTTTGTTTTACTCTGCTGGTACCTGGATTTGTAAGTTGGCTGCAGAGATCAGTCTGTCTGTCAGAAACTTACACGATCCTCGCCTATAAAAATCTTTTGATCTTCCTGGTGTTCCTGATACCTGAGGCATACAGGGGTGAAGGCAGTGTGGCCTGTGGCACCCCTTTAGGGCTTCATGGGTTTTAGCTGTTCCCAGGTGCTGCAGGTGCCCCAGCATCTTGGCTCCCAGCTGTGCTGAGCAGCTTGCAGCCCCTTGGTGGAAGTGGCTCTGGGGAATGGGAGTGCTGGTGTGCAGGTGTGCAGCATCCAACCTGCCCGTGGTGATAGCTGCTGTTGCCACAACTGTCCATTGGGGTAGCAGAATAAGTGTGAAACATTTCATGGGGTTCCTGTGTACTCTGGGGTTCTGGTAAAGCCTGTGGGACTGTGTTAGTCCTGTGTGAGAAACTATGTTCTAGGTCTGCTTAGCACAGCAAGATACCTCCAGTTCTCTCTTTGCATGTAATACTAATTAGGCAGGAAAGACAAACTGTTGGGCAGGGCAGTGGCTGACAGACAGCAGAGCTGAAGAATGAATGAGTTACTTCAGAAGGAGACATGTGTGTGGTTTCTCATGATCTTTCTCTTGTACTGTGGATTGCACCCACCTGATTTCTGAGTGTTCTGAATGAGAATGTGTTTTACTGGGATAAGATTTGTTAACTAAAGTCTGCCACAAATGATAGCACATCCACTTTTGCTGCCTTTTTTCCTTCATTGTGCAAAGTTGAGAATGCTTTTTTTTCAATAGTATGTGTGGACAAAATAAAGCTGTAAGAAGTTGTGGATTTTAATAAATTTACTCTGGGAAGTGGTAAAGTAAATAAAGATGCAAGGTCAAGGATGCTGGAGTGGCATTCCCTAGAGTGACTCCAGGACAACTTCTGTGCTGTTTAGCCTTGTTAGAGAAAAGCAAGCTATAGCAATCTCTCAAATACTGCTTTTAAAAATTGATTGTAAGGAAAGGTCTGCCCTTTCTGTATGCCTGTTCCTATCTGTGGTTATTTCAATTTGTGTGTGTGTGTTTATTGTATAAAGCAGAGTTCAGGCTAGGCCACAACATACCTCACTAATTGAGGGTGAGTCACTCAAAATCTCATCCATCATTTGTTTAAGATAGAGAATGTAATGAAGAGCAGGAAAACTAGGGAACTAAAAGAGATCACTTCCATCTGTCTCCATTTGTGACTAAGCATCCTTTATTTCAGAATGCTCTTAGATATCTTAGATGGAGGTCTTTAGACCTACCTAGCTTTTATGATGAAATAAACAAGAACTTTCTGCAGTATGTGGTGGTAAGTTTTGCTGAACCTAGAGAAATCTCTTTGTAATTTGAGTTAGGTGGTCTCAGATTTCTGGAATACAAAGCACTTGAGTGTGGGCTGGCTTCTTCACTCTGTGGGGACCCTTACTTGCATAATAGACTGAGAGGTGTTTGCAGCATGCAATGTTACCTTACTGTGAATTTGTCATCGTTTTGTCTTATTCCTTACTGTTGAGATTTTGGATTTTGTCAGGATGTTCCAATGACAAAAGGATTTCCTGCCTATGTGATTGTATCTCTGTGTTCAGAGTGGAGAGGGAGGCGAATGAGGCTGAACTGCAGTTTGGTTTCTTTTCGAAGCAGTTAAGTATAAATAGAGGAATCTTCTACAGGTAGTTGATGGTGACTAGTTCAGGGAAACGATGAGCTGGAGGACAAAGAGTTTTGGGTGTCCTTGGCAGCAGACATCTGCCAAACATTTGTATGAGTCTGAGAAATGCAGATCATGCAAAATAATGACTCATCAAACAGATGCAGGGTTCAGTGAAGTCTAGATTATTTTCCTGCTTTTACTATTTGTAGTATGCTTTGTTGTATTACGTTAGTTGCTTTCTTACTCCACAGCCCTTCTTCCTCAGCAGTCGCCTCTGAGGAACAGGCACTTGTGTTTTTGCCAGTTCTAAAACTTGTCAAATGAATAATGCCACACTATTCTGAATGTAGAATTTTATCTTGAAAAGCATTGCACCGTTTCATTTTATTGTAAAATGCTTGACTTCTTGAGCTCAAATGTCTTGAGACATTTGCAGTTTTTGCAAGCTGTAAATAAAGATGTGTAGTTCTTTTCATGTGATATTCTCACGACATTTGATATCCTCTACATATTTGACAGGAAAATAAATATAGCACCTCTGTCAGATTGTCATGGGGGACTGCAAAGGGTTTATTTGATAGTATGAAATCCATGTTATTATTTGATTCGATGTTATTACATGGATTTTTTGATCAGCGTGCATTTTATTCACGCTTCTGGGAACTGTGCTGAGTGGGAATTGCATGACTGTAGGTTTGACACCTAATTTTTCACTTGAAGTGCCAACAGCCTTCTCAAAAGGCTTGATATTTTGTTTTAGTAATGAAATGTTAATTTTTGTTACCCAGTGTGAATATAGATACAAAGGGCAAATTGCATGTATAACTAACCTTGAAATACTGTTTTAAATCATTGCAAGGTTTACAATGCTTTGTACAGTGTTTCTTACGCAATATTCTTTTTTTATGTGTTTCTGAGGTGCTTTAGTCTCTTCTCACTGTCTCGTGGAGATGCACTGAGCAATGTCAGTCATTAGTGCACTCTTTATACCAAGTATATCTGGAAAAGATATATATGCAAGTTGGAATTCTTGCACTGTATATAGCACATCTTAATCACTAATTTACTTAGTTTGTGTAAACAATATCTAGATATATGAGCAGATTTTAGTGAAAATGTACACAATATCTGTGGAAGGAGAGCATTTTTGTTTTCTGCTTGAAAATAAACGAGTGTTTTTGATACAAAACCATGGTGATTTCCCAGCAGGCATGTTTCTGTTAGAGCCTTGCTATGTCATGACTGGCTGGGTTTTTTTGCAGTCACCATGGAAACGAGGGCTTTTTTGATCCGCAGAGGAGAATACTGTATGTGGTTTGAGGGGCATACATTTTCTTTATTACATAAGACATTTTGGTCTAGGAAAGCTGATCAGGCATCCTGCCTCCTGCCCTGTCCCATCCCTTTTCTTAGCAATCTGTATTTTACCCATAGAAGTACAGGCAAATGTGAATTCCTATTTGACAGAATACAGTTAGCTATTCTAATTCTTGACATAATATAAGAGGTGTTGGGAAGTTTATGAAGCCTTACTGTAGGAACACATGGAAAATGTCACCTTCCAGGTGGAGCCTTCTCCAAGAGTAGACTGTTGTATATGTGTGTAATTTGGTATGTGTATGTATTTGTGAACATTGTATGTGCAAGAGTTAAAGTTGCTTGAGATTTGCATTAGTATCTGATAATGTTGACTTGGACTTATTTCCAATGTGCATTCATAAAATACTTTTGGAAAGGACTTGCACATTTTAGCTAAAGAATCTCAAAATATTGTACCTGATTCACCAAGTAAAATCTGTTAAGTGGCAATAACATTGTGTAGTTTGTACGTGTGTGTGTCCTAGAGACACCCACAATCCCTCACCTTCTCAGGATAATACATGAGTGCTCTGGAATGTTTGGGATGTAGCCTCAACCAAGAGTTGTAGGAGAAGCCTTGACAGAGGAACTATGCTTGGGGCATGGGGCATTTTTTCTAAATTATACAGGCTTTCTGTGGTGTTGGTTTTTCTTTTTGAGCACCTATTCTACAATAAAGTAAATTAAGATTTGTCGAGTTGTGTCTGAACTCTCCAGTCCCCCTAGTTTGTTTACTGTTTATTAGTTGGTGTTTATTGTGGTGGGCTTTGGGTTTGTTTTTTGGTGGTTGTTTGTTTTTTTTTTTTACAGACTGGTAAAAAAGAAAATGGGAATGATGTCATTAGTGAAACAAAGAACATGGGTAAACCAGACAATTCCTGTTTATGTTGTAAAAGCTTCTCTATAAGTACATCTAAGACAGTGATCTTCATGACATCTGAAAGGCAATTTAGAGATGCATTAAACTAGGAACCTGAAGAGTGCACCTCTCCCCCTGCCAACATCACCACACACACAAACATCTGGCATCATTAGGAAAACAAGAAACCACCACATTGATCTCTGCAACTGAAGCTGCTCCTCCAAAGACATAGAGTTCTGCTGGAGAAATATTGTACAGGAGTAGGGCAACCTAGTGTTTATATTTAGGTCATAACTTCATCCAAATACCTGTTTGTAAAAGATTTTCCACTAGTGCTGTCACCTGTGTCTGCCACAGGTGTGACAACATAGCTTACAGTACATTGAGCTTAACACTTAGACCCCAGCATGTGTACCCTGGATGCATATTATTTGTTTTCAAGTGAAGATAGAAGTTCTGAAAGGGCTAATTTCTCCCCCCATGACCTTCTAGGAGCTGGGCTGAGTGTGGTAGGTGTGTGTAGGTCAGACCTCTCTGTCGCCCTTCCCCTAAGAGCAACTTTCAGGTTGGTTCCTTAATGCTGAAAAAAGGCTTACAGCCTGCAGTAATGTTGTGTGTTATTCTGGAGCATCCTCATATTTGGGAATTCAAGAAAAACGAGGTTTAAAAAACAGAATTTTGGACATGGGTCTGCAAAGATTTACAGTGACTGATAGCATCTGGCACACCTCCTCCTCCCCTGCTTCCAACACAAACTCAATGCTTCGAGAGCACTCCAAGGTTTATTTTGATACTTGGTTTTCTGGCTTTGCTTGTAATACCAGACAGTGCATAATAATTTGTCCAGTGCTCCCTGGGGATTCAGTAGAAAGGATAGTTGGCAGCTTGGGCTTTATGCTTGAGAAATGTGCAAAGTTTAGGAGATGGGATCACTGAACTACAATTCCAGAACAAGAAGAGCTGTGAGTTGCAATGTCCGAGGTTTTCCATCGCATATGGAGAGGATGTGGGGATGCTGATTCTGCATGAAGGTGGATGAAGAGGTCAAACAGCTTCTGCATCTGCTGGGATGCATTAGGAGGAGTGGCAATGTGATGACAATCACTGACCCCAGATTGTTCTCAGCAATAAATCCTCTGGCTGCAATCTCCACTGCTTCTCCACATGTGCCATTCACATTTAAGAGCTTTTCAGATCATCTCAGTCACCATCTGCTACACAATGGAAGCAAAACAATTGTGCTGTGTGTGGAGCCAGCTGACTCCTTGAGTGGGGATGGAGGTTTGCAAAATACACATGGTTTCTAAGAACTTACTACTTTGTGCTGTCTTTGCCATACTGTGCACTAGTCATGAGACTGTTGTTCTGGATGAAAAATAAAATGAGGTAGTGATTCATTTAGAGAGAAACACATTTTCAGCAGGCCAGAGAATGCATAGTGTATGTGTGGTGTTGTGCCTGTGTGCAGGAACTGCTGCACATCCTCATGTCTCTCTGATTAGAAGGGAAATACAGGCCCTATGTGGAACATCTTGTCACTATGAATGTACTGGTAACTTTGGTCCTGCCTGGGCAAAGAGGAGATAAGCAAGAGAATCTCTTAACTGCAAGCATTCACTAGGTGTCAGTGCATCATTGCACTCAACTCATGTTCTGCTCAGGTGTTGGTGATACCTCTGCTATCAATAGTGATTTTAAAGAACATTCCTACTGTTGTCTCCAGAATGCAATCTGGGTTAAATTTAAGAATAATTAATGATTAAAAGTAATTAATCCAGTCTTGGGTTTAGGAAAAGTCTGATAAGAATGCTGATTTGAGAAAATACAACATGCTTTGTGCTTAATAAAGGTAATTTCAAGCAGCCTCTCTGTTAATCATTATCTGGCTTTTTTGTCAATATGTGGTATATTACTGATCAGATGCTCTATGTGATACTGCTACTGATCCCCTGTGTAACTAAAATTCCTATTATGAGGAGAATTTTCAGTTTTAATAGTGCTATATTATCTATGACACAAACACATTTACTTTAATAATTTGCAAAACTACTGTCCTTAAGTGATGTAAAAGATGAAGTATGTAAATGCCAGCCCAAGTGGGAGAAGCCCTCATGAATATAGCTAAAGTGGCCTGATTTTATGCAAGTAAATCTTCTTGTTCTTTTGCCATATCTTATCACTAAAATGAAACATTATGTTTATTAGAATATTTTGTATTACTTGCATCTCGGTATTAGATTTTTAAATTCATTTTTAAGCAGATTGAAATTCATCATGTTAGCCTATTTTTAGTGGTGGATGATTAGGGAATGTATTTTTTCAATCTGTAGAGAGTGATCAGCATTCATCTAGAATTTTAATTTGTTGCAAAATGATTATTTTTTTTTTGGTCTTGTATGTGAAAGTATTCGGTTAGAATAATACTTTAATGGGTTAAAAGAGCAAAAATAGTTATTCCCTTGATAAATACAAATATTTGAAATGGCTCTCCTGTGTCTTCCTATTGGTGCTGAACTTTTTCAATTACATTTAATTCATAGCACTTAGTGAATGGTAAAAATATTTACGTGTTACCCTTTTATATATCATCTGTTGTAGCAGTAAGGCCTTTTTTAGCACTATTCCCTGATACTCTGAGGGAAGTGTTAACACTTTTGCTAATAGATAAGGGATGTAGTCTGGTTACAAATAAACAATTTTTGACTCATACTTCATGCTGTATTGCTACATATTTAGTATGCAGAAGAAGCACTGCTGTGCTTGTTTGACAGGTGACCTTCAGGATTTTCCCTGTTGCTGTAGCAGTGCAAGGGGAGCATCTTTGGTGTCATCTTGGTTTATTCATACCAATCAATTGTCAGATAACAATTACCTGATTGTCAGACAAAGACATGTTCCTTCCCTGGTGGTGTGTGTCACGGAAGCACTGCTTCTGTTCCCATGGCACACAGCTACCTGTCTGGCCAGCTTTCAAGGCAAATGCTGATCAAGCTTATATAAGGAGCTCCATAAGAGATATGGTAGAAACACAGCAGGGATTAAAATAGATCCCTGTCTAACATACAGCTCTCCCTCACACAGACATACTGAATACAAACACATAGAACAAGTTGTAGGCAAAGGAAACCCTGAGAGAGTTCTCCTTGCATATGAGTCTGGCTTTGTGTGTCTGAGCATGGACTGAAAGCCCATTCTCCACTTGCACTTGCTCATTAACATCAGTGGAATTACTGATCCAAAATAAAGCAAATTCTCTGTCTTAAAAATTGTTCCTAACTAAGGATTAGCAATTTCTGTACAAGAAATGCTGACTTTTGGTTTCAATGACAACTTTGGGATTCTTCCAGGACCTCTCTTCAGAATTTGAATTGTCTGAGAAGTGATCTGTCTGGCAAGTGACAAAATTTTTATCTTCCCTTGTTTGACCTGTCTTGAAAAAATTAAGATAATGCCTTGTGCTTGCTTTCTACTGCCCTGCTTTTCATTGCCAACTGTGACATTCTGTTGGTATGGGTCCTTTGAGGTTCATGATGCTGCTAAGCATTTTCTTGCAGGTCTGCTGTTGTACCCAAGGTGATTTAAAAGGTATTTGCAAGTCAGCTAATCAATATGATGGTTCTCTGCAGCTGCAACTTTAAAAGTAATACTTACTGTGGCTTTGGCATAGAACATAGAGCTTGTGTTCCTGCAAAATATGCCAAGAAAAATTGAGTCTTGCTGCATTTCAGTGGGGTTGCACCTTGCTGAAATGGACATCTTAGCACTATAGGATGGCTGAGTGTGTGAGCTTTAGAGTACAGGCAGCTGCATGTTGAAATACACACACGTGGGTGTGAATGAAGGTTCAGTAACAACATCTGTGTGAGTCAATAACTATGAGCATTCCATGTAAACCATGCTTGCTTCTGTGTAGGAACTTTTATCCCATAACAGAAATACAGGTATTAAAGACTGATGTAGTTCCTTCATCAATAAAATCCCTTATGTTCCTAAAAGAGAGAGGAGGGGGAAATATATCTTATACTTTCCATGTATGGACTTTGGTATTTGTTAAAGTAATAATTAATAAAAGAAGTACAATCTCCAGATGGCCCATGTGGAAGCTTTTTGTTTGTTTTTAAGCATCTTGATGCATAATTGCCATTAGGTCAGAACTCGATTGTCTCCAAGTCAGCTTAAGGGTTTCATCAAGTCAGTGTATTAGGAGAGAAAGAAGGAATATAAATAGAAGAAGAAACTCATCTAACCTGCAAAATAAGCAGAAAGAAAAAGAACCATTATTAATCTTTCAGGTACTCAGCTGTGGTGACTAAGTAAAATCTCCTAAGGCAGCTGTTCTAGCAGTGCAAAGTGGTGTTGCTCCCTGACCTAGCTGTCCATCTGTGTTCCAAAGGGCTAGCACCTCATCTTTTCCCTTACCATGCTGTGCCAGCATTATGCTTCTCACGGGAGCAGATATGGCTGAAAAACAAGACATTTTTTTGCAACTAATATAAAACTGGGTTAGTGAACTTGGTGAGGTTTGCTTAATTTTTCCTTTTGGTCATGAAGTCTAGATGATGGTTCAAAAGAAACTTGGTTTTGAAGTCTGATGTTTTAGGCTTTGTGTATTGTTATTTAGTTGTGGGAAGTTGATTCCTGATTTTGTCCAAAACTTAGCTGATTGGGTTGTTGGTAAGTAAACAAGCAAAATTGGAAATAATTTCCATGCTAGAGAGCTTCTCTATAAGACAGTCACATGGAAATCCATGTCTATTCTTGTCCAGAAGTTCTTGGCTTACCTTTTTCTGTTGTGTCCTTTGTAATACCACTTCTGAGTTCACTGAGTGCAGATAAATGTAATTTTGGGTTGATTGAAGGAATATAAATGGATGTTGGTAAGTAGGTGGGAGTCTAAGGAAGTTGAAATTTAGGTAACTTACATTTCTAAAAGGTGAAAATTAGTCTGCCTAGAATATGTTTCTCAGTTTTGCTCTGAGGTTTCTTCCCACCTGGCACTATTTTAATGGAGCTTTCTGTTTGGGTTTTTTTACAATAGCTACGGTTGTTTGTTGTTGGGGTTTTTTTGAGGGTTTTTGTTTTGTTTGGTTTTTTTAAGAGGAAAGGAGAGGAGAATTTGTGTTGATTTTGCTTGGTTTTGTTTGAGTAAAGGAAAACTGCCCTTACATCTTAGAATAGTTTTTACAACTCCTTCATGGATGATTTCTCCTACAGTAACATCTATTCAAGTGTCAGATCTACTGACCAGTACAGTCACTTTCTAGCATCCTTGTGTACCATATAAAAGGTTACTGGTTTGTTACTGTCCTGAACTGGACCAAACACTGTTTGGCACAGCTGCTTCCGAGAGGACAGAGCCTTCTAGGTTCTGCTAAAGAGGAAAAATGTATGAATGCTGTGGTACAGCAATCCTGTTCTTTCCTGAAGCAGTTTTGATTTTCAAACTGTAGGACGATGCGTTTTCACTATACATCACCCATAATTATCCAACTTTTTCTCCAACCCAAACAGTCATCCCTTTAGGCTTCATTAAATACACTCAGCAGGGCATTGAAGCCAATAGAGCTTGTTGTATGGCTTCTGCATTTTAATGCATTGCTATTTCTGACCGCAGAGTTTGGGTTTTTTCAGAGACTCATGGAAACTGCATCACATGTCCTGTTGGATAGCTTCTCATTAGTATGCCTTGGACTACTAAAATTCTACATGGATTGAGAGATTTCTAAGGCAGATGATGGCATCTGTCTGCCATTTGTGAGAAAAACCTCAATTCTCCGTAAATCATAACTCATTTCCTGGTGACAGCAGCACCTGTAGATTAAGGGAACTTTAGGCTTGGATTTTACAATTAAACATCAGTGTGTTCCAGTTCTTTGGACCACACAGAATTTTTCCAGCAGCAGCTCTGAGTGCATGCTGCTAAGTCCTAGTTCACTTCCAATTTTCTTCTTTTTTTCCTCTGTCAGTGTTTGCTGTGCTTGAGGAGCATGCTGGCACATTTCTTAATGCTGCTGCATGCTGAGATGCCACATGCAACTGACAGTGACTGAAATTCAGATAGTCTTAGGAGCTGGAACCCCCCTGCTCTAGGATCTTTCCACAGACATGTAGGATGCTGAGAAACAAGGTGTTACAATGTGTCTCTTCATTCAGAAAGTCTAGTAGATCTCTGTGTGAAATATGACATACATTCCTGGGATCTTGCTAGCAGAACAGTGAGTAAGATCCTTATTCCTAGACCATGTGTGAGAAATCTGCTCTAATGTCCTAGTAACAAGATTTCAGGAAAGTGATTATGCTCTAGGATACCTGACCTCTTCCAACATAAATAGGTGAGGTAAAAGCTTTTTCCTCCTGAGCCAGACAGTAGCTGCTGGTTTTTTTTGGCTTGATTCTGCAGTCAGTAGCCTGCTGAACAAACTGGTAACAGTTTCAAATGTCTGCCTGGAGCTTTCTCTAAATGTCAAGATCTACCTGTGTCTTCATTAAAAAGTACATTAGAACAGATCTCCCGTGTCACAGAAGAGATCTACAGTAATTGGTTTCTAATGAAGGAATATGTGATCAACTACCACAGAGTTACTAACCTGAGGAGAGCTGCTGGGAGTCATGCAGTGTGTGAATGGCTGTGTGCAGTAGAGGGGACAGCGAGAGACATTTCTTGCTAGTAACTGGACTTCTGGAAGATATGTAGATCCACAAGTGCCTTTTGCCCCCGTTTCCCTTTTCTCTTACTTAAGAAACTAAAACGGTGCAGAAGGTGTTACTCAGCATCCTAAACATGAGAGAGGGCAGGAAATGGGCACATCCCACACCTGATTGTAGAAAGAAAAAGCAGAGTAGTCTTCGAGTAAATGAATGTACATGTGAACCAAACTACAGTTACTGAGGAGCTCTCATCCCCATCTTGCTCTGTCTTGTGGGGTTTTCTTGTTTGGGTTTGGTTTTTTCCCAAAATATGAAATAAAGGCCACTACCAGAAAACTAGATGGAGAACATAAATCAAGGATCCTCTTGGATATCACTGTTGTGAAACGTGTTTTTTTTAAATTGATTTAGCGTTAAAGAATCTTAATTCTTTTATCCTTCATGGTTCTAGGAAGGAAACTAACTAAAGAAGCAAGAATGGATCATACAGGAGTTAGAATAAAGGAGAGGGAGGAAAATAATCTGATTTTAAAAAGATGCAAATATTATTTTTTATTAGGAAAGTAAAAGTAAAATGGGAGCAGAGTGGAACAATTAGCTCTGCTAAAGGAAGAGGCTGAAAGCATATACTTTGGGAAGGGTCACATTCAGTTTTAGAGTGTATACTATGAAATAAAGGAGATGTGTTTGAGGTTCTGATTATTTACTAAGCTGTGTCAGTTCATCTTTACAGTTAGGGTTGTCTAAAGCACTATGATAAACACAGGTTTTGTTTGTTGGTTTTCCAGCATCCCTGAGTGTGTAAGTCTATGTTTAAATTGTCATCATAAACAACTTGCACTGTATAGGTAGCATTTTGCTTATCTCCTGTGTGCAGCACCTTTCAACTTTGCATGTACCATATGTTATCATAAACTCTGGAGTGGAAAGTAAGAATCTTGACTGATAAGTGTAGATACTACAAAGAGCTGAGTTGCAAGTGAAACCTGAGGCAGGATCCACAAATGGTTTGTAATGAACCAAACCAAGAGCTGCCTTCAGCACTGACACCATAGCTCTACAGATTTAATCAAAGGATGCTGGCAGCCTTGCAGTTTCTGATGTAAACTTGCTTTTTCTTCTGAGTTACTTGGTGAGTATCATTAGGTGGTAAGGCAGAGTGGATTACTGAGGTGTAATGTATGTATTACTTTCTAAACTTTTTCTCTCCGGTTTTTCCAGGAAAGCAATGGTCCTGTAGCATATAATCCATAAAGGGATTGCCAAAAGAAGTGTCATTTTTTGTAGAGTCAGAGAATATATAAGCAAATATTATAGAAGCAAATATTTTAGTAGCAACAGATAGAATAAAGAAGTGAAGAAAGTGGTTGCAGGAATCTGCTTCCTAATGAAGTTTTCTTTTGTTCAATGTAATATCTCTAGAGTAAAAAAAGTCAAATGTATGTTTCAAGGATTATTAAGTACAGAGAAGTTGAAGAAAAAGACTGAAATATCCAAATGACTATAAGCACAGTCACTAATCAAAAAGGACCCAACTTCTCTTCTTCCATCTCCGTGGATATGTGATTAATTAATCCAATAATAGCACTGTGGAAGCGGAAAGCAGTGTTAGGATTGGCAGGTGCTGGCTCTGAGAAGCCATTGAGGTTCAGGTGCTGTGCTGGGGAGCAGCCAGGGCAGCAGGTGGCCTGCAGAGGACAGCTGAGGCACAAGCCAGGGGCAGCCCCACAGCACAGCAGTGCTGAGCCGCTCAGGCGTGCCCAGGGCTGCCAGCCTGAGCCGGGAGTATGGTGCTCCAGGAGCACAGGGGCAGACCTCAGGTCCCCCTGAGGCAAGCAGGGTGGTCTGTGCTGGGATAGCTGGAGCCAAGAGCAAGAGGCTGGCTTTGCAAGCAGTGTGTGGCTCAGGGTGGGCAGGCCCACAGCAGGGCTGCTGCTCTCCCGTTCCCAAGCCATCAGCTGCACTGTCTCTCTTGGCCTTGTGCCCAGGCAGCCAAAGCCACACAGCAACGTCCTCAGTGCCCTGGCATACAAGCA
Organism: Bucco capensis; assembly: GCA_013396975.1. Classification (NCBI taxonomy): domain Eukaryota; kingdom Metazoa; phylum Chordata; class Aves; order Piciformes; family Bucconidae; genus Bucco; species Bucco capensis. The sequence continues at coordinate 308,225 of VWZO01016706.1, read as the reverse complement.
CAAAACTTAAAATGCATTGATCAAGGAAATGGCGTTAAATTTGATATAGAAATTGTGTCTAATATCACAAGAACTGTCTGATCTTTTGTAGAATTCACAGAATATTCACGGCTGGAAATGGCCTCTCAGATCACTGAGTCCAACCAGAAAAAAAAAAACCAACCACCCAAAAAACCCCAACCCACAAAGCACACCAGCCCTGCCCTGACTAGAGCATGTCCTGGAGCACCACATCTCTTAAACACCTGCAGGGATGGAGACTCCAGCACCTCCCTGGCAAGGCTGTGCCAGTGCCTCACCACTCTTGCTGGAAAGAATTGCTTCCTAATATCCAATCTAACCCCTCCCTGTCTCAATTTGAGCCCATTCCTTCTGCTTCTGTCATTAGTTACTAAGCAGAAGAGACTAACCCCCACCTCTCTAAAAGCTCCTTTCAGCTAGTTGCCTGTCAATCTTCTCCAAACTAAAGATGGCCATTGTGGAGGAGCTGGCAGGTGTAGGTAACAGAGATTGCTCAGACACCACTGCTGCTGACCTGGGGGGGAAAACATCAGCTAATTCATGCTAATTACTGTTTGGGGCAATGCTATTTGGTTTATTTTAGAAACACTGACTGTACTGTGTTAGAGTTGCTTCATTCTGGGACTATTTTAGAAATGTTAGGGTTTTTTGTTGTTAATAACTTTTTTCATAGTAGCTTTTGGAAGGCATTTGAGTTTCCTTCTCTGTAGTACCCATTTCTCTGTAATTATTTATTCCAATAGTGCTGCAGGGCTGAAACTGTGTTGCACTGTGTATCAATATAGAAAAGACTTTTATTAAATATAGTTCTGACACTACAATTCTGTATGTCAATATGTTTCCTTCAGCAGACATTAAGAGGTGAAGCCTTGGTACTCAACTCCAGATTTCTTCCTGCAGATAAAAAAGGAAATAAATTTGAAGATGTATTCCAGCCAGCTGCTTATCGGGGCAGAATATCTGTTTATGTTTTCCTTAGTGTTCCCCACAGTTCCTGCCCACTAAAGAAAATTGTATTGATTGCCTAATAGTTATTTTATTTTTTAATGCTTGCAGGAATGGATTTCCATTTTTCTAGGCAGCTTGGAAAAGGTTTTATGTTTTAATTGAGGTAATTTGGTTAAAAAGACACCTACTTTACTTGTTAAGACAGAATCTGAATGTTATACACAGAATGCACTGGCAGCTCATTGTTGTAAGACTGACAGCTATTTTTTTCCAGAAGCTAAAACAGCTATTACTTTACAGTGAAAGTATGCTAATTTGGTATAGTCTTGCTGTGGTTAAAGATCAATAACTCAGTGAAGAGGAGAGATGCTCTTATTCAAGGGAGCTGAAAGAGGGAATTGCTATTCACTAGAGGAGCTGAAGGTTATTAATAGACTGATTTTTTTCTTGTCTTTAAATTTTGTCATTCCCTTCCAGTTCCAGTGTCCTTGCTGATTACTCAGTAGCTCATTAAAGCTGGTTTTCAGATGGGCTGTTTTGTTTTGTTTTCTTCTTGCTGTTTATTTCCCCATTTTGCTCGCATGCAGATGGGGGTGGGCAGTGGGAAATAAGGGAGAGAGCATGTTCCAGAGGATGCCAGGATGACTTCAGTTATTGGATGGCTGCTGTCTGATGGACAGAAAAAGGAGGAGTAAATCTTTCACTCTGCGCTGACGGAGCTGAAACACAGAACACTGGTTGACAGGTAAGGAGGAAAACATTCCTATTGTGAGTAGTTGTTCTTGATCATCACTACAACATTTCTTGGGTATAAAAAGCCACATGTGCAGGCATCTTGTTTGTTCTTCATTAGCGATGTTCTGAAGCAGCTGTGCAAGGTTCTGTTTCTCCGAGGAGGAGGAGGTTTCAGCTGGTGTGGGATCCACAGACAAGTGAAAGCATAGGCATGCCTGATGCTGACAAGTTCCTCACGTGACACTAGAGGCATTCCATCGCCTTGGTACTGAACTTGTTCAGTGAGCTGTAGGAAGAGAGGGGTGTTGGTGATGGAAATACTCACTGCTGGGGGTACAGCATAGAACAGCACCAAGACAACAAGAGAGTGATGAAAATCTAATTGTTTTCTTTAAGAAAAGGATTTACAACTGTACTGCTGCTAAAAGTGTGTTTTACTTACTCTAGAACATCCAGTAAGAATGGCTTCTCAGAGCAACTCTTACAGGATTTTTTTTTTGTGTGTAGTTTTGCATTATTTTTAGGTTTGAATGAATGTGATTTATAATTCGGTCATAAAATCATTTTTGTCGTAAAGAAAAAACATGATGCATAAAATTAAATTATATGTACAAGACAGATCAATCTTGTACCTATAGCAGTTACATGCAAGTTTTAAGAAACTGCTGAAATAGCTTACATGAAACCTATTCTGCCAAGTTTACATGTTCTCAGAAGCTGTTATTTCACAGACTCTGCAGATGGCAAGTAGCAGATAACTTACTTGGTACATAAAATACATTTTTTATCAAGTAATATTATTTGAGGATGTAGGACTACAGGCAGAAGCCTTGGCCCCACAGAAAGAATTGGAGATTCTTGGCCTCACTGGGGCAAGGATTTCAACATGTCAGCTTTCTTTTGTCCTATTTCCACATTTTACACATAAACACATAATAGTTATACTACAGGACACTCTCCTACTTGTATGAAGCAGAAATCTTCATTGAAGTCAATGAATTTTGATTACACACTCATTTCACAGTATATAGTCATAAATATTTATAAAGCTAAAGTGCTAGAATTTATTTTAATCGATTTCAGAGATGAAAATCAGTAAATTCATGTATCCATTTCTGTAGTATTCACTGGGTGAATTCCCTTAGAGCAGAGCCAACATTATTAAAAAGTGATGTTAGAAAAATTGGACAAAATGATAGAACTCTGTGTACTAAAGAGAACTGGAAGAAGCTTTGTCTCCTCTGGCCATTTGTTTATACACCTTACAGCTGTAAGCATCTGGAGTTGTGTCTTTTTCTCCTACTTGTTTTCTTCAGAGAATGGAGTCTGATATGTTAAATAATCAATTAAAAAGTAATAACTTATAGCAAATGTCTGTGATTCACAAAATGATTCTAAAAGACCTGTGAACTGTATTTTTTTGTTATACTGAGATGTGAACACTGGTAAATAACACTCGGTGTAGAACAGCTGAGTTGCAGCCTAACACTTGCTATTTGTAGGGAATACATACATGTCTGACAGCCAAAGCACAACTGTTAAATTACAATCTCAAATCTATGTATTCCAATCACTTTTTCCCCTTCAAATGAGAAATGTGACTCAAAGCAGCTCCAGTAACAGAGCTGATGAAAACAGAGGTCTAGATCCACATGTATTTAAATGATTCTGTCTCCTTGGAAACACTGCTGCTGCAGATGGATTTGGCTTGTGGTAGCTAAAAATATCTACTGCTTAATAATGAAAGCATGAAAGACACAGAATAAAACTAGTATGTTGTCACTAGTTTTCAAGTTGCCTAATGATTGAGGTATTCTAGGTGACCTGCAGAGTGGCATTTTGTGTCCGGTATTCCCTGCCAGCTGCTGCCAGCGCTTCCCAGTTAGGTGGAAATAAGCTCATGAGCCTTGGTTGGAGATCCCTGCTGAGAAGGGAGGGGGTGAGTGGGAGCTAAGCTAGAGGAAGAGTTGGAAAGCAGGTAGAAAAGTTCCTGGGGGTGGTGCAGTATGTCCTGTGTAATATACAGGGAAGTCTATGGTAGGAAGAGCATGCTTGAGCTCTGCATTAAGCATAATTAAGTTAATGTGTAAATAAGAGAATGCCCTTTTTTGTTTATTGGAGAATCTTTACTGAATGCTTTCTTATTGGTCTTATTTGTAGGTGACTGAAATGTCACACAAACAATTCTAAGTCAAATATTAAATTACCATGAACCAAAGCCAAACCCTAAATTACTAAAGAACATGAGCAAGAAATAGCATTACTAGTAAATTCCATCCTGTAAAGCATTTATTCTTATCAGTTAAGAAAATGTAGGCACTACTTTTCTTTAATCCAATTCTTTACTATTTATTCCCTCTACATATCACTACTTTTGTTGTTACCTGGTATTCAGTATACATAAAACATACCACTTCTATGTTTTTTTTTGATCTCTCCTTCATTTCCAGTGGATAGTTTCTTGCTTGTGCCCAGAAAACAGAACAAATGACAAACATTTCCTCAGTGCTGCCTGGTGAGCTAGATATTCCTCCTTTATTCTTTTGTTAGCACGTATGTGATTTGTTGTAGCACAGATGCAAATCACTGATTAATTTTCCATTATTGGGGAGCATGCTGAGAGAAGAATTAGGTGAACTAGCCTAGAATTTTTCTCTTGGCTGAATTATGCAACTGGTTCATTTAACTGTTGACATCAGTTGATGTAGCTAAGAATTGAGCTCAGGTATCAGAAGGCCATTTTGCAGCTGCTGTTTGCAGGAGTTTCATATTTGGATGATGGAGAGGGGGATATTTCCATTCTTGATGCACGTAGGGCTTGGAGATGCTCCTGGAGGAGTAAGGAAGTCAGATCTACCACCATGGCACAGCAGGTGTGCATAAGCCAACACCTTCTCTGCATTCTAAATGCACTCCTAGGGGAGCTAGCTGGGGGGTGTAAGGGGACAAAAACGTGTAAGCAGTCTAGAAGATGAGTGGATTAGTACTGCAGTGTGAAATCAGGAGTCCTGTACAGTGATGGTAGAGTAGAAACCCTGCAAAGAGCAGACTTGGCAGAATTGGGCTTGCGATGCCAGAATAGATTCCCTAGGCTGAATTGCACAGCCTTAGTCTGCAGCATTGACCTAGTGCTGTGCATTTAGCTAGACTGAAGCAAACGAGCAGAGAAAGACTTTTCCTAGTTTGCATCCATGTAACCTGACTGCTACTGTGAAGCAGAAATGTAGGAGTAAGATGATACTAGTGGTATTCCCTGTGTGCCTGTACAGAGCAGTCGCTCAAGTGGAGTTAGCTTGCTATGTGTTTTTAATTTTTGCAGATTGTAGTAGTGAAACTGCTGGAGCCTACCTCTGGCAACTGGTGCTTGTGATTAGAGCTGCCAAATACAGCAAAACATGTATTGCAAATATTAATTTGAATTATGAGCAGCTGTTTGATTCTTGTTCATGTACCTCTGTTGTTCGCTGTTTGCAAGCATTCATGCAAATGGATTTTTGTCTGCATTAATGAAGTCCTTTACATGAATAGTTCTTTTCACAAGCAAATGATATTTTGTGTGAGTGATGTCACTGTAGATGGTTTTGGTTTTGATTCTTCCCTTTCTCCTCCCTTGCATTTAAAACAGTCAGTTATGCAAAGAGCAAAATAACTAAGTTCAATATGTGGAACCAAGCAAACACTTAGATTAGTTCATGACCTTCTCTGCTGATGATGTTTATTCAGCAGGTAAGGAAAATGTCCTTTAAAAAAAAAAATCAAGCTTTCTCTGAATTAAAGAAGAAAATCACGACAAATAATCCAAACACCTCTGCTTGTGAGCATCAGTATTCACAATTTAACTCAGAAATGATTTGCCAAGCCTCCCTAGCATGTTGCAGTACATGCTGTCTGGCCAGTGGCTGGGAGTTATTTGTGATGAGTACTTTGCAGTAATGTTTTATGTGTAACAGAAGTTTTCTGCATCCTCCTGTTTAGTTTGCAGTTAGTTGCACACAATTGTTTTGTTCACAAGTTAATCTGTATTGTTCGTGCAGATTTGTCTAGTTTTTTCTGTACTTTCAGTTTGTACATTTGAGACAAGGTCAATTGCAGTGTGGCTCACAAGTCAAGTCTTTGTGATGGCCTGCCTTTATTATTTTATGATTATGTCCAGATAAAAAGTTTTATCCAGGTACATTATTGCAATTCACTATTTCTGTATTGCAGTATTATGTCTTCTTAGTGACTTTGAGCACATTTCAGAGCAATAGCTGAAGTGCACGTTAGGAGAAGTGTTTTTACCTCTCCCCATAATGCCTATCGAGCATGGTCCTGGTTCTTTTGTTTTGTGGATTATTTTTTTCTTGTACTTTTTCCTGTCTGTGGGTGTCAGTGAAACACTGAAGATATGGCAAGTTCAGGTTAGTTTTGCAGAGCAAGTTTGGCATTGTATGTCATGGGGATAACAGAGTAAGAAGCTTCTCCTGGAAGCATGGGTAATGAATGCCCTGTTACCCCTCCTCTCTATTCACTCAGTAATTCTAACAGTGCTCTTTTTGGGCTTTTCACTGGGATTGGGGATATCCTGCTTTCTAAGGCTTTGCTGCAGTGAGATTGCTACGATGGTTTTCTAAAATTCCCAGACTTTTCAGGTACATTAGAAAATCAATCCCTCCAGGCTTTATATTGTTTTACTTTGTAGGTTTCAGGTAGTATTGTGACTATTTTAAATATATCTCCCATATTTGCTTGGGATTTTTGTCTTCTAGTAATAGCATGTTGCCTCTGAACTTGTTAAATGTGTGGTGCCTGCCAATTATGTGGCATCATAGCAAGGCAAAGTCTGTTGCCATGGAGCTTGGAGGACTTGCTTCACCAGTCAGGATACCTGCAGCTAGAGAGCTGCTCAAGGAATATCTCTGTGGGAGTAGCTTCTTCAGGGTGAAGGAAAACCAGGAAAGAAAGGAGAATAAAATGGATGGGGGGAGGGGGTGTTTGAGACAGATACATCCTTCTCGCAGCCCACATCCATCTTATGCTTCCACTGTGTCAAGTTGCCATTTCCTTGAGCAGTCTAACTGTGCAGGCAATTGGTGTTTGACCTGGAGCTCACATTGTGTAGCTGATTTTTCCTTGATTCAGTACTATTCCCTGTGTTTCAACTTTGTTTTCTTTGCTGTGAATTAATGCCACGTTAGCATGGTGAGAAGCATGGCAGTGGATGATGTATCACACAGCTGTGTGAGGAGTTTGTGTTCTGAAGGATACATCAACAAATAGGAAAGCTTCTGGTGCCTGCTTGTTACTCAGTTGTGTGAATCAGCAGGATGTTGCTCCAAATAAATCATAGCTACTAGACAGCTATTTAATAATGATCCAGGATGGTCTGTTTCTAATTGAACTTTTGAAGCCAAGTTTCTCTTTTTTTCACATCAACTGACAAGCTTGGTGTGGCAGATCTCTAACTGTAGCTAGTGGTTGTGTTTCAGTGTGTGCTCTGAAGGCTGGACCTCACTAATGCCTTCCTGCAAGTGCAAGAAGATTGACTTACCACTCTGTGCATTTGTTTTTCTTAGTCATGTGATATTGTTTGGTTCCTATAGTCAGTCGTGGACTCCTGTGTACTGCATTCTGTGCAGAAATAGGCACATTTGCTCACTTTTCTGCAGAATATACGTACTGCTCTACTACTTCTGTGTGACTGATATTATTCCCATTGTATATGATGTACTGTCTTGCATGCCATAAATTACTTTTGCGTTAGCAAAGTTATACCATGGTGTAGTTATATTACCCTTATGATTGCTGTTAGTAGTTACAGGGTGTTTGTGTATAGTTTTACCTTCATGTATTGAAAATTTGACTTGTCTAAATCTTTGGTACCTTGTCCTGTACTAAACCTGTAGAGTCTTCAGTTCAGATGAGATCGGATTTGGATTTCTTTGTGACTGCACTTGCTTCAGTTTGATTCCCCAAAATGTGTCTTGTGCAGAGAGGCTGAGAGCTGAGCCTGTCTAGGCTGCAGCACACAAGACTGAAGGGAGATGTTACCAATACTTGTAAATATCCAAAGGCTGGGGAGCAGCAGGATGGGGACAGGCTTGACAAAGAAGGAAACAAAGTTGCAGAAGGAGGAAACAAAGTTGCAAGAGAAGGAAACAAAGTTGTGAAAGAAACATGTTCTGTGGTACCTGGTGACAGGACTAGAGACAATGGGAAAATACTAGCTCACTGCAAGATCCATCTGAACTTGAGGAGGAACTGTTTTCCTTTGAGGGTGCTGGAGCACTGGCCCAGGCTGCCCAGGAGGTGGTTGAGTCTCCATCTCTGGAGAGATTCCAAACGTGACTGGACACATCCTGTGCAAGCTGCTCTAGGTTCTCCTATTCTTGCAGGGAAATTGGACTAGATGATGTCCCTTCCAACCCCCAACATTCTGTGAAATGACTGATTCAGTCATAGCTGTACTGCAGGAAAAAGAACAAGTTGCCTGATTCTGGACTTAGGGGACTTTCAGAGATACCACAAACTTCGTGGCTTCACTGCTATTAGGAGTTTGACTGTTGTTTATTCCTGTTAGTTTCTGTCTTCCACTGGGTTTGTATCACATCAACAGTGTGCAAAACAATGCGTTCATAAGCAGTGTTGGCTTGCATGTCACCATGCATCCTGGAGATGTGGAGCTCAGGTTCCACAGGATGCCTGTGCAAACACAGCATGGCTTAAATGTCTCAGAACATGCCCCATGCTCTACTGTGCAGATGTGCCTCTTTTGGAAGAGTATTGGCATATGTAGCAGCAGCTGTTTATACAGATGTTATTCTAAAGGAATCTCCTGCTGGTACATAGTGTGTACAAAGAGTTGGAGATTTTCCTTAGTCTGTCTCTGTGATAGCAGAGCTCTTAAGTAACAGAAATGTTTCATTTCCCCTGTGTAGTGTTTTCCTGTAGAGACTTGATAGCAGAGAGATCTTAGCAAAGGGCAATGCCTACATTTTATCGTGCCTGCTTTGTCAAATGACATTCTTGAGCATCTTCCTGGAAGAGATTCAGAGTGAAAATTGGGCAGCACTGATACTGAATATATATGTAATAAATAGCTCTCCCTTCCTCGTGTTGTGGTGATAAGTTCTCCAGTATTCCCTCCCATACATCCTGGATTATCTTGATTGGCTAGCTGGGTGTAGAACTAACCAGTATGCCACTTCCAGGGATCCTGGGAATCATTTGATAAGGTTTATTACCTAAATCTTGTTAATGAAATGAATTTGCTGCTACCAGGTTTTGACACTTGGCATTAATGTAGGCTATGCTAAATACAAGCAAACTTAAACCCTTGGTGTGGAAAAAACCTTGTTTCTGCTACTAGGTGTAGGTAGTTCTGGCTGTTGAGATTCTCATTACTGGCAACAAGTTTACTGATGCGTGTAAGTCATCCATTTGCTGTGTGGTATACTTGTAGAAGAGAATGTCTGACAAAAGGGCTTTTGCCTGGAGATCACTTCAGGCTATTAAATGAGTTCTTGCTCTGTAACAGTTTGTGGAGTGGTGATGTTTGCATCTGTTAGCTTTGCCTTTCAGTGCAGTTAGGACTGAGGTTCTTTGCACCTGCAGCTTCACGAGTGCTGTGGCTCCAGTTTCAATGGGCTCAAAGGTGGGATTGACCTAGGTCTCACTTAGGTGATAAACTGCCAGCCCATTTCTCACTCTCTTCACTAAGAGCTTTGAGTGTAAGAATTTTTTTTCTCATACTCCAGCTGCTTCTTTACCCTTTTCTGCAGTCAAGCTATAATCTTGTGGTTTTGCTATTGCAGGCTGTTGCCATGGAAATAATGGTGATTTCACAATGTCAGTGCTGTAAGCACTGCAGGATGCAATGGAAAAGGTGTTGGCAAGAGATGCAGTGAGGACATGGCTTTGGGGAGGGCTTCTGCCCCCTCTGTGTTACTGTGAATTTCAGTCTCTGTGTGTGTGTGTGTGTGTTTTGTTCTTCCCCTGCCCTCCTCTCTGAATTTATTAAAGGTTAATGCTTAGCAATTTCATGTAGTCTTACCTGTTTTGCAAAGGTTATTACAGAATAAATAAAGAATAAAGCCTTCTGCTCAGAATAAAGCCACAGTGCTCTCTTTGCAGTTTATAGTAATTAATTTTTGGACAGAAGGGCAAAGGTTGAGATCTAAGCATGTTCTGTTTAAGTTGTGTCATTAGCCTGAAGGAAATTCCTTTCAGGAAAACATTTTTTTTTGCATAAATAGTAAAACAATCTGAGAACATCATGACAGGCATGTGCATTTAAAGCTGTGTGACTGACAGGATGAAAACCTAATATATTTGTTATTGAATTTTAGTGTCCTTCGCCTACAAACAGGTTTGTTGCTGAAGATCATTTTATACAGCATCTGTTCTTAGTATTGTGTCATGATTTCACATCTATACTGAAATATTTTCTCCAAATTAGACACATCTATAAAGGTAGAATGAAACTGACTGGAGGAATTTGATTTATTGTTTATAAAATGAATTGAATTGGCAGCTTAATGAGTCGAAGGCTATTGGCATTCAGAAGCATGAGGGTTTGATACTAGACACTTGAAAGTGTCAAACAACAGCCTTTTTTTCTCCAAGTTATTTACAGCAGTGTTCTGCTGATTAGTGTAGTCAGAGAGCAGATATTATCTGCAACTTCTACATTATGATCTTGCAATTAATTTTCAGTCTTGAGTTGGATGTAATCAGTAATGATGGTGACACTGAACTATAAGTTTGTTTTTAAATTAAAGATAGGCCAAACAGTTTCTTCTCTATCAGATGCATTCAAATGATCTAGGAATTGCTTTAAGCATATTTTGATCTTTTTCTGCTTGGTATTCCATAAATGGAATAAGATCAGGAAAGAATAAGGAATGTTCAACGTGGCTCAAGCTTTGTTGAACACTAGTATTAGGAAGCCAAGTTCATAAGAACAGATTCAGTCCCTTGATACCTATGTGAATGGAAATAATCTATATATGTGACAGTACTCATAACCTGAATTTCACAAAAGCTCTGCCAGAAACTTCTGCATAAATTAAAATGAAAAAAAAAAAAAAAGAGCCAGAACTGTGTTCAGACCAGCCCTGGCCTGAAGAGATCCTGAGTATTTCATGCTCTCAAATCTAACGGAGAATGTGGACATTGCATAGTACTGAGTAGTATATAAATAAGAATTTAAAAATAAATTCAAAGAGGGAACATTTTGGTTTTGAACTATATTTATTAGTAAACACTGATTTTTGTCATGTGATGTTTCTTGGTGCCAGGTAAGTTTTGAAATGATGTAGAAAGGCACATTTCTGCTGGATTATATTGGGTTATGTATACTCTACGCTTGGCCCAAATGTGCTGCATAACTGAAATATTTTTATGTTATGCAAGAGGTTGTTTATAGAATTTTGTTTGTGCTGGTAGAATACAGGCAGCATTTACCTTCTATCTTAAGAGAAAAAAAAAAAGACTGTTTGAGAAAATCAGTAAGATAATGAATACACTGATGTGAAGTATTTTTGGTTCCTTTCTGGAAAAGGTCTTTAAAACTCTTGGTGAGGAGACATTTAGCTACAGGCACTAGTGTCTGATGGAGGTGTTTCAGTGTTTCACTGCCTCTGTTCCTGTTCCAGGTGCACGTGACAGCATTGCAGGGATGAGTGGCATTTTAAAGAGGAAGTCTGAAGAAGTTGATGGCTCCTCACCATGTTCCTGTGTGTGGGAATCAGATGATGACATCTCCAGCAGTGAAAGTGCTGACAGTGCAAGTCATGTCCATCCATCCACTTCTCATCCTTTTACTCGTAAGTACAAAAGTGGTGTGTAAGATACTCCCTCCTAAGGAGTAAGAAAGGTTCATCTTACTTGGAAGAAATACAGTATAAGCTGTCTGCTTATATTTTGAAGCATTTTTCTATTTTTTGGTGTTCAAATGTTGACACTGCAAGAAACAGGTTTTTGAAAAAAGACTGTTTCCTCTAGTGTAGTTATTGATGTAGGAAAATCTCTATGTGTCAGTTTCAGAGGAAACTCCACTTTTATACTGTATCATTTACATCTAGATAGTGTGAAATGTTTGATGTATATGAGAAGATCTATTTTGGCTCATGATTTGGGGGAGGAGGAAGAATCTCCACTTGACAAAGCCTGAAGGCCAGTACTTCTGCTTGAGCCTCTCTGAGAGTAGTGTATGGGATCTGTGATGGAATAGCTGATCCCTCCTCATTCACCCTGCTTCTGGAGCCAATGCAGCCACAGAGCCCTCGGGCATTTTCTTCCACTCATTACAGGAGCACACAGAGGAAGAAATGGGTGATTCTCCCTGAGAATATTATAGATTTGTGTTTAATGTCTCCATGAGACACTTGAAGAACAGAAACCCTCTTCTTGTTTCCACTCAACCAGCTGAACATGAATAGTTCATTTACTGCACGTTTTTCTGTTCAGTTCTCAGGTTGAGCTTACCAGTTTTTAAACTTGAATAATTTGTGGAATCTACATAAAGCCTCACATCTGCAGTAAACTGTGTGTAACTGAGCAGCAGCAAGTGATCTGGGATTTATTTGACAATTCATATGTAGCAGCTAGAAGGGTGTCTCCGGTTATTGTCTGCCTAAGAAAGCTAGGCTAGAGCTACTTGTGAATTACAGCTGCCAGTAGATTTAGTGTAGTTCCTAATCTGAAAAGGAAAAAAGCTTCTCTGGGTCAAGAACACTACTGCCTTCTCTTTGCATGGACTTCTGAAACATACACTGAGGAGTTGGATGTTCAGGTGAGGGGGATGGTGAAGGGGTTGTCCTCTACCTGGAGGGGACACCACAGGAGTCTATCCTGAAACCTGTCCTGCTTAACATCTTTATCAATCACCTGTGACATGGTGACTGGCATCAAGTCTGCCAAAAACCACACTGAGGGAGGGTAGTTGATGGTGTTAAGGGAAAAGCCCCCATTCAGAGGGATGTAGGCAGTCTGGAGGAAAGGGAGGACAGTGGAGACAAAATTGGGCCAAGACAAATGCAGAGTTGTGTACGTGGGAAGGAAGTGCCCTTTGCAGTCCTAGGGTGGGAGCTGGCTGGCTGGGAAGCAACTCTGCAGAAAAGGCCCTGGGAGTCTTGGCAGACAGACAGCAGGGTGAAGGTGAGCTGGCAGCCAAGCAGCACAACAGTGTCCTGGGCTGCATGAACAGAAGCACAGCTAGCAGGGTGAGGGAAGTGACTGTCCTCTGCACCTCAGCACTCATTAGACTGTACCTAAATATTGCATCCAGGTTTGGCCACCCCAATGCAAGAAAGATGTTGGTAAAGTGGAGCAAGTTCAGCAGAAGGTCACTGAGGTCATGAGGGAGCTGGAGCATTTGTCCTCTGAGGAGAAACTCAAGTATTGACCTTGTTTGTGCTGGAGAGGGGAAGGCTGTGGGGGACCCAGTAGAAACTGCACAGTACCTATGAGGAGCTTGTGCAGAAGGTAGGCAGGCTGTAGCATCCTAACAATGTAAGGAGAAACTTGTCACCATGAGGACAGCCAGGCACTGGACCAGACTGCCCAGAGAGGCTGTGTAGTGGCTGTTCTGTCAGGTTCTCAAGACCTGACTGGCTGAAGCTGTGAGCAGCCTGGTCTGTTGTGTTAGCTGACCTTGGCTTTGAGCAGGAGGTTGAACTAGAGACCTGCTGAGCTCCTTTCCAACCTGAATTATTTTGTGATTTTATGGCTTGTGTGCATCAGAGATTGAGAGATCTGAAGTAGAACTGCTTGCTCTTGTTCCAGAACTGAGTTCACTGATAAGCAGAGTGCTAGCAGCAAGCATGTATCCAGAAGCTGTTTGTATAGTGCTGTGAAACCTCAGCTGGACTGCTTTGGATCTGTTCTGATAAGTCTGTAGAGAACTGTATTTTGCTTCATCAATACACTAGCTCAAGTTCCTGCTAGCTCTGCCATCTATTTGCCACTCTTCACTGCCAAATGTGTGTATACATGCTATGTTCTGATTTGATACTTTGTTTTGATGCCTCACCTCTGATAAGTGCAGATTACAGCCAGCACGGAGTGGTTTTTACAAGGTCAGGCTTCTTGTTCAGTAGAGAGTGCTAGTGGGAAGAACAAAGACTAGGATGATTTGAGACACAGGCAGGTGTGACAGATCCCACTCTGTCCCTCTACCTAACTCATTACCCTGCTTTGATTGTGTCTGAGGCTTTTGCTTTTGACTCCTGGAACTTGAACTCTCCAGATGTAGCAACGGGATTTTCAGCCTGGAATTTCTTCCAATTGGCAGTCTGCCAATGCTTTTGTCTACTGAATAGGCTCCAGAGCATCATGCAGATACGTTTATTTTGCTTAGCTGTCATTTGTATTCCATTTTTATGTGGATTTTCTGGGAAGAGGTGGTGTGTGGGATTTTATTTTGCATTGTTTCATTCTTGACGAAGCCACAACCTATTTGCTCACGTTTCTGTGGGCAATGATAGTACTTTTCTATCTATTTTCTAGGTAAATGATAAGATTTTTGAGGGGGGGCACATATGCTCAAAACATCTCTGGCTGCTGTGACAGCAGACTTGATAATTTGCTAATAAAGCAGTTCAAGTGTTTTTGTAAAGCAGAAATAAGAAAGATTGTATTTAAGGAGCTTGGCTCTCCATAGTGGAATCTTGTACAATTTAACAGTGTCAAAATAGAAGGCACATCTACTACTTTTTACAGTGGTGTTTATTTAGCTGAGGAACTTCTGGGTAATTCCTGTTTGTTACTTCAAAGAAAATGTGGCGATTCCTATCTTTAACAGCTTTATTGACCCAATTTTACTAGCATCTGTTGTTTTTTCGTAAGAATACTTTTATATTTTTCTTGGGAGAATGGTCTTATTGGAGTGACTACTGCAACACATTACTACTCACAGAAGGTTTTTCAGAGGATCTGGAATTGTGTATTTTGTATCAGAACTTATTGTTTTGGTAAGATTCTGGTATTCAGATTCCTGTCCTCTGTTTTTGTTTTTTTCTATTAGTCATCAACTTGTGCAAAACCCAAATGACAAATTCATTAGCAGTCCTAAATCTCCAGATGTAAAATGGAAACTGGTTAGAGTATTTGCAAATAAAGATGATTGTGTGAGAAATGTGCAGAATTGGGGTGCATCAAGTTTGAACACAGGGCACAAGAAGAGAAGTGTTGCAGACAAGTGTGTCCTTGCTAGCATATGTTAGATGCACAACAGCAGGCTTGCAGGAGATGTAAGACATGCTTGCTCTAGTCTCAGCTGTGACTGCTGTGAAATTCTCTCCTCCTCAGCCCGCTCTGTGCAGTAATGTTTCTATTCTGTACACATGTTCCCTGAAATCTGAATTCCAACTGTGTGCCCAAAGCTACTCTGCTGTTCAGGAAAATCTGAAATGATTCCTGTAAGTTCTTCTCACTCCTCTTTTTATCAATGCATGTGCAGATTCATTGCTACTCCAAGGGACTGCTGAGACACACAAGAGCAATCACAAGAATCCTCTGCTATGCCATGAGCCTCAGTAATCCCTGTCACAACACAGCAATTCTTGGTGATAATGGAATATAAAATTGCTATGCTATTTTATAAGTTGCATGTAGATTAAGATTCTTGTTAATAATTAATACTCAACATTTTGCATTAATCTTTCTATTTCATTTCCTGTGGTAGCGTGTTTGATTCAAAAATCTATGTTGGGCATATCCAAATCAGTTAAATGATTACAGTAACATTATATTGCTTTCCTTTTCCTCAGCTGCATCCATGGAAATGAATATGCTTTTTCCAATAAATCTGTGTACCTATATTTATAGCTTGAACAAACTGTAACTGTGTATGGGTATATATGTACTTTGCAAGAGCTTAGATATATTTGTGTACATATGTATGTACAAGTGCAGTAAACATGGTAATGTCATACAGAAATATTGAGTGGTATTTTAAATGTCAAGTTTTTGACAGAATGCCACAGAACTGAAGAGTGAGAAGCTCCAGGCTTTATACATATTGTTAACTTGGGTCCCAAACATGGTAAATGAAGAAATCTCTCTCTTCCCCCTAAGGTTTAGGGATTTGTTTCCTAGTAAGAAGCCTGCAGGATGCATGCAGGAAACAACTCACTTCATGCCATTCTGAAGGAAATGTGACTTGTGGTGGCTTGTTTATTCCTTGAAGAAAGTTGACTGGTTCTCTTGTGGATTGTTTGTTAGTCATTTCACTGGGATTGGGATTTCACTCTGTTGTAAATCAGAGCTTTTTTCTAAACTCACAATTAGGGAAAGTTGGCAGGTGTGATTGTGCTGGACCAAAGTTCATCTCAGCTCTGAGTGCAGAGTTTCTCTGCCTGGTGCCAGTTAATCTTCTGTACTTGGTTGAAGCATGCTACAGACAAGCTATGCTTACCCTTGCCATTAAATATAATTCTTAAGAAGGGTGGGAGGAGGTCAGTGAAGTTGTTTTAACAGGTCTGGAAACTGCCAGATGCAATCATGAAGAAAGAGTTTTATATTTAAGATAATTTTAGGAAATCATAGGGAACACCAGTACTTGTTTACTCTCTACTTAAAATACTTATATCTAGTTATTTGAGAAAATAAAACTCCAGAGTAAAAATAGTAAAACTAGCTGAAAAAGAAAAAAAAAAAGTCCCTTAAATGTCTCCATAACACTCAATTCAAGGCTTGCGAGATTTTTGTTTTTCTTCAGAGATGTGACTACTTCCACACTCACACTGCTGCTTTTCATATTATTGAAGGCTAAGCTGCTGAGTTTGCTCCCCAGCAGTGAGGCCAGCCCTACACTATTGCTCTCTATAATGATGATTTTCTTCTCAGCAGGACAGTCTCTGCCTAAAAGGCCAATGGTTGCACTAAGCCAGTCCTGATCACCAAGTGTCAAGTGTAAGAGGAGGAGGAACTCTGCTGTGTGCACTTGGTTTCACAAGGAACCTGAAATCATGTTTGGCATGCAACTGGAGCACCTTGGCCTGCAGACTGCAAGTCTTGTTCTGAGCAGCATGTAGGAGACACAAAACCTAGCAGCAATACACATTTTTCAAGTCATTTGCCTAAGTTTAAATTGCGTGAGGTGGGATCTTGGGAATGCTAATAGTCAAAAGTCCCTCGAGGGTATATTGGACATGTGAGCACAGAAATGGAGTTCCCTTAGGCAGAGGCTTGTACGGAATGTTCTGGAAAGAGGGCTGCTGTTAATATAGCCAGTGTGTACAGTATTGAACAGTGCTATTTTCAATACTCTGACTGCAGTATTAAAAATAATAATCATACCTGTTGTTACAAGATTTTTTGTTAGATTTAGGGAAGTCCCTCACTCCCTAGTTAAATTCACTGAAGCACTTGCAGCATGAAAACCTGAGCCAGCAGACATTTTCCATTATCCTGTTATGTCATGACTGACTGCAGTTTTTAGTTTCTATGACAACCATGATTTTTGACTGGTAAAGAATCAAATGCTAAAAGATATCTATCTTTTTTTTTTACTGTACAGTAATTTTCCATCAGAGGAGCAGAGTGAAAACATCAAGATGCTTTTTGCTAATCACTATTGTAATTGAATTGCTGCCTAAACGCAGGCTCCTGCATAGGCTAATTTTTCAGATAGAGCAGGTGGGAAAATAGCCCTATTAGAGTTGCCAGATGACTCTGGATAAATACTGGTAATTTATACTTAAAATTTAAGACATTTTTTGCATCATGTAGCTATTTAGATTCCCTTGAAGAAATGCACTTCTCAAGACATGGCTCAAAGCAACACACTGTGGTGTTCTCTGAGATTCTTTGGTGATTTTTGCAAATGGTACTGAGGAACTAATGATGGAATTTCATTAGGTGGAAATCAATAAGAGGAGAGAGAGGAACACGAACAGGACTTGCTGGATTATAAGAGAGTGGGGTCAGAATGCAGAGGTGAAGAATTAGTGGTTACTAGGGAAATACAGGGAGGAGATCACAAGAATTGATCAGGGTGGGAAGACAGCTTGTGGATTGTATCCTGTGGAGTGGAGGAGGTTCCCTGGGACAAGAGGAGCTCGAAAGCAACAGGGTGTTTTTGAGTAAGAGCAAGAAAGCAGTGGCAACAGATTTGACTTGGTAAATATGTCAGTTTGCAGCAAGGGCTACAGATTGGCTGCCTCATAACTGGGAAAAGAGGGAGGGCTATGAACAGAATGAGAATGAGCCAGCTTAGCAAGATCCAAGGAAATTAGTTCTCCAGCAGTTGGCAAATTCTTAGTCAGTGAAAGTGACTCATCCTCTTTCACTACCCTGGAACATATTGAAAAAACACATTAGAAAATTACTGGGAAATGTTGATTAGGATTCTCTAGCTCCTCTGCTTTTAGTAGTTGAGAGAAATGCACCTCGCACTAAGCAGGTTTGTACAAATCCTGGCTCCTATCAGGAGTATGGACTGTCTGTGGCTCTGGAAGCCTTTTTGGAGGCAAACCTGGGATCTCTAGTTCAGAATGATGCTAAGATGATGTATGACATGATATTTGCTGATCACCTCTTGTCTGTGAGATTTACTGAATATTAAATGTCATGGTTAGATTTTGGCTTTCAATTGTGATACAACATGAAAGTTAATTTGCAATTGCAATAGTATAGCAGATTGAGTCTTAGCCACTACTTTTAGACTTTTCATAGCAGTTGATGTCTCTGGGTGCTATTAAAATATGCAAAATAACTTTGTGGTCTAATTTATAGAAATACAACGCAAAGTTTCTTTTTTCTAACCCGTGACATGCATGCAGCTTTAGAAACACAATATCATGATGACTATGGCTTTCTTGAGAGAGAAGAATGTACTGAAGGCCACAGCCATTACATCCTTTCAGAAGTTGCTGTTTTCAGATAACTTGTAGCTTGGATGTGAACTACTCTTATCCAGCATCCTTTCCTGGAGAAACCATAAGCTTGGGATGTAGATGAGCTTCATTTGGATGAAAACTTGGCTCCATGGTCTTTGGCAAATAATATCAGAATTTAAAAATGTGTTTCTAAGTGTAAAAATCTTAAAATGTCTTGGATACTATTAGTAGCTGTCCTGCTCTTCAGACAGGAGGAAGTATTATGACAATATTTGGATCCCAGGGAGAGCTGTGGGTGGCCCAGTACCATTACATTAGCTTCTGTAGGGAAATCATTGATGAATCAAATCACACAGGAGGGAAAAACTGATTTTTTTTTTTCCCTATTACCAGTTTATAACTCCTCATAGTGTCATTTTTTTTCTGGAGCATTTTCTTCCTGCTTGCATTCTCAAGGATGCTGTCTCCTAACAGTAGCTTTTATTCTTAGTGAGAGTCCTGATGACCTTTCAAATGCAGGATTCCTTGAATTTGCTTTATGTGCTCTTGCAAAGCAAATGAAGACTGCTGTAATATCCTCTCTTCTTATCTAGTGTTTTGCAGAATATGTGCTAAGCAAATGACAAATTTTATACTGGTTTACAGCTTTTACTCCCAGTCTCTAAAGATGACTTTAAAGATGCTTCGAAATGTAAAGCCAAGTTAGAATGAGTGCTTTTAACAAATTATATTGTCCTATTGTCCATTATTGTAAACTTTGTAGCTAATTTCAGCATGTAGCACCCTCAGTACATGAGCTGTTGGGTAGTGTTTTCTCTTTGCTGAATGCTGTTCTTGGCTCACACCAGCAGTTGGTTTAGCAGCAGGCACAAGGCAGAGGAGTTGGCAGCAGCAGGAGAGTGACAAAGGTGCAGTTTCTACTGGTAGTGAATCTTCTTTTAGAGGTTCCTTCTATCCAGTCACTTGTTTCTGTTTAGAGGAGTTTTCCTTATCAGTTGATACAGCTTCCAAATCTGTTGTTTCTGTGACCATAATGTAAGAGATCTGAAGTCTCTTGCAGTGAGCTGGGAACAGCCTTCTGTGTGGTTTTTGCTTGTTTGGGGTTTTTTTGTTTGTTGGGTATTTTTAATATACTAGCAATTGTGCTGCTTGCAAAGCAAAATTAGCAAGCAGATGAACAGTTTTATCTTTCCTTGGTGCTTCGTGATGTAACTGCTCAAATGCTTATAAAAAAGATGCAACTGTTTCTGTTTTCAGTGTTATCAGCCTTCAGTCATCATGTGTTTTATATTCTGATTTTTATGTCACAAGAGTTTAAAGCAAGTGAGGGGACATGAATCTTCATTGGTGCTGTTCAACATTATTGATTATCATTCTTCTGCTCACTAAGTAAGTTGATTTCTTGGTGTTTTGATTGTGTGTGTGAATGCAGATGCTACTCTATGGCAATGTCTTTGTAGCACTAATAGCATTAAGGTATCTTGTAGTACCCTGAACTCAAAGCTTTTTTTTCCCCCAGAGTTTTCATAATACCTCTAAAAAAAACCACCAAAAAACAACAAAACAAAAACCAAAAACAACAAAGTAAGTAGCTGGTTTAGTCTGAACTCAAATAATAGTGAAATGACTCTGTTCTGAAGGGGAAACCCAGTTAGCAGTTGTCAAGGACATTGCCTTGTCCCTTTATTTTCCCAGTTTGCTATCATAGCCAATTAGAGTCTCTTTGTAATATGGAGTCATTTGTATTTTAATGAATTCATCATCAACTATGTATGCCCCAGAGTAATA
Organism: Bucco capensis; assembly: GCA_013396975.1. Taxonomy (NCBI): domain Eukaryota; kingdom Metazoa; phylum Chordata; class Aves; order Piciformes; family Bucconidae; genus Bucco; species Bucco capensis. Next base: position 287,910 of record VWZO01016706.1, on the reverse strand, counting down.
GTGGTGAGAAAGGGATTTTCACCATCCAACTGCCTGAAGACTGTGCCATTTCCTCCCAGGTGAGACTTGCACTGTTCTTAGCTGTGGCTCCAGCCTTGTTTTGTTAGCTGAATGAATTTCACTGTGTGCAAAATAAGATACCAACCTATTAAGTGTGGCTTCCAAGGAATGTGCTGAATACAGCCTCACAGAACTCACTCTGTGCTTAGTAACCTAATGGCAGTGCTTTCTCAACTCCTCTGCTACTGAGGTTTATTGCTGTATAGAAATATTTTGCAACTTTTTGTCAAGTTGGTTGTCTCTCTTGTGGAGCCTCCAGCCTTGAGATACAGAGAGAGAGTAGATTTTTAGTACTGAAAATTACTGTTTGTGTCTTACTGGTTAGCAGAGTAGTTTATCTCCCCAAGGATATTAGGGGATGCTTTTGAAACTGTTAAAGCAGGGTTTATGTTTAGAAGTCAAGGAACAGTGATTGCAAGCACTGCTTTACCTCTTGCTTATTTTGACTGAGGTGTGGCTGTGTTTGTACATCACCTGCTAGCAAAGCAAGCAGTGGTCATCTGGAGAGCTTACAGTTCTGCAGTGGTTACTATGGAAACTCTAGCTGACCTACATTTTACCAAAAAATGATCAAGTTTGTGTGATTTATCTTTTTTTTTTTTAAATGAAACACACCTATTGATTTCTACTACTGTTCTCCATCTTCTACACATTGTTTTACTCAAGTAGTATTTGATTGATTAGTGTGGAATGGACACAAGAGTCTTAGAGCAGAGATACCATTTCATTGTTACAGTACTATTCAAAATTACTACAAGTTGTTACTTTTGCTGTCATGTCTAACTGTATGTTCTTAGGAAGAAGATAACATCATTTACTTACAATGCTCATTATAATAATATATAGGTCCCAGTATATGGTCTATAGTGGCTTATTCTTGTGAATTTATCTCTTTGGCTAACCCTACAAGTCCATAGGCTACTGTATGAGTTAAGTTACTCAAACTATTGGACTTCAAGTAAACATCAAAAATGCTTTTGGCTTTAGTAAGTTCAGCTTGTCATTGCCTTTAAGGAAGTGAGAGTTTTCTGAAGGAAATGAGATTATACTGCATTGAGAGAGAAGAGAGCAACCAGAAGAGAGGGCTATGTAACACTTCAAATAAAGCTGGAATTGCATTTTAAATCTCCATTTCTCCCAATGGGAGAGGGCTGGAGCATGTGCCTAATGAAGTCATTAAATGTTGGGATTTGGCTAGAACTTTGTCTTGCAGATAAGTCAGCCCTGGATTTCCTGAAAGTTGTGTTAAAACAGGTTCTAAGAGAATAGATGTACATGTAATATTTTTTATTTGGGTGGCTTTGTTGGTATTTAGATAAAAACCCTGTTCTACTTTGATTTATTATACTTTGTAGTGTGAAGGAATCCTTAATTCCACAGAAGCTGACAGAGAAATGTTAACATATAGACTTGTTTGGGACCAAATCTATTTTCTGTCATTACTTATGGACCACCTGCTAACTACTGCAACTCTCTCATAGCCATCAGAGTCTATAATGACATTTGGTAGGACTACTTGAGGCTGGGCTGGGACTACCCAGATCCACAACTGCCCATCCTGTGCAGTCCTTCCTCACTGTTTAGATACACAAGATCATATGTGTCCTGAAGCTGACAAAGGAGCCATTCCTGATCTCTCCTCTGTGTTTCCCTTCCTCTTCTCTACCCATGCATCTCTGATAGCCTTGTTTATTGCTCTGGAGTTCCTAGAGCCTGCTGAGTTGGATCTGTTCTGCATGGTGTTCATCACTTCAGTCATATATATGTCATTAGATTAGTTACCAACTCATTAGTTGGCATAGCTCAAAACCAAAAGTATTGTTTGTTACCATCCTTCTTGCTCCAGAAAGCTTGAGCTATATGCACTGTGTCCATCTGCCTACACTGTGATACATGCAAACAGGAGCAGTAGCATTGGCAAGAAATAGTAATCACTTGTGTACAATAGCTTTTGGGAGCTTCCCTTTATGAGGCAGACTTTATCACCTAAACTTCCTGTATAATGATCAAAACCTTTGTTTTTCTGAATTATTTTGGTCCCAAAATAGCTGAAGTGTGCCTTAAATAATGGCAGAGTAGCAAGTGTTGAACCACTGATGCTCAGGATCCTAGCAAAGACAGTGTGGAGGAGTTGTATGCCTAGAGAAACACAGTCTCTGCTGGAGAAGGCTATGGAAATCACCAGAGGTCTGACTGGAGCCTGTCCCAAAGCTGCTTTGTAATCATGTCATTATGAACTAGCTGTGAGCACAAAGTACCTTCCAGGCACATTTGAAGTGTCTACTGCTTCTGGCCATCAGCTTGTCTCCAGCTGTGCTCAGTTTTCAGTGCTACTGAAGAAGGTGACAAATTATCCATCAAACTGTAGAAAACATATTCTACATTCAGAAATGTCAAAAAGGATGTTTCTTTCTAGTCTTCTGCAAGTTGAGCTGAAATACTGAACCAAGGTAAGAGTCTGATGTTATTTCAAAGTAAGATGATGAGTGTTAGGGGCCAGAATGGAAAGTGACCCTTGACAGGCATCTGTCACAGCAAAGCTACAACTGTCACTGGCTGTGCCATGCCCACAAGTGTGCAAACAATGCCCAGGTAACTGTCCCAGCAAAGCTACAACTGTCACTGGCTGTGCCATGGCCACAAGTGTGCAAACAATGCCCAGGTAACTGTCACAGCAAAGCTACAACTGTCACTGGCTGTGCCATGCCCACAAGTGTGCAAACAATGCCCAAGTAACTGTCACAGCAAAGCTACAACTGTCACTGGCTGTGCCATGGCCACAAGTGTGCAAACAATGCCCAGGTAACTGTCACAGCAAAGCTACAACTGTCACTGGCTGTGCCATGGCCACAAGTGTGCAAACAATGTCAGTTATCTGTTTATTCCATGAGTGTGCATGAGGCACTACTAATGCATTGGCAGGACTTGTGCACGTTTGTTATTTGAAGAATAATGAGACATGAGTTTCAATTTTTAAGGACGGATTTAAGGAAATGTCTACAGACTGAGAACATGATTTCAGAGGTCTAAATTTCTCCTGAGAGAAACTGGTGTTCTTTGAGATCACAAGGTCAGTAGTGCTATAGCAGTTATGCACATGCTTACAGCTATATAATTATGCAGGCCCAATTTCAATGTTGTACCATGATGTTATGTGTTACATCTCTGCAGAGATTTTACTAGCCATTTTGGAACAACATTAGTAAAAAAACCTTCCAGTTTCTAGCTGTACCTTTATGTTTAAAAACACTTAAAATTCATGCTAAAAGCTATTGGATTAGCAGCTTCCAATGTAATTAGATGAAAAATGTTCCAAACCTGTTGCCTGTGTTTGTACATGATTTAATTACATATTTGTGTCTTTCTTCACTTGCTTGCAAAAGTATAAACTAATATTTGGGAAAAGGAAACACAGTTACCTGCAGAGGTACCTTCCAAGCTTGTGCTTTCATTTGTCACATCATCATGGGATTTATTTTTTCCAAAGATTGGAAGTAATGGACATGATTTATTCAGCCACAAAGAGCTAGTCAGCATGTCTCAAGTAGTATATGTGCTCAGAGAACTGTGTGTAATCAGTATCATGTTTTAATATTGCCACAAAGTAATTTAAAATGCTTGAGAAATCCCAAGATAATTATAATTGTATCTTCTCTTGCATAATATGTAAGCTTTGGTCAGGTACTGGGAAACACATATAATTGTTATTTTTTAGGTGTTGGTTATTAGAATGTTGTTTTTAAATGCTTGTGTTGATGAAAGAAAGATGAGAAAGCATAAGTGCAGTGAAGTGTTACCCTGAGGAGTGTGTTTGGATGCTAGGTTAACCATGGTAGAAATGCAGACATCACAGCTGGCTTTTCATGAGCAACTATGGCTCTAAGGGTAGTAGTAGGCAGCATCACTGGGACAGGCAAATGTAGGACAATAATCCATAATCACAGTTACTGACTGCTTTACCTTGTTGAATGCTTTTACAGCCTGACTCAAATTTTTAACAAACAAAATGCTTCATTTATTTCAGTAAGCATGAAAACGTGTCAGAGAGGCCTAAATGTTACTGAACTGGCAAAAATTGTTCAATGTATCCAAAATTCTGGGTCATCATCAGACACTAGAAGACATTTACTACCTACTGCTGATTCTTGGTTCTGTCTGCTGTTGTAATCCTCCAGTGTCCCAGCTTTTGTCATACTGCTCTGATTGGAGAGGTGAAGGAAGGGTATGAGTTCCCACTCCCTCCCTGTTTTTCTCCCTCTGATATTTGGAATTATGTTTCTGAATTATGTGAGATCAGTTGAAAGGGGTTTTCTTTACTAGGCTTTATTTAGTAAATAACATAAGTAACCTATGTAATAAGTGAGATTATAGCATAAATAACAGAACAGTTATCTATTACTTGGATATATTTTCTCCCTGTATTTCCTTTTGTGCCTTCTTCCTCAGGTAGGAACCTATCTTTTCCGTGCTTTTTGGACACTCCCTCTACACCTCCTTTCCCATACAGTGTCACAATGGCCTATACTGAATTTCTGCCTGTGGTTCAGCATCCTCAGAATTGTTGACAGTCATCACAGCATCAAAAGAGCAAGTGTGTTAGGATTTATGCTCTGATGTATCAGGCAAAGCCCTTTTTCCATTTCTGGAGTGCTTTCCCTTCTCTCTTACTGGATTTGAAACTCTCTGTTACAGGTCAGACAAATGATAAGAGATTTCTGCATACCTGTAAGATGAGAAATATAATTGTGAGGAAAGAAGCTTTGTCTCCACCATGCATAGGAGGGAGGAACTGTAGCTTATAAAAACTCTGCTTTGGATTTTGCTCTTTTGTTCTTGTATATCCAGATGCAAGATTCCTGTTCACCATTTATCTCAACAGCCCAATCCTGGCTAAAACGAAGGAGGGGAGGGGACCCCACAATACAGAAACAAACCTCAAAAGAAAAACCCAACCAAAACCCATCTACAACTCTTAAAATGACTCTGCACTTAGAAGGTCTGAATGGTGGTGTGGGGATGAAAAATGTACACATTCAAATCTCAATTCACTAGCTGAAAGGGGAGGGAGCAGAGAGACAGCATATATCACTAATCTAATTGTGCTGGAACAGCTGCCTGCATGTAGCAACTGTCAAATATCTAGTAGAAACCTGATTAAGTTGTTTTTATAACCACTGTGTCCTCTAACTCAGCTTTAGGTGCTGTATCACACTCTGAGTCCAGGGCCTGCCTGAAGCCATTTGAGCTGGTGGGGATAAAGCTTGGTGAGAGTTGCTGCACCAGTGCAGTATATGCATCCCCTTCAGCTGTGCTGGCCTGCTGCATGTGTGTGTGTGTGTGTGCTCACGTGGCACAGGGACAGGAGTGATGGGCAGAGATGGACAAAAGCTACCCCATTCTCAAGGGGATGATTCCCACTATTACACATGCAACAGTTTTCCCCTGCCAGGATCTATAAAACTGCAGGACAAGTGAACAGAGGGTATTTCAGCAACCAATGGCATAGCCTTAGTTTTTTTTAAAGGGACATAATTTCATTTCATGTGGCAGTGACTGCATTTTAATGCTTAGCATAATAAAGTCAGAACCTTTTGGCTGGGGTCAGCCTATCTACTAGTGTCTTCTTTTAGAAGTAGTTAATCATACAGAGAAAAATTCTTTTCTTCCCCTAAACATTTTCCAGTGGTTCAGACAAGAGTTGTTAATCAGGTAACACAATCTGTAGGAACCTGGGAAGTTTGTACGTCTATAAATTCCCTCGTAGCACTTTTCTCCTTGGAAGTTAGAAATACAGAATAAAAAGATAAAAGGCATGTGTCCCATGTTCCAGCTTGGAGAACAGCTGCTGCAGGATTTCTCTCATAATACTAGAGTGTAGTGGAAGTTGTGGGGCTCTGGTTTCCTTTCTGACAGTTTTGGTCAGATACCAGTATTAGCTGAAAAAACCCCAACAACTTACTGGAAATGAAAAACCCCAAAATTTAGAGAGCAAAATTAATTTATACGTTTTGTACTTGTTATGGAAGCTATGACAACACATGAGTTATCCATTTCAAAACAGGGAGGCAGTTGAAAAATTCTAAGTAATTCCACTGGGGAAGTTGTATATTATGTAAAGAATAAGCAGTTTCCTAGAGGCTATCCATTTGTCTGTGAAGATACAGATGATGTTGATAACATGAGGTAAGGTTTTGAGGTGTGACACAAGGCTTTCAGAGACCTGTATTCTAGGCTCAGGAGTTTCATTCCTTTGGGGATTTGAAGAATTGATTAAATAAATTTGAGATGAAAGCTTTCTTTTCAGCAAGGTGCTGATGTTATATTTGTGCTTAATGAGAATAACTGTGCTGGGACCATTGTGTTTTTTAATATGTGTTCATACTCTTAAAAAAAAAATCTAACTGTTTAAAACCACAGCAGAATAAATGGTTAAGGATACTGATGAACATTTTCTAAATGCCATATTATTCATGCTTAAATAGTTCAACAATCTATTTCTCCTTAGCTTGTTTCTTTGCCATCATCCCTATTATCAGTTCATCTGTTTGAAAAGCATTATAATTCAGTGCTCCAGTTTAGTACTTAAGTGAGTCCTAGACACATTCTTCTTGCTAATCCATCAAGCATCCCCAACAGCTCCTTTATTTTCTTCATGGCAGTCTAATGAGGTCAGAAAGGTCAGAACAAACTAGCAGGAAAGGTCAGAATGGCTTAGACATGGATCCTTTTCTGTAGGCATATCCTCAGCATGCTGGGAATGGGCTAGGCTATACTGTTGGGATTGTGCCACCAAAGAATGACATGACCAATTTGACAAGTAGTCTTCATTATTCTTTCCCACAACATGTATTTCCACAACTAGAGCAATTAGTAGGGATTATCTTTGCAAAGAGAAGTAAATGGATTTTTTAACTGCTTTGTGTGTACCAAAATAGTGCTAGATGGCTTAATTTTTTCCTGTCTGAAGAACTTTTTTTGGGTAAGTTGAAGTGACAGGATTATCACCCATACTGAAGAAACAGTACTTTCCCATCCACTTACTGCTCTGACTTAGAAATAGAATTGTAAAGTTCATATTAAGCTTAAATTTTCAGACTTGGTGTTTTGTTGTTGACAAAAGCACAAAATAACTCCTGATCAGTTTTTTTTCCCTCTGGAGGCTGCGTGGACAATCCTACATGCTGGAGACTTCCCTCAGTGCTGCTGGCAGTGGATTTAGGGTGGAAGGAGAAGAGTTGCAGCTAGGCAACTAGAGCAGTGGTAGAGTCCCTGCCATGTGCCCACCTCACGAGACAGCCCAAGACCTTGACTAGCTGCTCCTCAGTCATAAAACCAGCGAGTTCCTCAGTGAGCTTGGATTTTTTGATCTGGTAGAAGTCTGTTAACAGCAAATGAGAGCTGGTGCTTGTCAGCTTGCACTTTGGCTGTAGCCTGGAAGGTCAAAAGAGACTCATGGACTGCACTCGTTCTAAAGATCTGACAAGAGAACTACTATCTCCACTTACTATAGCAGAAATAAACAGGGCCCTCCTGTTCCTAGAAGCATAAATATTGTGACAGAGACAATATTGCCCTCAGTGCTTAAAGATTCTGGGCCAAAGGAATAAATCTGGTTGTGAAACACATTCGTTGCAGGGATGCTAAAAATCACAGCGAGGTTGGTTGTTGTTTGCAACGCAGGAAACTGTCAGATGATGCAACTTCCTAGGAGTGCTCCCTGCAGTCTTAAGTTTGGTCTGTGCCACAAACTGGTGAGCCTTACTCAAACTATTTTTTAATCTATTAAGTGAAAAGATGTTGAGTAATGAATTAAAAAAGAAAAAAACATACTTCCAGCACTGAAAGTATTTCAGCACAAGAAGCTGAAAAACCTGCAGTGTTCAGGGATGTAGCCTAGCATACTCAACCCATGGCTATTGTACTTCAGTTGGGATGAGAAGTATCTTTACATAATATTGTGAACAAAAATCTAACTAACTGGAACATGAAGTCCTGCAGCTCATAGCTGTCAAGCAGTTTAATAAAAAAAAATTAAAAAATCAAAATTCTAGCATTTGAGAAACCTTCATGAGAGATATTTGGGCTGTGAAAATGCTTTAATAAAAGTCTTTATTTATTTGGCCCTGATGCCTTTTTAGGTAGAACTCTTAGATAAAACAGCCACTTGATAACTGCTTCTACCCTAGGACTCCCAAACTTGGCACACTGCAGAAATGTTGATCCTTGCACAATTCCAGAGCATGTGACTCCTGTTGTTCTCCCTTGTACTATTAGAAAATGAGGCCAACAACACGGCATGTCTTTGAACACCAGGGGAACACTGCATACTGGGATTGTAAATCAGCAGTCCATTTTGATCACTGAAGTCATGATTTTATACCAGCACATCCTAGAAATGTCCAGTGATTTGCTAATATGAGTGGTTATTTAAATATTGGTAATTCATCTTCCTGAGTGAACGAGCTGGCAGTCAGTGTTCCTCAGAAAGCATGTTTCTGAACTGGAAGGGCTTCCTTTCTCCAAAGCTTTAGAGCATTAGAATGATGTAGTAAAAACTTGGCTGTAAAAGCATAGCCATTCAGGTTTAAACTGGATGAAAATCTTGTATATGTGCTATGAAATTTATAAAATATAAGATGACCTTGTTTCTAGGGTATGAGGAGGTGAGTCTCCTGCAATACTTTGACTTTCTGTGTGTGGTCTGCTGTCATGGGGAGAGCAATGGGTTGTGTTCTGCTGGTAGAGAAGACTCAAACAATAACATTGCCAGTGCTGTGCTGACTTGATCATTGATGCTGGTACACAAAGAAGTAAATAAAAAAGTATTTTTAGGCTCTGCTGGACACACGTAAGGGAAAGAAATCAATGCTGGCCAAATGGAAATGGACATAATTATTAAAGGAGAATTGGCTTCTAGGCTTTAAAAGGTTTTTTGAAACAGTGAACAGTTAGCATACACTCTAGAATTCAGTGTCCTTTTAAGCGATGAGAAAAGGTGTACTTAGGTACCAAGCAAGAGAAAAGGGATGGAGTAAGGGGGTATGTCAGTTAATTAAAAAGGAAAAAACACCTTTATTTCTTCTGTCTTGCAATTTCTAACCACACCAAGCATAGCTCTGTGTATCTTTTCATTACTCCCTGGCATGGATCACGTTGCTATGATTGAGCTGTCATGGAAACTGGCTCGAGCAAAGTTGGTTTATGAAGCACATACAAGACAGAGCAGGCAATCATCTGCTGCCTTCTATGTCTTTTTTTCTTTTCTTTCTTTTTTTAACAAGATAAGAACGAATTTGCTTCTAAAAATAGAACATACTTTGTTTTATTTGGAAAACTCCATGCTCTGTTGTTTTTTGGGGTGTTTTGTTTTGTTTTTTTGGACAATGGCTGTATGAAGCATTACAGCAAAACAAAATTAATTGCTTTGATTATTCATATCATCTGACATAACAGTCAAGAGAATTCTCTTGCTGCTTGGCTCTACACCTCTCGATACATTTATTTGCCTGACAAAGTTAATATGTTATTTGACTTTGGTAGTTAATCAGTAGTTCTGAGAAAGGCTGTGAAGAGAGAATGTATGTTTTCTGTAGAGGAGTGCTTTTGTTTGTGTGACTCTTGTAGTGCATTTCCTGAAAGAAAGGTGTTTGCTGAAAGGAAGCACACTTTGCTCGGAGATCACCCTGCTGAGCAGGTTTGGTTTATCTTGGGAAAATGCAAGTATTGTGAGATGTAGCCAGAATGCACAACTAAAAATGAGAGGGCTGTCCCGAGCTGTACTACAAATCATGATGAAGTGGTGTGTTATTGTGTCCTTCATGGCATACCTAAAGAGGATTCACTCTTACTTGTGCCTGCTTTGCACTCGATGATTTGGGAACTTGCTTCTCATCGATGAGAGAACTCTTTAGGGAGTGAGAAAGAAAGGAAGCTATATAGTATCCTATACAACTTGGCATGGCAGGGCAAGTGTGCCACAAGTAGGAGTGAGGGCTGGCCCTGGAAGCCTTCCATTGGCATGTCAGAGGTCACTGGATGCAGTTTGGAGATGAGATTGCTAAGGTGCCAGAAGTTGGAAGAGCTTCTCACAGCTTGTCCTTCAGTTATAAGCTGCTTTCAAAAATATGATTGTACTGCTTTGGTGAAAATGTCATTTAGGAATGAGTAAGTTTTTAATATTTGTGTAATTTGGGAACCAAAAGTATGTTAGTGTTCCTGGCATTAAGCCCCAGTATTTGGAACTGAGTAGTTAATGTGGCATTCCTTGAAGATAGTTTAGCAGGACTGGGATATACCCAGAGAAAGCAAGACATCTGGGGCTAGGGTGACAGAAATTATGTGATTAAAGTATATTTGCTCTGGAAAGAAATATGTAGAATTGAAGATTACCCTACCCCAGTGTTATTGACAGTGACTTCAGATGCAGAGCTTTAATAAGTTAAACCATTTTCTCTCATAGACTTGCATTTTTAATTCTGTAGAACTACTTGTGTAAGGGTAAAACCCTCTTCTCACCTAGTGTGCAAGTTGTTGCATTTCTGATGTCTGTGGAGAAACAAGAGCTCTTGCAATTTATTGTAAGGCACAGGATTCAGCCTTTTAGAATAACTAGACATTGAGAGCAAGTTGCCCCTTTTTCTTTCCTCAAACTGAATGGTGCTGTCCCAGTAATTGTTTTGATTCCTATCTGATTCATCCAGCTGTAATACAGGATACTGAACAACAGATTAAGCTCAATACCTAACAAAATAATTTAGTTGTATAATGTGGGAATGATTTGATGTTCAACTCGTAGGCTTAGTCTGTTTGTGTGATACATGGCTGGTTTGGGGTTGTTGTTTTCTTTTTTTGTTAATATTTTGTTTTAAATTCTGAGCAAGATCTTTATTTCAGTGCATATAACTTATGTAAAAGTACTCAGGTTTAAGTGCTTATAGGGTGGAATAAACCAAGCTTTATGTAATTATTCCTTACTAATGATGGAGATGATTCAGAGTCTGGATTTCCGAGCAGTTCCCTTTTGCTGTAGCTTCTTGTGGAATGGGAAAGCATAACAATGTTCCTGTGAAATGCTTTTCTTGCAAAGCAGATGTAGGATCTGACAATTTACTGTTACTTTTACAGTATGTCAGCATATTCTCGATTCTTTTTTTCATTTGGATTCACAAGGAACCTTTTATTCGAGAAGAGAGAGTCCTTGCTTACCTCAACTCCCCTGGGAGACCTTGGGTGGAAGAGACTGCTAAGCATTTGCATATCGTGTTCTCACTGTTGTTTTGAGGAGAGATGAATTTGGATTCTCCTGTCTGTTACAGGAGGGCTGGTGGAATTACTCTCATTTGGAGCTTTTCTTACTGTGGAGCAAAAAGGGAGGTGTGAGTTGTGGCTACTGTGAAGGTGTTGGGTGATGATAAAACGGCACCTCTTCAATAGTGTGTTTGGGGAGAAATCAAACCAAACAGCTCGGACAAAGGCTTCCTTCTGTTTAGAAGCTGTAAGAATGGAGTATGGGTTGGAATATAATTTAGCTGCCTAAGAAAATCTCAGATTTAGGAAATTGCAAATTCCACTCTGGAGGACTGAAGTTTGTCTCCCCATCCCCCCTTTAGCTTGCCCCTGCCCTCCCCCTTTGAGAGGACTGAGGCTGCCTTGCCTACAGCAGCAAGACTGCTAGTGCTGCTATTGTCTCCTGCAGAGACAACACTTTCCTGCTAACTGGTTTAACTCTATCGTGTCCATGAACACATTTTCCTCAAACCTCCTTTCAGCATTTGAGAAGTGCTTCATAGTGTATTTAATGACACTCAGAAAATATGATGATAGTACTCTTTTCTGATCAGAATTGGTTCTTTCCATCTGTCAAACATTTGATGTTTCCTTTCCCCCCCCTAGTGCTGCAGCAGCAGAAATGCCTGCCTTTTGTTTATGTCTTCCTACACTGGCATCATGACATCATCAGTGATATTGCCAGGCAAAAAACAAACGTGCCTAGCTGTAGCTAAGCCAGCTGTTTGTTAGCAATCCATCCTAGTCTGCTTTCATTTCTTCTCATTAGTCTATATGTGGTAGTGTTTCCTGCTTAAGAGATGGAGAAGGCTCTCAGCCACAAACCATCTGCTTGGTTTGTGCCTTTGTGTAGGTAAAAATGGTGGCACTTTAAAATATACTCATTCCTCATAATGGAATTTTTATTAAACACAATGAATATGAGAGTCTAGGAGATATTGATCACTGGATTTAGGTGTGGGGAATTCTGAATCCAATGTCTTATAATTCAGTGTAATCATAGAGATTGCATATCAGCTGTTAGAAAACCTTAATAATACACAATGAGTAAGAGGCCGAGGACAACCAAGAGAAAGGAGTGTTTTACCACTGCTTGGCATGAATCTGTGTCTCACACTCGTCTCTTCTTCCACACAAATCAGTGGCAAAACTTACACTGACTTCCCAAGGACCAGAATAATGCCAACAATGAGCAACAAGCTGTCATTTATTCTCACGAGGGAGGTCTTAAACAGAGTAAGTAGGTATTTCATTTGTGGAATGTTAATGAGAAAGCAGTTTCTTTTTGCCATCTTGTGTTTTCAACATGCTATGAATTATTCTGGAGTTAATTGGCTATTTTGTAAAATAGCTACATTTTTGCAATGTTGAGATAATGGTTAATTACCTGTTCAGTACCAGTTTTCAGGGTGGAGAAAAGGTGTTCATTTATCATCACTAGGTGTATGTTAAGAGTTTTAAATGAGAATATTTTGGGAATTCACTCTGCAGTAGGAGTTATCTCCAAATATTCCAAAATGGATCCTTGATACTGATAATGTATCAGTGAAAAAAAAAATTACTAAATATTTATCTTTTTATGTAAGTGCTTTTGTAGTTTTAAATGTAGGTAATCACGTTTTCCAGTATAAAATGCTTAGGTAAATATTAAATTTTTAACTAATATAAAATGTTACTTAAATTTGTAATTTTATTTTAAAAGAAAAAGCAAACACAAATGAAACGCAAGGCAAACAAATGCACACACCTCTCTCAATCTCCCAGACCCCCAAGTATCAGCAACTATTATCAGATTAGACTTCACTGTACTATATAATTTGTCATTTGGATTTGAGACTAATCCTTGCTGAAATGGCCAATTCTTGTTCACCTGAGTAGTCTCACTGAAACCAGCAAAACTAATTTCAACCCAAGACTACAGGATAATGCCCTTGATTGATGAGACAAATGTAAATCAAAGGGCTGCTTTTAGGAGGAATTTTTCATTTGGAAGCTTGTTCTCTGTGTAACTGTCAGATGAAGTGTTGGCCAAATATTACCTCTTCAGAGTATTAATTTCAGTATGCACTGTGTATGGAAGGATGCAGACAATGCACAGGTTTTGCCACTGCCAGGAAGAAAAATTACTTTGAACAACTCTGATTTTTTACTTGAACCTGTGTTACAGTGGGAGTAATAATAATAATAATTAAAAAAAACCAAAACCCAAACCCATGAGGGGATTTCCACAACAACTGCTGTTTTAATGAGCTATAGAAGCCTTAGAATTTGTTTTTCCTTGCTCCTAGTAGAGCTCAGCTGATCCAAATCCCCATAGCGGGTGCAGTCAGTGGCATGCCTGCCTTGCTCAGACAAAACTCCCATGTGATCAAAGAGGCAGCCTCGGCGAGCCTGGAGCTGCTCAGCAAGCAGTAGGGAAGGAGTCTTTGTGCAGAGCCAAGCTCTGGTGCCTGAACAATAAAGCATATGGTACTAGCAATAAAACACAGCACTGGCAAATTGAAGAAGATCCTTCTGCAGCTAGGAAGATAGTGACTATGTCAAACGTTATAAAATGATGATCAATCTGGTTTGTTTCCTAATTGATAATAACAGTGCATGGATTGGAAAAACAACAATTTGAACAGGTCAGTTGTTTTCTAGATTCTTCACACACTTCAGTATTTTAACTATAAGTGGGGGGGGGTGGTGTTGTTTTTTTCTTATTATTAGTAAGGCCAGGGTTTTGTTGCTTTTTGTAAGGTGAGATTGGAGGGATGCACATCGACGTGATACCAAGCTAAATAAATGGTGCAAGTTCTGTGATCAGATTAATTGTAAAAATGTTTTTACTATTATTCCTGTGCAACTTAAACTTCAGTTGTGCATGAAAAACTGGATGACAAGTAAAATTAAATTCGTGCTAGATGGATTGTTTACTGATACCATAAAATATTTAGTAAAAACAATCTATTATTCTGCTATATATTCAAGACTTATTTTTTCTCAGAAGGAAATTTGTAGTGTCTGGGGTTAAAAATAATATAGCATTGGAGCATATCTAAGAGTGTATTTACATTTGGGTTTTTTCTACATTTTTATTGGATAATTTTGAAGGTGATGTTTTGTGTTATTATTAACGTAATTGTACACACAGGAACGACACGTTATAATCCTCTGCTTTTATTTCACTGTAATATAAATGCAAAATATGTTGTTAGTTTTCAAGCAAGTATTTCTTTTTCATAGTAGTTCTTAGTTAATTATACCTAAGATTTTCTTTTTTGAAAACTGCCTTCCAAAATTTTGGTGGCTCGTATTTGTCTTATGGAGAATAGATATTTAATTTTTGTATTCTATCACATCACATACAAATGAACTGTGTGAAAGTTTTTATCGATGTATCTATTTATAGTAGTGTTTTTCTTTCTTCTCCAGCACTCAGTAATCATGAACTATGTGCGCTGGCAATGCTTCAAAGAAATAGATCTGTTGATTTTTGGAGAGCGTTTCAGCAGTAGGGAGACTGAGCCCTTGAAAAGCGATTGGGGAAACAGCAACAGAAAATAAAGCGTAGAGAACAGAATGTCATTTGCAGGGGAACTTAGGGATTGAGCTAAGAAGTGTTGTTTGAAAATAGCGATTTGACTAGTTTCCGACCATCTGTGTGTGTCCATCCGGGTAAGCAGTGTGCAGCCTCAGGCAGCAGGCGATCCTGGGGCAGCTGCCCGGCAGCGGGAGGCTGCTGACGGCCACGCACCGCACCGCAGCGCATTGTGTTCCTCCAGCTTTCCTATTGTGTCTGTGCGTGATGCTGATTCACGCGGTTCAGCTGAAACAAGCTGTGCCCAAGCCGGACCCGCGGCGCTCCTCCCGCGCTGCCTGCCCTCGGCAGGTACCAAAGGCGAGAGGAGGAAGAGCAAGGCCGGGCTCTGCCGGCAGCAGCTCTCCGTGCCAAGGCCGCGGCGGGCAGGCCGGCTCTCGCCCGTTTGCGGACGGGGGTGCGGCGGCGAGAGCGGGCAGTGCAGCGCCGGGCAGCGGTGCGGGTGCGGGTGCGGGCCCAGGCCTGGCGGGGCGGGCAGGGCCGTGGCCGCATGCCGTGCGGTGGCAGCGGCTCCGCCGCGGGCGCTGCCCCCAGCTACGGTGGCGAGGAGGCGGAGGCAGTGCGCGTGCGCTGTGCCTGCCCTGCGCTAACGCGGCGGGGAGGCTCGCACCTAGGCCCTTCCTCTGCGAGCTGTGGGGGATGGAGTGCGAAACAGGAATGACCCTTGCAAATACCTGTCTATGGCTCCTCTTTGGCAGGGCCTGCGCAGCCCACGGCCTGCTACATGCGCGAATTTGCTGTGTCTTTAAGCGCATAATTTTCTGTTAAAAGTATGACTTGAACCTAAGTGCAGGTGCTTCGCAGTCGTTGTATTTAAACATTTCTCCTAGACAAACTAATTCTATATGAGAAACCTTACAGCTTACCATCTCTCTGGAAACAGCCTTGTTGGTGCTTTAGACAATAGGTCTGGAAGGATGTGTTAGGTTGTTTCATCATGCTTCTTACATGCAACTAGCAGTTTGCTTAACGGAGAACACCAGTGAAATGCTAGTAACACCTGTAGTAGTGTCGCCATCAGAGTGGATGAGATACACTCAACATGTCTCTCTCTATGGAAACATAAATGGAGAAAACAAAGCAGCACATGGTCATGCAACTACCATATAATTACTGTATTTGTCTAAAATGAGTACAGCAGATTTTAAAGGTTGGATTTATGAGGCAGTTAGGTACTTAGAGTTAGTGTGTATATAGCTAATTAACAGTGTGCACTAAAATAACAATAGGAACATCCCTACAGAACAGCATTCCCACTGTTACAATGGAATCACGACTTAGCAATACACCTGCCTTGTCCAAAACCAAAAACCCAAAACATTTTTCCTGTAGATCTAGCACTTGATGTTCTAAAGTGCTCTGAGTGTTATTTAAAGAACTTCAAAGAAAAATATTCAAAGAATTCCTGAAGCAAACAGGTGTTCTGTGTTGTTGCCAAGTTATGGCAATCCCAGAACACACTTTTCCCACATCTAAACTCCTATGGTTTATGCAAACATGTTGTGCTGCAGTTTAAATGTTGGATGTTGAGCTCCTTTAAGCATCATAAATAAATCCAAATCTGCATCCATCAGACATTCTGGAGGCAGAGACACTGCCTGAAATGTTACTGAAGTTCAGTGTTAATTCAGCTACTCTTAATTTTCTTCTAGACCTAAAAAGCCTGAGCCTGGCATGTGATGTTTTGTTTTGAGCAGGCACAGTACTGATTGTGTATCTTAGCATTTTGGTCTCATTTGTTTACTGAGAATAGGAATTTGCTTTTGTTGAAAAACATGTTGATTTTGACAGATGCAATAGTTGAATAATAAGGTTTAAGTAGTATTAATTGAAGACATGTAAGTCATGGTTAACATAATGGCAAATGTTTGAAAATTAATTCTAAAGCCTAAATATTTTCTGCTAAACAGCAACAGATGATTCTGCCATCTGAAACTCTTGCTATTAAAGTGTACTTCTACCAACTGAACCTTGAAGTTTAGGGTATTTTTTTACCCCTGAACAAGCAGGAGGAAGGTCAAGGTGAAGTGAGGCAGGTGTAATCTGTTGCAAGATTGGTAAAGCTGTCTGAAAGATAAATTTCCATGTAGGCTGTCAGTTCTGTCTTTGTCCTTGCTCTCCATCAGTTATGATTATGAGAAAAAGTGGATTATAAATGTGCCATTCCCTCAGAAAGACATCATCAAACACCATCACATCTTTACAATGTTGATGTTGTTTGAAGTGCTGCTGGTGAGTTTTAATCACTGTTGCTTCACTGCTTTTTTTGTAGTTTTTTTGACCCCGAGAAAGGGATTGAACGTAGATAAAAGACAGCTATGAATCAGGTACAAATGCACACAAGCCAGAAATACTTGCTGGGTTCCAACAGCTCTTGCATAAATAGTAGGGCTTTAATTTCTCCATCTCTCTGCAAATACGAACAGAATATACTAATGAAATCTGTGATAAATAGGAGTTGTGAATAATTGCTAACAAAAAATCAATGAGGAAAACTGTGGGCTTTTTCCTCTTTCACATTAACATATAATTATCTCCAACATCTCCCCTTCCTCTAGTCTTATCCCCCACTCTCCAAGACAGTTTGCATTTCTAGGACATCTGCTTCAATTCTACATCACTTCATATATTTTTTTTCTCCACAATGAAACAAGGAAAATTGGAAAAGGAGCATAAATAGGTATGACCGTAAAAATTTGGTGGAAAATCCACTCAGTGTATAAGCTGTCTAAAAGTGAAATTAGGGATAAAAGGAAGAGGAGCTGCTGGAGTTTTTCAGGTTTATGTATGTTTAAATGCAAAAATAAAAGGAAGGATCCTTCTTAACATAAAAATACATTGGATCATTTGTATTTAGGTTTTCTGATTAAAAGATGGGTGGTATTTTGTTACTACTTGAGAATGCATTTCATGAAATAGTTAACTTGATGTTCTGATTCAGTTAGGGACTGGTTAGTATCCTGCTTTTCCATAAGCAATAGGGATTTGTGTGCTTATTGTCTAGTGTGAAGTAGGAAATACAGGCTACATGGTATGGAGCTTCACCCTCATCAGTTGTTCTGAGGGATGTAGGCAGGAACCAGAACATCATTTACTGATTGGAAATTTTCACCATCCTCTGTAGTCCTTGGATTTTGAAAAGAAAATGCTATCACATTATATTGTTATGTAGGGCAAGGCTGCAGAGGAAATTGGTGCTAATTGGAGCTTTCAGTAACGTGCTGGCCCTTTGAGGCTTGCAAGAGGAATTTGTGGTGGTGTTATATTTACTTCATACTGGTAAATAATTTCTGTGCATGGCTATAAATAAGTAATGTTTTTGATCTTTGCTGCACATCAGGATACATGGATCTGTGCTGAGCTCTGCTGCTGGAGCTGTTGTGGTGTCAGGACCTCAGTTAGCTGGTGCAGAGCTGGCCAGGGGATCTGATCCCTTCACCCTGTGCTTCAACTGCTGTCTGCTTCAAGTAGCAGGAGCTGCTCTGCTGGTCTCTGCAAGTGCTGCTGCCTGACTGCAAGCTGTGGAAGGAAAGGCAGACAGATGTGTCTTTGCTGGGGGTTGCAGCTAGGGGAAGAGGGCTGCTTGTCCAAACCATCTCCATGGGCTGCCTGTGAGTGGGGCCAGGGCTGCTCCAGTGCCTGGCAGCATCTGTGCTTCTGGAAGGGTGAAGTACACAGACACTGTGCTGGCTTCAGGAGGAGGCTGGGCTTTTGTTTAATAGGGATCTGAATTGGTTAATGAACTTAACAGAACAAAGTCTCCTTTAATGTAGTGTGAATATGCTAAAAGAGCTGGATGGCAGATGTTTTCAATTGTACTTCCTAAGCGACAGCAATTTCTATCAATGCCATTTGTGTGGGGGTGAAAGAGTAAACAAAACAAATGTTAAAAGCCCCAAAATGTATTTATTGATAGTTTTCAGTATGCACAGCAAATGATAGCACAGCTTACTTCCATCATGAACTGTGACAGCTGAGCGGGCTATGCTTAAGCAAACATTTTTGTCATCAAGAATTTGCTGGGGTGGTTAGGGGGGAGAAACTCCGTGACTCTGGGGCACTTGGAAGGCTTGCAGAGCTGCCATGGTTTTGTTCTCTTGGAGTACTAGAGTCTTTACTGAACTATTCATTTTCAGAGTAGCTCAAGGTTTAGCTTTGTAGCTTTCAATGAAGTTGCTCAGGCGTTTACTGTTTTGCCCTCCTCACCCACTCTTTTGGAACAAACATCTTTTAACAACAGAATGGAAACATCAAATTTGCAGAGTGTTAACCTCCTCATCCTGACTCCCCTGGAAAAGACAGAATAATCAGGGAATTGATACAGCAACATATCATAAAATATATCAAACTCAAAGAAAATGGCAGGTTGAAAGTGTAAGCCACGTAGCTTCACAGCAGTGTTTGTCACAAGAGTGTAAGGCACATAATTAATTTTGTCCCAGCAGAGTCCTCAGGCTGAGATATTGTTGAATGGTCATAAGGTGCTTACGAGTCAGGCAATGCTATGGCAATGAGCTAGCTGCTTAGGTTCCATTCATCACTGTCTTGGTGACAAGAATGCCTTGGAAATGGGGTGGGTATGTAGTTCTTCTTAGACCTGCAGCCCTTCTTGCTGTCTTCTGGAAGAGTTTTCAGCTTTGAATTATAAAGTGAACCTACAGGGATTTTTAGGCATGTTTTCTGTGATGCCAAGGTGCTACAGTCATGAACTCCAGATTTTGTTTAGTATTACACACCAGTGAAGCGAGTCAGCGTTCCAGTGTAACCCAACTGGAATCTGATTTTGGGTGAGTCTTGCAGTGCTCTGTAGCTTTGCACATTCATGTTGTGGTAACATGATAGACCCTTCCCTGGTCTGCCTTTGTGTCAAGTGTACAAAGGGGCACAAGCACACGTGAGGCAGGACCTAGATGTGACTTTTGCTGGCTAAAAGTATAAAGTTACTATTGGAAAGATGGGCTGTAATTCAATATGTGCTGTGAAACTCCTGCCTGTTGAGCCTATCAGTTATTAACTGACAAGACTACGGGCTTACAGAGATGTTTTGGTTTATGGATTGCACATGTTCTGTCTCTATAAAAATCAGCCATTCATTCTGTGATGCTGTGGTCCCTAAATGTGGGAATTTGAAATCTTGGTATGGCTGATCTTTTTGACTTGTTTCTTAAGGAAATTAGGCCTATACAGTTACACATCTCTACGCCTATCACATTGTTTGATAGGTCTATTATATTTTTTGTTATTAGTTTTTTTTAACCTATTAGCTCACTTCAGCTGAACCTGGAGGAGAAATAGTAGATCTTCAAGCATTGTGCAAATGGGTGCTGAGATGGAAAAGAGAGAGACTGTTAGTTCACACCATTGCACTAGCACTAAATCCCTTACTATAAAAAAAACCACATAGAGGAATACTTAAACACCATGACCCTGGGGAAGAGCAACAGTGAACCAAACCCCCTACTGTGCTTCAGGTAATCCACCCAGAAGAGGCAAAAGCATCAAGAATCAAGTGGCATTGGTTTCTCAGACTAATTTTTTTTTTTTTTTTTAATCAATTTGAAATTGGATTCTACTTGTGTTTTCTAGCTGGTAACAGAGTAGCTCATGTTGACCTTGTGCTGTTCTTAGAAGAGAAGGTGAATTGTCAACACTCTACATATGTGTGAGTGGCAGAAGGACTGTTAGCAGCTGTTGTATTGTATAAATTCACTGTTTCCTGCATTCAGGAATTTGTTGTGCATGTTACATGTTTTTTTTCTGGTGAATTTCTTCCATCAATGTTTATCGTTGAACTAATATTATTACTAAGAATCTCCAGGGTTTCTTAGAAAAAAAAAGAAATAGTGTTTCTTCTGGTTGAATAGATATACTGTGTATGGTGGAAAGTCAAAAAGCAAGTAATAGAAACAAACATTAATTTTACCTCTTTTATTTTCAAGTGTCATTTTTGTGGGCCTGAATGCCAGCTTAGGACTGTCTTGGGAGTACATGAAACCTTCAGATTGTAACATTATATGTTGGTTGTGCATTGTCCTTTACTTAGATAGAAAGCTTGAATTATTATAGCCATAAAGCTATTTTTGAAGACAGTAGTTCCAAAATATCACAGCCTTCCCATAGATATTAATAATTTATATTTTCTAGTATGAATACTTTTATTGACTCTTTCTCCAGGGAGAAAGATGCACTTAGACATCTTTGTACTAATTTTGATTTCACTTGAGGCCAAGCCTTGAATGAAGTCATGATTTGACTCTCAATGCACAGGAGCTATATTTGTATCCTTGGTGGCAATTGGATGTTGGCTGCTGGTGACCCGAATTGTTTCTGTTACAGGGACTGTTTCATATACTCTTCCTCAAATATTTCTGCTAAAAAAAAAATGGATTTTCTTGTATTCTTGAGCTGCTGTTTCATTTCTGCCATTTTCTTTCAGCTTCCCAGTAGAAAAAAAGCCAGAGTAGCCTCTTCAAAAAGTGTTTTGAGCTATCAGGGATGCCAGTCTGTCACTAATTTGCTACTAATATCTGTGCCAAATATTTATTTGGTGTCTGAAAAATAAGCACAGTGTATTTAAGAATTGGGCTAATGCTGTTCTTTTTCTGATGATAGCATTCACTACAAAAATAAGCCTAAGAGGTTATGGGAAATTGTTATGCTTTTGGTATTTAAAAAAAAAAGAGAAGAGAAAAATTAAAAAGCCTATCAACCCCAAATCTTTTTATTTATTTGGTGCTTATAAGTTGATGGATGCAAAGAACCAAGCTCATGCCATAAGTTTTAGCTGACCTGTTATTGAAGTTAGAAAGATGTAGTCTGACTGTTGCAGTATCAGAGTTTCCATGTTGTCCCTCACTGAAAACCTGGAGCATCCGTAGCTCCCAGCATAGGGAGCAGCTGCCGAAGCACACGGGAAGGTTCTGCTGCAGCTGTGCCTTTCCTTGGCTGAATGTGACAAGACAAAGGGTTTGAAAAAATCCTCTGCAAGCTGGAATTTGAATGCTGAATGAAGGAGAGGGAAGTTGAAGCAGTGTCCAGGAGGGAATGTGCTGAGCATGCCTGTTGTGGAAGGCTGCAGCAGTACGGACACACAAATGGCTGCTGGCCAAGCACAGGCAGCTTGGATAGCTCAGCAGTCGATGCGTACCAAGCTAAGACCTTTCTTCATCTTACCTATGTGATGAATTCTTATTAACAATAATTAAGGCATCTAAAACATCTATATTAAACATATGTACATATTCAAATTTTACCAGTGTATGACAAAAGAAAACCTATGTTAGAAGAGCCAAAGAAATTGCAGCTAAGCCATGAATAATTGGCAAATATGATAATTTTTTGCCATCCTATGACCTCTTACCTGTCCTAAGGACTTGGCTGCCAGCATCCAAGCTTGATAGGCCCTGGCAGATGAACCTTAGGACTAAAGGGTGGGTCCAGCTCTGCGCATGCTGTGTCTCACCTAAAAAAAATCCCTAGTGCAGGCTCGAGGGTGCTATCTGCTATCCTCTTTTTATCAGCGCTTGGAAAAGGCGCTGAGGAGGAGCATGGATGGAGCTCTCCCTGGAGCTTCGTTTGCCAAGCCTAGCCATGACGACGATGACCTCTTACCATGTCTGTACTTTGATATCCAAAGCAAGGTACATGTATAGTTCACAGATGCCTGTTGAAGTTAGGCATGTGTTTCCCAAGCGTAGTGCACATGCTCTGACTGTATGATGGCAGCGTTGTGCTGCACTAAGCACTTGTGCTGAGCAGCTGAAGGCATTGTAGAACAGATCTGCCTCTGCTGAGCGTGCTGCCTTGTTCCAACTCAGCTGAACTCATCCAAATCCTTATGTTCAGATGTATGGCATAGATGAATACCTGCTGCATAGTAACACTCAGTTTTGAGGACACCCCTATTTTTTATGTCTGCTTTGTTTTACCTTCTCCTTTATAACTGGCTTCCAGTGATCATGGCAGTGCATGGCTTTGCTGTTTCATTTATATTTCTCTTAAACAGTGAAGGAAACTTTAAACTTAGTATTTTTGGGTCAGATTCCAGCTTCTATAGGAAAGGAATTTCATAACCTTTTACTTCAATTCCTTCTTAGGATTTTATTTCTCCAGTTCTGCCTTTTCCATTGTGCTGTTACTCAGCACATGTTGTCCTTCTCAAAAACTGAAAAATGCTCATGTGCTTGGGTACATCTCTGACATTTGTGAGATGTCTTCATGAAAAATTTCAAGTTCTTTTCTTAAAGATCTTGAGAGTGAGAGTGCTTTTCAACCAGTGTAGTTTCAAGACCTTTTTGAATTGTCATTATTTTTTAACACAGATGAAACAGTTTCTCTCTTTTCACTTTTTAAATATCTTTGCAGAGTTTAAGCGAATGTGAAGATATGTGTGAAACTTGCAGTGGAGATAAGAGAAAATGGACAAAAAGTGAGAGACTAACAGCAAGCTTTTAATGTTCCCTTTTCCAGAAGAGCATCTTTAGAGGTCAGAGTAGCCAGCATGATTGATTCCTGCTAGAGGCAGTATGAGGTTATATCTTTACCCTTGACATGACTTCTGGCCTGTATTTATTTAGCCATTTAAATTGTTGTAGCTATTTATTTTGACCACTCCCTTGTCAGTGTGACACTTTCACTTCACTACCTCCACATTTGAAGTCATAATGACTGAAAATAGTTTTGAAAGAAAGTGTGTAGTCTACAACTAAAGACTGTGTCACTCTAATTCCGTGTGTTAATGC
Organism: Bucco capensis; assembly: GCA_013396975.1. Lineage (NCBI taxonomy): Eukaryota > Metazoa > Chordata > Aves > Piciformes > Bucconidae > Bucco > Bucco capensis. The sequence goes on along the minus strand of VWZO01016706.1, from coordinate 264,240 downwards.
TTTCTCAGTTAATTGTGTACTGTAAGGTATATTTAATCATAAGGACTTTCTGACTAAATATGTAAATTGTAATCCTGACATTACATTAGCTGTGATATGTGAACAATGTTTTAGAGATGTAATTAAGAGTGTTAATGGAGCTGAGCTGATGTTAAGGTGGCCAGAAGATCAATTAAAGGAATCCAATTGCCTTTTCTTGAAGAGGAGAGGGATTAATGTTCAGAAAAAGAATTTTGAAAATGAACAGGCCAAGCTGTCCTTCCCCAGACAACACATCTGCTTTGTTTATTTCGTTTTAAAGTGTTTTAGAATTGATCAGAATCCCACTGTGTTTGAAGACAAGGCAAAATTACAGTGCCAGCACAGCTTATTTACTGATGCAGAGGTCCAGTAACATACTGTAGGGAGGAGCATGTGTTTCCTAGCAGTGTTGAGATGGCTGGAAAATACCCTGTCCTTCCAAAGGCTTTCTTCGGAAGGACAGGGTATTTTACAACCAAAGGCTTTCTTTGGAAGGACAAAAAAAAGAAGGCAAAAAACCCCTTTTTTATTGTAGTAATAATAGGCTGTGGTCATTGAGGACCTCAGGTCTTGCTTCTGAGTACAGTTTTGGGCTTAGTTGCTAAATCACATCCCTTAATGAAGCAAGGCAATTAGAGGTTAGATGCTTGAAAGTGAAGTGTTTTAATGCCCAGTGCCTGGGTGGTTACCCTTTGGTGTTGAGCCACACAGCCCAGGTGTTTCCTGCTGAAGCTCCCTGTGCTAGATCCACAGGGCTTGCTGCTGAAGGCAGGTGCATAATAAACCTTCCCTTTCAAGAACAGAGCATAGGTCACTCTTCCTCTTAAAACATCTTTTTTGTAAAGAACTGCTACTGAATGAGTTTCCTGTAATTTAACACAGTAGTTTGAACAGCTGAGGAACTCACCAGGATGCTGGAGAGCTGAATCAGCTGTTCAGTAATTGCCTCTTCTGAGCTGTAGTTTGGCAGAGAGCACACTGGTCTTTCACTTAGGTAGAGACCATTTTGCTGTATAGAAAATAATGCCAAGCTTCATAATCCAAGGAGAGTGTGCACAGGTAGTATGCCAAGTGCTCTACTGTATTTACTAGCCTTTGGGTACATAAACAATCACTCATAGATTAGGACCTGGCCCAACCTTTCCAACTCTTTTCCCTCTCAACATGCTCTGCACTCATCCTCTGTTTTCCTTTTGTTCTTAGACACCTTGCTTGGAAGAACACCAAGTTTTGGGCTCCCAGGGAGACCTGGCTGTGAAGTTATTCAAGCCTCTGAAATCTCTCTAACTTCTGGAGAAAAGGAGGCTCAGGAGGGACCTAATCACTCTCTACAACTACCGGAAAGGAAGTTGTAGCAAGGTGGGGTTGGATCTCCAAAGTAACAAGTGATAGGACAAGAAAATATGGTTTGAAGTTCAGATGAGACAGTAAGAAGAATTTCATCATTGAGAGGGTTATCAGGTATTGTAACAGACTGCCCAGGGAAGTGGTGGAGTCTCCATCCCTGAGAGTGTTCAAAAAACCATGTGGATATGGCACTTGGGGACATGGCTTTAGTGGTGAGCATGGTAGTGTTAGATTCATGGTTGAACTTGATGATCTCAGAGGTCTTTTCCAACCATACCAATTCTGTGATTCTATTCTAGAATTCTGGGTATGTGCAGAAGCAACCTTGATGCTAGGAGAACTTCCAAGTGAGACCCTGAAAAAGCTCACATGCCCTTGAGGAAGGCAATTTGGTGACAGATAGGCAGAGTCTTCTAGGAAAGAGCTTTTGATCAGAGGACTGGTCAAAGACATGGACACTGGAGACATGTAAATGTTAGTGGTTTCTCAGCTGAAAGTAGCTGTTCCTCAGTCAACAGGCAGTAATCAACCATATGTATAGCCCATGCCCTTGCAGGGGGTAGGCTGAGCAGGTGTAACTGCAACATGGCAATGCTGACAGTGCCTGTCCAGATGGCACATTACTGCCCCTGCTTTTGTTTTCTGATCCTGGGGAATCTGGCACCAGGTCCCAGACATATATCAAAATATATCAGAGACCAGCAGTCCCTTTACATTACTACCAAAATCTGAATACCTTCTTATGGGAATCTGTGTCTTGTTCTGGGAATCATTAACTCAGAATTGGGAAGAATGTTTGATTAGTAACTGAGTGCACAAGTGTTTTCAGACCTGCACAGTTTTTTGCTCACTTTCTCTTCCTTATTCTGGCTGATGAACACTTTAGCTGCCACAATAAAAGAGCACTAGTATCAGCAAGAGGCTTTGCTGCTCTGGGGAGCTCTCCATAGGCAGGCTGTGCAAGGTTGCTCAGCTCTGAGATCAGGAGTGCAGGCAGTAACAGACCAGGTGCTTTCAGCAACTGGAGCACTTGGACAGACTCCTCAGCTTTAGGATGGGGAACTCAATGCTGGAGTTCTGTTTGCATCTCCATGCCCTCCCTGCATCCCACCCCCCGAGTATAAAGGCATTTTGTAATTCCATACAGGATCAGCAGCTGTCCTGCCCCTCCCTTGTCATCTAGTCACTATTGGTGATTGAAGCAGAAATGTCACTATCAAGCAGCAAGAAGACCTCAGTGACTTCTCTTCAGCTATTTCCACTTGTGGGGAGTACCCCTGTGTGTGGAGCTTTACCTAGTACAGAATGCTGCTAGACACTGGCACACTTCTGCTGCTGCTTACTGTCCAAAATATCATAAAGACTGAACCTGCTGTGCTTTTGAAGGGTTTCTGGCAATAGTTTTGGGAAATGTGTTTTCTTGTGGGTTTCCCCCTCCCCCCCAGTAGACTAATATGAAACTTGTTGCCTCAGGAGAGCAAGCCAATTGAATTTCTAAGAGGCTGTGCACTGCTGTATGGCCACATTGCAGCCTTCTGCTTAGGGGAAATGGACTGCAAGGATGAGGAAGCAGAGCTGTGTATCTGAAGTGGTTGTGGCTGGATTTCTCATCCCACTGCTTTCCACTGAAGCATTAAATACTACTACTGGAGACAGGATATTAAACTTGGTGCAATTGTGTGTGCTTCTCAGAGCTTTTGCTTCCAAAGACTGATTGAACTCCCTTATAACATTTACATTCTAGTCCTTGCAATTAAATCATACCATAAAAATGTTGTATAATGTATCTGTAATTTCTAGTTTTGACTTACAATGGCAAGTTTAAATGTGCTCATAACTCCCTTCTGCTGTGCTTAGGAACTGGCAGACAAGGCAAAATGCTTGATCAGCAAAGCAAAACAAGTAATTAGAACTAACATTCTGTTGCACTGAGATGAAACCATGATATTCTTACTACCACAGTCTCTCTTCACACGTGCTTTGTTTTTCCCAGGAAGGAAACTGATGTTAGGGTTTGAAGGGAGCTAGAGGATACATAGGAGGCATTGAAACCACTTGGTACTAGACCAAGTGTGAGCAAAGATAGCAGAAGATCAACTGAAGTGCTGTGCTTACAGGGTCTGAACATAGCAGCTACATCACTGAGACTCCCTCTATATTAATTAGAAAGATAAAAATGGTGCAGGCTAGGGACAGCATTGTCTGGCTTCTGCTGCCGAGTGACAGGGCACAGTTCTTGTCCACAGTGGCTGTTAGCTGTCTGCCAAAAGCTGGGTTCCCTCATCCAGCCTGCCTGCTGGGAATGGCTCTGGCATCTGCTTCATCCTACGTTATCCAGGAGAGCATAAGGTGGCCTGGGCCAAAACTCTGAAATGTGCTAATTGTTAAACAGTATGACTGGAATCTCTGCCTTAACCTTGTCTTCTTTACTAGGAGTCATTTAGCCCAGCGTGTTAGCTTCCTGACAGATTGGCCTTTGAAACGTACAGCCATAGAAATGTTGGTTGGAAGGTGGCTCTGCAAGTTCTCTAGCTCACCTTCCTGGATGGAGCACAATGCAGCTGGTTTGGAGTTAATGAGTTCTGAAGGTAGTTGCAGGGATTAAAAAGTTCTGTTTCAGTGAGGAATGCAATTTTCTGTTCTTGCTTCCAGTTGGATTTGGCAGAAGCTTGTGCTGAGTCCCTAGTGCTAGGCTGTGTGAGCTGCTTGGCAAGTCTAGCCTGTTGTCAATCCTAGACTAACTTGCTGCCTGTTGGCAGTGCTGTGGCAGCTGCATCTTCTCTGAGCAAGCTCCAGCTGTTCCTCACCTCACCTGAGTTAGTTAAAGGTGCTATTGATGTTGTATTTCAACCTTTTCTGCTCAATTTCTACTTCAATGCTTTGCTTTACAGTCTTCTCAACCTCAGGAATATATTAGGCATCTCATTTCTTACTGTGGGAAGGAGAGAGTCTGGGAGGCAATTGATGTGTCAGTGGAGTGGGGGATTTCTGAATTCTAGGCATTTATTGAACACTAAATTGGTATATGGTCTTGTGACTTTGTTGTCTTTTATCTGCCCATAATACTGGAATTATCAGGTGTTTTTCTTATAGGAGGGATGTGAACGCTGATTAGATCACATATCTTTGGCAATGAGAAGTGTAGTGTTCAGGAGGATTTCTTCTTAGGTGATTCCATCCCTAATTGTGAACATTCATTCTTCTTGTGGCAGCCAAGAAATTGTTGGGAATTTCATTTGAAATTTCACAACATAACCTAGAAATCAGGTATGCTAATGACATCAAAATGGGAAAAATACTTTCTGAAAATAATCTTCTATATGTTATCCTAGCAAAATAGCCACCTCCACACACGTCAAGTTAGAGGAGGACTTGTGATTTTTTTCTTTCCTATGGCATCACTGTCTCCTAATTAATTATGTCTAATTTCATTCTAAATGATTATTGCAGACTAGAAGTGGAAACTTATTTGTACTTGTAAGTAGCAATTCCTTTGGAGGTGTCACAGGGTGACTAAATAAGGTTATAACTGCACATTCTATAGCTGCCTGTTTCATTGTTCCTGTTCCAGGTGCACGTGACAGCATTGCAGCAATGAGTGGCATTTTAAAGAGGAAGTTTGAAGAAGTTGATGGCTCCTCACCATGTTCCTCTGTGCGGGAATCAGATGATGACATCTCCAGCAGTGAAAGTGCTGACAGTGGTGACAGTGTCAATCCATCCACTTCTAATCATTTTACTCGTAAGTACTCAAGTTGTGTATCTGAATTCTTCCTGTTCCTCAAAATAAAATAGTTAGATAAGCATGATGATTTAAAATTGAACAGGTGCTAAATGGACTCTCTGTGGTGTTCAGTTTATGGCTAGCTTAAAATGGCAGAAAACTTGCACCTTTTGGCCTTGTTGTTAACAGTGTAAAGCTATTTGTCACTGGGAAGCCCCTCCTGCTTGCTGTTTGACTTGTGTAACTGTTTGTAGTTAATGTTAGGAGTTATGCATTTCAAACAGGTACTGTAGGGAAGGTGCTTTAGGTAAGCTTGTTTATTTTCCTGAGTTTTTGGTACCATTTTCTTTTCTTTCGTGAAGCACATCTAATCCTGTGTACTGTCTTCCTTCCTATCTGTTTTTGTCTAAGTAAATCTGAAGTTCAGTATAAACTCTTTTGCTGACTGGACTTGTGTGGCTTGTGGGTGACCTGTAGTCAACACCTAGATCTGTATGTTTTTAACAGAGCTTTTTAAAAAAAAGCCCAGTGTGGCCCTCTAAGTCTTATTTTTCCTTCCTAAGTGACCTGACAAAGAGATGATTTTTAAATCACTTGCAGCTACAGCTCTTTGAGCGCTTCAGCAAGCAGGCAGTTTGCCTATTAATCTATCTAGGAATAGCTGATGCCTCTCAGTATTTACACAACCCTTGAAACAATATGTATTGTGTCAGATAAAAAAAGAAGCTTTCAGCTATCTTGCTCCATTAGCCTTCAGGTCCATTTAAGCTGCCAGGTAAATGAGGCACACAGCTGCTGGGGATCATTCCTGTGGGGCAGAGCCACCAGAAGATAGCTTTCATCTCAGCAATTAACCCTCTAGTATTAGGGCAGAAAATACATGGCTGAGTTATCTCTAAGTGCTATGTTTTTTGACTACTACACAGGCATAAGTACTATTTATTTGTTTAAATGTAGCCATTTAAACAAATCAGTACAACAGCAACCCACCCTGGAATTCCCTAGCTGAAGTTTACATGCATCTTTTTCCGGGTTAGGAAGTGCAATTAGAGTCTGTAAAGCACAGGCAACTGTTACCAGGTTCATAACCAAAACCTAACTAAATGTAGTATCTTCTTGGTCAGGTCTGTGTATATACATATCTGCACATGTCTAAATCTCTTAAATGGTGATGCAGTGCCTTCACTACCACTGGCAGATATAATCCCTACCATTGCTTGTACTTCTTGCAGTCTGTTGGGGTCATTTCAGTTTGATTCAGCAGCATTAGTCACACCACACATTCACCTTGATGGGTGCCAAAACATATTACTAAGCAGTCCAAATACCTGTCCCATTTCATGGCCCCTCCTCCATATCAGCAAGAGGGAGATTCATCTTCAGCTGGCAGTCCAAGCATGCATATACAGCATTAGCCAGCAAGAAGAGGTTTTGTTCCTTTTTCCTTAGAGGTGCATTGACTACAGGGCAGGAGCACACCCAGTGCCATTTCAGCTCTTTTTAATTGCCCTGGTGAGCTAGAGCAACCAGCATTGTTTCAGGAGCTCCACAGCAAGTTGTCTTTGGAGTTGCCATTCAGGATGTCAGTACAGTGCCCTTGGCATTCCTGTGACCGTGTGTGCTGAAGGATGTTGGGTTCAACTCCCCATCTCAGATGCTGGAGGTTCTTCTTGCCTTGTGAAGGTATCTGCCCCTAAATGCTTGATCTGTTTTTTCCAGTAATGAAAAAATAGCCAAATTTAAGTTGCAGAATTGCATGAATTGTAAGACCTGGAAAGACCTCACTGAGTCCTGTCGTTTGCACTTCAGTGCTGGTGAAAACTCCTTACACCACATTAATCATTGATGCATCTCTTCAGAAACATACTTTGAGGAGCTGCTGCCTTCCCTTGCTACAACTTCAGTGTAGCTGAAACTTGTAGAAGAATGCCTTCATTGCAGAGGATTGTGTTGTTCACCTGCAGAGCTGTGTGACATCTCCAGCACCAGCTCATCTGGAAAGGAGATGCTCACCAAGCAGAGGCAGAACCATTGTACAGCCTAGTTGATAGCTTGATCACTGTCACTAGCAAGGTTATCCTGCAGCCAGCTGGAATCACAGCTCCTGTCATTCTCTGAAGTAGGATACTGTCTTTAAGAGTATTGCATGCCTTAGGTTTATTAGGAATGTGGCTGGTGAGTAAGAGTTGTGAGAAAACCACTCAGTCTCTTAAGTGCTCTTGTGATCTTCTGATTTTACCAATAAAAGTAACAAGGAATTTGAAAATAAAAACATATCCTCATGGATCTTTTTTCAATATTCCCCTAAAAGTACTGTTTAATTGCTAGTTCATGACAGAAGTCTTAGTGAGTTAGAAGTAATGATGCTGGCTTATTATGGGACAAGACTTAGAAGGTGTAGCTAAGAGCAAACCTCTTTTTTTTTCTCCAGTGTCTTGCCATTATTGATATTGCCTGCAACCAGGCTTGTCATTTCCTTGTCAATAAGGAATGCATCCTTGTTATTTGTTGACTTACATCACGAAATGCAAACAGGTTTGTTTTGGTTTTGAAACAAGTCAGCTAATCTGGGCAGAAAAAAAAACAAGGAATGCAAAGAAATTCAGTGAAATTTATTTCACTGTCCCTGCTCAAACAGTCCTAGAGACTCCTAGGGCAGGGTATGCCATGGTGGGATCTCACCTGCTGTCTCTCCTCTGGAGTAACAACTATTGCAAAGGGAGTTTTTAAATATGTAGGGGAGTCAGGAGGCAGACTCCCACTGCCTTTTAGATATATTTGTGCAACTAATTCTGCTTCTGTATTTTTAGAAAGTTCTCTCCCATCAATTAGTTCATTTCCTATCCTGTGCAAATAGAGGTACAGTTTTTGCCTTACATGATGTTTTTGTTGGCTTAGATAACGTATAAATGATTTTTATTTGTTGAAGATGTTCATGACTGATGTGCAGATCAAAGCCATGGACAGCTGAATGGGAGCTGTATTTGTGCCCGAGGGCTGTTCACACCTCACTCGTGAGATGTGACAAAGGATCGTGTCTGCTGTCTTACCAGACGTCAGCAAACAAAATTGTTCTGTGTGGGTATCTCTGCAAGGATCCCTGCTAGTGGCTTTCCTCCTCACGCTGTTCAAAGCTGGGGCCAAGGTCAGAAATAATAATGTACAAAACAGCAGCAAGCATTTAGAGTTGTTAACAGAGCAGAGAGCACTTAAACATCTCCACTTCTACCTGCAGGCTGATTATGAATGGAGAAACTGAGCTAGTGTCACAGAAAAGCACTCTGGAGATAGAGGATGCAGAGGAAGTAAACTAAACTTAAAGCTTTCACCGAAATTTTAGCAGTAAAATTCTCAAGAATTTAACATTTCTGTGACATTTTAGACAAAACTCTGAGGTAAAATGTTTAAAGTACAAATTAAAAACCTCTCCTATTCATGTCAAACTTGTCTGTGAGCTAGTATTTTTCAAAACCCTTTTCAAACGTGGCATAAATAAATGTAGCAGTAGGCAAACATTGCCACTGAGTCCCTCCTGTGAGGTGAATGTAGCTTTGGCTTTAGCCAGGAGGAAGGATGGAGTAGTGAAATGCTTGCAGGGTAGGTGTAGCTATTGCACAGCATTGTCCATGTCTTGTCCAATTTCCACTACTCAATTTATGCCTCTTTGAGTATTCAGTTCCCTTCAGGTTCAAATTTGTTTAGAAAATAGCTCCCTGCCCTCAAGCCTATGTGCTTCTTGGGGAGGCTTTAATATGTCACAGCATTTCCTCCTAAGGTGGATTTCTAGCATGTAGGGAAAGATTCATCATTAGGGCTTTAAAATGTGTATGTTTCATGTATGGAGACTCTTAGGAAAGTGTCTTTTGGGAGGCAGTGGGGTAGAAGGAGAGGTAGGAGACAGAGGTAAAAACAATTGCTGGAATATGACCTTTCCCCAAGTTTTTGTTTTCTGTGAAGATTACGAAGCAAGATAGCCTTCCTAAGCGATGTCCTACCCTGGATTCCCATGATGGATTAGTCTGTGCTCTTCTGTGCTCTTAGTCTGGATGAAAGACTGCAGGAGAAAGTTGTAGAGCAGCTGGAGAAGAGTGTTAATCCTTCTTGCCATAGTGCTTTAGATGGCACTAAGAGTATGTAAAAGGCAGACAGATGGGCAGTAGAGTATTCCAGTGTAAGAGCTTCAATCCAGAAGGCTGCTCCATACATGTTTTTTTCCAGCCTTTTGAAATTTTCATATGCCTAAGATATTTCTGCACTGGTGACAATGACTTGCTTTGCCCTCCTTGATGCCAGAGCACGAGTAATCTGCTGGGTAGCCATATGGTTCACATTTATTTTAATGTGTCTTTGCCATCAGGAGAATAGCTGAGACAGCACAAGAAAGTGCTTATGTCTTGGAGTTGAGCCAGCACTGAGATCACTGATGTTTCATAATCAAAGAACTACCAGTTTTCTCAGTGAACCATGTTTGAAAATCATGATGGGCTTAAAATGACATCCTCTCAGGATTTTGTCAAATTAGGAAGCAGGCTTTGCATTTCATAGACAAACACAGCCACAGTGGGATCCCTTCCCAGAGAGGGGGGTTTGGATTGTGCTCTGGTGGCTAAGTGTGTGGAAAGCAATGCTCTGCTGCTCCCAGGTTGTGCACTGCTGTAGCTCCATGCCTGGGGATCACCAGGAGGATGTTCAAAGGCAAACTCCAAGTGCAGCTGTTGAGTGCCTTGTGTGCATGGGAGAGCAAGTCACGCTTCCAGTTTGCCAGCACCTTAATACTGGTGCTTACCTAGTTCATCAGTTATAATTTATTCATATACAAATGAGACTTGGATGATTCTCATAAGGATACAGTCGACTGCTAATGTAAATATTGATTTTTTTTTTCCCCTGTAGAACATCTTGGGATTTGGCAGTTGCATGAGCCCATAATGACATCTGTTACAAAGATGTAAGAAATATATTATGAACAAATATAATAAAACCTGAGGTTTTCAAAAGTGGAAAGAGTTGGGTGATTTGAGTCTTTCATTATTCACAAATTCAGAAATAGATAATGGTTATTCTCAGGAGACAGAGCAGAAAATAGAGCTTGAGGTGGGGAAGGAAGGTGTCCCAGAAGCAGCTTCATGACTTTCTATGCTAGCTGTAGGAGGAGGCAGCAGCTGGGGATGTTGCATGCAGGTGACAGCCACCAGTGTCCTCTCCTCTGCCTCTCTGGGCAAAAGGAAGTGCATAAGCCAGCATTGGACATAAAGCAAAATGGCAGAAATATCACATGCAGTAATGACATAAATTGTGACTGCTGTGGATAAAGAGAATTGCTATGAGAGAGAGGTTAATACACAGAAAAAGCTAATAAAGACATCCTACTGTGTATGTGTGTAGGCACATCATGAATAAAGATAGCAAAAGGGTAAGCACAAAAGCAGATTATATTTGCAGCATGTGTTAACCATGCCTGGGTTAAACAATTTTTTGCTCATAGAAGTTTTCCTTTAATTCTTTTGGGCTCACCTTTAGGAATTTAGTTGACAGACAATTGGCAGTTTTGCTGTGGCTGTTTGGCTTGGCTCAGGTGCTGCATGGCTGGGGCTGTACTGCATCCAGACCCAGTGCTGAGTTTGCAGCAGCTGCTTTTGCCTGACCAGGAGCTGATAGGCCTCCAGGACCTGCCTTGGTAAGGAGATGGAGTTCTTGGAGCTTCCAGAGGAGGGTTACAAAGATGGGGAAGCCTTATGAGGAATGGCTGCAGTCACTTGCTGTGTTCAGCCTAGAGAAGAGGAGACTGAGGGGACACCTCAATGCAGTTGAGAACTTGCTCACCACAGGTGCTGATCTGTTCTCTCTGGTGACCAGGGACAGGAGCCAAGGGAATGGCAGGGAGCTTTGCCAGGGAATGTTCCTATTAGATATTGGGAAAAGATTCTTCAGCCAGAGAGTGGCACAGGCTCCCCAGGGATGCAGTCATGGCACCAACTCTCACCGAGTTCAAGAAACATCTGGACAATGCTCTTGGACACGTAGTGTGACTTTGGGGTTGGCTTTGCTTAAGCAGGACTTGGACTCCATCCTCGTGGGGCCCTTCCAACTTGGGACATTCTGTGATTTACTCTGTGAGGAGGCAGGCCAGCAGGTTACTAACTTGGGTTCTGCTCTGCTAAATCCAGCAACTGAGACACTTGAATGTCAGATGTGAAAAATCAAAATTTCAGCAGCTGATGCTATTTCAGGTGGGAAATGCTGACAGTCTTGTTTGAAGATATCTATGTCTGAAGACCTTGTTCAGATATAGTGACCTTTTCTGAGAGGTAGTTCTGTAGCAGTCATGTTCTTAACCATGTCCTTCCCTCCTATGATTGATACATTTTTTGCATTACAGTACTTATATATTTGTCAAAAATATTTAATTCCATTTAATGCTGAAACATGGAACTAAAAATGTTTTTTTTTAAAATACATGAGAGTATTTTTTTCCTTCCATCGAGTATATCAGACTTGTAGTATATAAATGTGCTAGAGATGATGTGTGATCCATAGGCCTGTGTTAGGTGATGGTGACTATTCCTCTTCCCTCTGGCATCCTCACTCACCATGAATTATTAACCTGTGATGGTGATGCTCTTTATCAAACCCCACTTTCTAATTGCTGTTGACACTGTGTCCTCATCAGCTGATGAAAAAGCACATCTCTGTCTAGCAGACTGTGCCTGGAGTCAATATCACCCTTTTTGCACACAACAGATGACAGTGGTATCCACTGATACCACTTGTTATGCAGGCAGATGGTATCCAATACTTCCTGAGACTGGCCAAGCAAGGAAGCCATTACTTGATCTCTTCTGGGAAAGTGTGCAGTTTACAGTCTTTATGGATACATTTTTAGGTGATGAGCTTTTGACTTCCTTGCCAAACCTTTGAAATGGACTCGAGTGCAGCATCAAAGTCTTTCACAATCTCTATCCCTTGTTCTGAAAGGAGCTTTTTCATGTCAGAAGATGTTGTCTGGGCCTGTGTTGATGCTTTGTGATAAATCACAATATATGTATTTTGTATGTCCTTGTGCTCTGTCTTGAGTTAAGCAATGTCCTTAGCAGTAATTACAGCTGATTTGAACATACTGTTTAAGGTACATAACACATGCCCCTGACTCATGATAAGATGATCTGATGCTTAAGTTCTGGTTAGCTTGAATCAAAAGAACTGAATAAGTTATAGAGGAATTTGTCCTTGAGATTGGAAAATGTTCAACATTTCCATTCAATATGTAATAATTTACTTTGAGATCACAATAATCAGCCCTCTGCTAAGAGATTTTAGGGAGTAGAGTAGAGTAAGAAGATAGTACCTTTGAGGTGCTGACTGCTTCCTTTTGTGTCCTTGTTTACTAGAGGTGGTCAGAATTCACCAGTCCTCTCACTGACATCTCTAAGCTGTGTTTGAGTAATCAAATAAAATCCTATCATCTTTTGCAGTTCCTGCTGACCTGTTCTTGTAAGCAACAAGTATCTTCTGCCTCCTACTTCCTAGCAGTAAAATAGTAGAGATGACTATAGAGTTACTCACAGAGCCTTAGCTCTTCCCTTGAGCTCTTGGCTGAGACAGAAGCAAACCCACAATAGGTTCAGAAAAAAGATAATCATGTGTAATCTGAGGGTCTCTGAATGGTTACGTGCCTGTTTATTTACACAGATGATCATATAATCTATCTGACTCAACTCTAATGTTAATACATAAACCTGTGAACTGTAATGACATTTAATGACTTTAATGGCATGTGTCAGCTCTCACATTGCCTTCAGTGCAGTTGAATAGTGCTGGAGGTGGGGCTGGTGCAGCATCTTCTTCAAGTACAGCTTAATTCTATTTTAACACAGGTTTTGTCAATGATGTATTAAAAAAAAACAACTTTTCATGGTGTGGCATTGATAATTTAATTACTAAAAGTGACAAGAACTTCAGAAAAGTTGAAACAAAGGCATTAACAGGTCCTTAAGACAGCTCCAGTGTTAACAGAGAGAGACTGCTGACCAAGCTTAGGCATGAATGTGTGGCAGTGTATGACATTCATGTCCTAAATGTTGACAGCACACACATGGGCACCTCCACCCTTTCCCAAAAATCCACATAATGGAGAAGCTTGTTCATGTAATTTAGTTTTTATCCTAAGTGATGTTCTTTTTTTTGGGCTGGAAAATATTAGTGTATAGTATATGAATAAAACTTGGGGTTGATTTCTGTATGTATAGAAAGTAGTATGATTCTTTATGTATAGAAATTAGTGTGGAAGTAGCATCACTTCCATAAAGAGATGGAGAGACTTTAAAAAGCAGAAGCACTCTGATGGCAGCATTGATACTCCTGCAGTGAGCAGACACATCAGGAGTTCCATAGCTAAGGACTGAAACAAATCAATACAAATCCACAGACCTTAGGTAGTAGATACAGAAGTTTACTGATGAAGATTTAAACCTATTCACTTGCTTGTGCAATTTATAGGCACAATTACTTTCTATTTCCTTAGGAGGTATATGTATATATTTGAGGTCAGCCTTCTATGTTTTCTTTCCTTTAATATTATATTATAGCTTTATCTCTTATTCCATTTGTGGCTGTTTCTTTTACTTGCTCTTCAGTAGCTGTCAATACTTCTTCCAAAACAGAGGCAAGATGCAAATAGCATCAATACTGTTCTGTCAGAAGTGGAATACATCCCAGAGTGCTTTAGATACCTGCTCAGCAGAATGAGGAGTTTTTGATGTGCACTTTCCGATGTGTAGGAGCATAGAGGCAGTGAAAGTTCTGACTCGGAGTATTTGCTTTCGTGCTAAGTTGAAAGAGAAGGTCACAATAGCAAAAATACCCCATCTCCCAAACTCTAAAAATCTGGGTTTATTCAAGGTAGTTTTGTTTTGAATCTGTGGCATAAATGAAAAAGAACAGTACATTAAAACTATTTAGTGTCATGCAAAATTGGCACACCCCATCCACCAGTCTCTTCCAACAAAAGGTACTCTTCCCCCACTAAAAGCTTCCTATAAATATTTTTGGCAGGCTCTGTCTCTGTTGTTATGAGATTTGCTTAAACTTGGATGTAAATTTAAATGTGCTTAATCTAAACCGAATTTCTTTTGATTCCTTTATGTGCATCCTATTCCTTTTTTTTAACACCCTTCACTGAGGGCATGTAAGTGAATGTAGGACCTGAGCTGCTTTGTTTTGTATTTATAATGTAATGTACCTGCAGTGTTTCTGAAGCAGCACACTATTTATAGAATAAACCATTCTTTTAGCTGTTTATCAGTATTTAAGAAAAAGAATGCTATTTGAGTGTTTTACTGAGCCCCAAATAGTTGGATTATGTCAGTAGGTCACCCTGTCTGTAATATGGCTGCAGGACTGCATTTTCTGATCCGTATTTCTCACACAGTTAGGTAGAGTATGTTGGGTTTTGAACAGAAGTAGTTCATGTAAAAGGTTGGGGGGTTTACATATGTGGTGGTAAATGTTTCAGGATATAATAATATCAGAGGATGAACTATGTTTTAGCTGTGATAATAAACCAAGGCTGAAGGCCAAGTGCTTGCAGTCTCTTGAGACTGTGACATTTTAGATTAGCAGTACACATCACACTGCTCTTACTGCTTTTAGACAGTGTTTCCAGGTCTTTCAGGAGTGGTCAGGCACCTTTTAAATCACTTTACTGCCCGAATTCTGGCAGTTAGGTCACAGATTCTCCCCTACCTATTTGCTGCCTGTAAACTGCTAAGCAATGATTTGTAATCTACATTCTCAACACCCTTTTGCCATTTTGCCATAAATCAAGCCAGTCAGGCTGCTCATTCCTTAGCTTTTTGGAGTGTTTGTGTCTCTGTTTTCTCTAAGGGCTCACCAGTGTTACCAGTGAGAAACAAGGGCTCAGTATCATTGGAAGGAGTTACTAAATGTCCATAGAAACAAGGACAATATTTAGTAGTTAAAATGTGACATTTGTTTTTAAACAAACCCATTTGGTATGATACTGCATATGTGTATAAGAAAGTGGGCATGAGTGTGAGGGGAATCAGAAAAGAATTAATAAAGCCTGGATACATACATGTGTATTCAATGGATGGCAGCAGAAAGAAGGATGAAGGTAAAGAAAAAGGCAGTAGATCTGAATGTTAATCAGCCTTATTCCTATATTATTATGTGATGATGATAATGGTATGAATTTCTGAGACAATCTGGAGCAGTAAACACATTGCCTTTATCGTTTTTCTAACACTGATTTCTCTCATTTTAGATGATAAGAGATAGGAATGTTGTTTGCCAATGTGCTTTAAGGATGTAGTTAGAGATCTGTACAGCTAAGCCTTGCTGACAGAGTAGTGACAGTGTGTGTAGACCTGTGAGAGACTGGTTCCACTCTTCTCGTGGCTGTCATGTGCAATGCTGTTGAGTTCACAGGGGTTTGAAGAGGAGCAAGTCAGTGGATCACTGGCTTTGAGGTGACATTGTGAAATAAGTTCCTTTTCATGGCATTTATTTGCTTCCTTGGTAAAAGGATAAAACATTTTTATAATGCTATGGGAAAACACAACTGCCTTGGCCAAGAATTTCTGTGCTAAAGCAAACAACAGTATTCATGATTGTATCAGTTGGTAATGTCTTCTAGATTTGCATATACAGTAAATATTTCTAACGTTATCTCCTTATTTTGGCATCACACCTTGGAACTTCAGTGTGTACCTAGCCAGGTGTTGTTAAGGTAAAGGAACTACACGAATGCTGAGTTTGCTGTGTGAAGTTATTCATAGTATAATCTGCATCTGTTCTAGCTTCTTCAATCCTGAAGAGAGAGAAGCGGAAGAGAGAGAAAAATGTGCATTTTAACTGCGTTACTGTGTATTACTTCACGAGGAGGCAAGGCTTCACCAGTGTTCCCAGCCAGGGGGGAAGCACCCTGGGAATGTCCACTCGGCACAACAGTGTGCGCCAGTACACCCTGGGAGAGTTTGCCATGGAGCAGGAGAGGCTGCACCGAGAGATGCTGAGAGAGCATCTCAGGGAGGAAAAACTCAATTCTCTCAAATTAAAGGTAAAAATTGCTCAAGACTTTGATTCCTGCCTTATTTGAGTAAATGAGCAGTGTCAGAGCTATAATAAGCCCAATGTGTGTATGTTAAACTAAACATTTTCCTTTCCTATCAACTGCATTTTCAGTCGAAACAAGGACATTTTTCTTTTTTGTTTCTAATTTTACTGAAGACTTATTTTTGTTTGATATTACCAGTCGCTGTTGTAGCTCTTTTTGAGGTGTACATCGAAGTGCTTTACAGGGAGGGTGTTTTTTACTCCCTGTTTTACACCCAGGGAGCGGTGAAAGTTAGCCTTGACCAGGGTGTCCAGCAGCAGTCAGGAAGTGCCAGGAAAGGAATGAGTCTTCTATGGCAAAAAGTAAGAAACAGTAATATGAAAAAAGATTTCTTTTTTCAGTGTACCAAGTTATATGATCGTGCATCTTTAATATTTCCCCAAAGGATGTCTGTGTTTGAGAAGAAATGTATCAGACAAATTGACTGGCAATATCAGTTTAGCTAGTCAGAACAAATCATGGCTACAGTTTTGAAGCTATCTCTTTAAATATAGTATAGGAGAGGAAAGAAACTGTGTATTTGACTAGAGGAGAATAGAGAAGTGGATTGTGTTCTTAGAAGGGTCTCTTCTTTAAAACTGGTGGCAAAACTTGTGGTTTTGTCATGTTTCTGTAGTGGATGAAACACTTCTTCTGTAATGGCTTGTGTTATATGCCTTTTGGGCTTTTAGAATTGTGACTGAACAGCTATGCTCCAGAGATCTTTCTTTTGTACTATTTTTTCTGTTTCAGATACAGTTGTCCAGAGAAAACTGTAACCCTCCAAGTTGAAGAAATGCCTTTCATTTCTGATAGAAAGGTTGGAGTTGGAAGGGACCTTTGGAGGTCATCTAGTCCAAGTCCTCTGCTGCTGCCAGCAGGGACACCTGCCACCACATCAGGTTGCTCAGAGCCCTGGCCAACTTGACCTTGAATGTTTCCAGGGATGTGGCATCCAGCACCTCTGGACAACCTCTTCTAGTGCCTCACCACCCTTGTGAAAAATGTCCTCCTTATATCCAGTCTAAATCTCCCCTCCTTTAGCTTAAAGCCATTACTCCTTGTCCTGTTGTAACAGGAAGACAGTGTCCATCTTTCTTACAGAATCCCTTTAAGTACTGAGAGACTGCATCTCACTGGAGCCTTCTGCTTAATAACCCCAGTTCTTCTCCAGGCTGAATAACCCCAATTCTCTCAGCCTTTCCTCATAGGAGAGGTGTTCCAACCCTCTGAGTTTTGTGGCCCTCCTCTGGACCCACTCCAGCAGGTTCTTGTCCTTCTGCAGAGCTGGACACAGCACTCGAGGCGAGGTGTCAGCAGAGCAGAGCAGAGTGGCAGAATGCCCTCCCCTGACCTGTTAGCCACGCTGCTTTGGATGCAGCCCAGGATTTGGTTAGCCTGGGCTGTGAGCACACACTGTCTGCTCATGTCAAGCTTTTCATCTCCCAACCTCTACTGATATTCAGGATTGCCTCAACCCAGGCGCAGGACCTTGCATTTGGCCTTGTTGAACCTCATGAGATTCACATAGGGCAACTTCTCAAGCTTGTCCAGATCCCTCTGCTTTTTTATTTGACTAGCTACATAGATTCCTAAATAGCTCCTAAAATGTGAACTGTCATAATGGAAACAAACAAAACCATTTAGGACAAAGGCAAATTAAAGATGGGTATTTGGACTGGCCGAAAGCTGAAGTCTAGAGCATTGGAGACAGATTGCTAGACAGATTATACTACTAAACATCTCATGTTACAGCATCCTCAGAGCATCAAGCGTGGATTGAGCTGTATCAGTGCAACCAGTGACACTGAACCCTTGGCTGACTTCCAGGAATCAGCTCGGAGAGAGGAATCCCCAGTAGAGTGAATAAAGACTAGTAAGGCATGCAAATATTTAACTTCCTTTTCTTTTTATAGCTAGAAAGTAAATCAAGAAAAGTCACAGATCCTGTTTACCTCTGAAGATTGGATGAGGCCTTTTAGCCTTCTATATGGGGTAGAGCTTGGCTCTACTTTCTTCATTAACTTGCTCCAGCACACTGTTTTTTGGGGGCATAGACTCTACTTTCTCCCCCTCTTCCAAATCCAATGTGTTCTTCCATCTCCTCAGTCACTTGTTTGAGTGGACAATAATCTTTACTGTGACTTCATAAGTATTCAGTGAATAAGAAAAGCAGCTCGATTTGCATTCCTTCTTCTGTCCTAATTTTAGTTGTTTTCTTTTGCTAAATAGCAAAGTCCTTTCCCCTACACTTAATCCAGCAGTGCTGGATTGATGTGGGAAGAGTTTACTAGAGTGTTCAAATGAGGATCTATTGAAATGATTAGCATGACCCTAGTGATGTTAAGGCTCCTGGGTCTGTGGCCATAGTAGGTTCCCTTTGTGGGAAATTGTAAGCAATAATTTCAAGCTAGGGCAGGCAAAGGTGTCTAATGTACATTTTTCACGCTTCACAGAGTTGAAGTGAATTTCATCCAAAGGCTTCACATATTCCTTGGGCCTTGCCTTGTTCTCTTGCTAAGACATTAACCTTTAGCTTTATGAGAGAAATTTTAACCATCTATATAGCAAGTTTAATTCAGATGAGCAATATTATGGAAATCAAGAGAACTTGATGTTCCCCTTAAGTTCTGTATTGGAAAATATATTTGATGTTCTTGATAATCTTCCCTCTGAAGTCACCCAGTTGCTTATGTGACAAATGTTCGAATCTTTCATTTCATTAATGCAATTTGTTCTTTGTGTGACAAAATAGAGGAAAAAATCAGAGGAGACAGCAGGGAAGTGACCCAGCACAGTAGTCAGGAGCTAAGGTGCTTTGACATGGCAAAGTGCTGTCTAATCCCACATGGTGCCCAGGCATTTGACTTGCCAGCTGCTGGATGCATCCAGTATTCAGCATGAGACTGGAGCCTGTTCCTAGTGCTCTGCCACTGCCTAGCAAACAGTTCACATCTGCAGGCAGAGCACCAGTGCATCCTAGGTTTGGTAAGGTTCTAGAGGTGCCTTTGTAAGATGAGCAGTTAGAGCATTCACCTCAAGGGCAAGAGCCCTGAAACTTAGTTCTGATTAAATAGTAGTTGAATAAAATACTAAAATAATTCCAGAAGAAGGGATTAGAATTCTTCCCCTTTCCCAGATTCAAACTTAACTTCTGACAGGCTATTAAGTAACAGTGATGCCTTGCGTATTTAAAACGAGAGAAATCAGTTTTCCTAGGTTAGGATTCCAGAATGACATCCTTGATTTTCTTGTATTTTTCATTCTTTGTTAGCTAGGTATAACTAAGTACAGTGTGTTTATGTTTGTTTGCTTTCTTTTATTCTGTATAATAGAGGAATGACCTATTATATAAGAAAACAATCTAAAGGAAGCTTGAGAGGACATTTTGAAAATGCCTGGATTTAGGATGAAGAAAGAGCTAGAAGTATATGCACATAAAGGGATCTGAATGTTACAGGCACAACAGACATGGTAAATCAAGTGACACAGGAAATAAAATGAGAGCACCAAGCTCCAAAAGCGACAGTTACAGAGAATGATGAAGAATATATTGAAAAGAGAAGGGAGTAAGGTGGGGTTGTGGAAGGGGAAGAACACCTCTGCATGAACTAAATAAGGTGCTGAGCTGCTAAGAAGGGATGATAACTGATCTCAGGGGAATTTTCCTTTGTGCAGTGTAATGTGTGCACTGTAAGCACAGCTGTGACTGTGCAGTCATGACACAGACTCTGCTCCTGCAAAGCTAAGACTTTGGCTTTCAATTTGACATTACAAGTCAGGAATAATTAGGGGTTTTTTTCCCTGTGATTCTTACACAGTTGTTATAAACATAAAATTGCAATTACAAAAAGGATTACAAAAGGATTTCTATCAGCTGTAGCTGTTCTATGATTCTCTGATTCAGCAGTCAATGCAAGTTCACTATTAATTCAGTACTGCCAGAAATGACAGTTACAATCCAAAAAATGTTGGAAAACATTTTTCTTTTGTTTTTTGTTTGTTTGGGGGTTTTTTGGTGTTGTTTTTTTTCCCAAAAGATTGTGGAAAGTCCAAACTGTTAACATAAATGGGAAAATGAAACAGTTGGGAATATAATTAAAGCAGAAAGGTAAGATTCAAGACTGCTTTCTTATGTAGAAGAAGCACAACTAGATGGAAGTGACAGGATGTAGTAGCAGGAAAAAAGAGAAGTTACCTTTACAGTGATATTAAATGTCTCAACACTGCAATGCACAAAAATCAGACAATGAAACTGTTAAGCAGATGAGATTGACTTCAGCAGTGTATGATTGACACGTAGTTGCACTGTGCTTTGTTCACAGAAGTACGAGACCAGGTGCTTGGCTAGTGCAAAGCAGCAACCTCATTGAGAACATTGCATAGAGCAATG
The DNA here is from genome assembly GCA_013396975.1 of Bucco capensis. NCBI lineage: Eukaryota > Metazoa > Chordata > Aves > Piciformes > Bucconidae > Bucco > Bucco capensis. Next base: position 243,642 of record VWZO01016706.1, on the reverse strand, counting down.
TGAACTATGGCTATCTGGGGTTTTGTTTGTTTGGGTTTGCATTTTAAGCCAAGTTATTTCCTAGAACAGTAAGAGAAGAAAAAGGCATTATTATATAACCAAAGAAATCATGTAAGTGCACTTGCTTCGTGTTTGCTCTGTAGTACGATACTCAATCTGAGGAACATGAGATTGAGAAAACACTTTTTTGGGGGGGAATGTCATCATCTGTCTGAGCTTTGTTTTAACATTTGATATTCTTTTGTTTCTCTAGCAATTTTCCCTGTAGGAAAACTTCTGTAAACCTTATAGTTGTGTTGTCTGGCAGATACAACCATTAAGCTCTATTATGGATAGGAAGATTAACCTTACTTCAGTGCAGGGTTGGTTGGTTTGTTTGGTTTCCTTTTCTCCTTGAATCTGTCCACTCCTTTCTCCATGAGATGAGTTAGAGGAGTATGGTACAGCAGTGTACTCTCTTATGGATGTGGCAATGGATGTTTGTGTTTGATGCTTGTGGCCATTTAATTTTGAAACCGTTTTTGAAAGATTCGAGAGCTAGACTATACCTAGGTAATAATATAGTGCTAGGATACTTTTATCTACAAAGGTTCAAAAATTCATACCCCTAGGAAAGCAGCACAAATCCTCTAAAAACTTCAAGATCTTCCACAAGAGGTTAATAACATATTTCCTTTAAGTTTATTTGTTCATGAGCTGTGTAAGACTAATCTGGACCGGTTAGTGAAGTACCAAAATCTATGACAACACAGAGCTAAGTGGCTTATTTTAGGGCCAAAGAGGCCTAGAGAGAACTTGAGAAGAGCTATCTATGTGCATCAGCACTATGAAATACATCAGCAATAAACATGAAGTAGAAAAGAGCAAATTTAAGTGACTTCTGGTCTTAAAAATCCCCAGTCAAGAAGCAGATGTAGGCATCTGCCTGGATGATTCAGCTGTACAAACCTGAAACAACTTGTCAGGCTGAAGAGGAACAGGCTAGTGCCTAGCAGGTAAAATACACCATTCCACACATGGGTTGTGCATCTTGCTGTGGAACAGTCTTGGTAGTATAATTGCTATCTCAGAAGGGATATTGAAGAATTTCAGAGAGCCTCGAGATGGGAACTAGAAAAATTAAGGGCTCAAAAATTATCTTATGAAACAATATAGAGAAGACAAGAATTTTAGAAAGGCATGAGATCTGGCAAACAGCAACAAATGGTAAAGGACATAAAGAACAGATAAGAAATGAGAAACTTAGGGAAAAACATAGCTTCTTGACAAACATGAAAGTATGTTTTTAACTGACGTGTTAAATTGGAAAGAGCTGCCTTTACACCTCATCTGTGGTCATGTTCTGGAACTTGCTGGCAGTCCTGCAGCATTTTTAGGTACAGCTTTGCACATTCATAATGCATTGCATGTATTTACATCTATGAGACACAGACATGCATGAGTGTTGCTTAAGGACTTCCTTCATTATTCTGTGCACAGATGACAAAGAATGGAACAGTGGAATCGGAAGAGGCTAATACACTGACACTGGATGACATTTCTGATGATGATATCGATCTAGACAACACTGAGGTAGATGAGTACTTCTTTCTACAACCCCTGCCCACAAAGAAGCGACGGGCACTGCTGCGAGCTTCCGGAGTGAAGAAGATTGATGTGGAAGAAAAGCACGAGCTGCGAGCCATCCGCCTGTCCAGAGAGGATTGTGGCTGTGACTGCCGTGTCTTCTGTGATCCAGAAACCTGCACTTGCAGTCTTGCAGGCATAAAATGTCAGGTAAATGTCTATAGTACTGTTGTTACCTAACTATCAAGGGCGGGGGGTGTGCATGCACAGGAATGTACTTTCTGATGTTAAAGTTGCTATAACTGATATTAGAGGATAACACTTGTGGACCTCAAACCACTTTTTTAAAAGTATATATAGTGTGCAATAGAAACCATCTCATTAAACATCTTTATTTATTTTATGATTGATTTAGGCACATACACTGTTTAGGGTTTTTCTTAAAATAATATTCTTCTCCTCATATTCCTCTTTGGCCTTTATCTAAATATGCAAATCCAGACAACAGAAGCATCAGTAGCCTGCAGATTTCAAAAGAGACATTGCCTTTAGTTTACAGACAATTCACATACTGTCCAAATGTGAATTATGGTCCAAATTCAATAAGAAATAATAAAAGGAACTCTGTGCTACCTTCCTTTATTTAACACACATGATACCTAGAATGCATGCATGATACATTTTCCTGCAGGCAATTAAAAATACATCTGCTAATATAAAAGGTAGGTTTTCCTCTGCAGACAAAAATGGTGTTTTGCATCATACATTTAAATAGTGTTCCATGTATGGCTATAAATGTCCCAAAATGTTCCCTAAAAGATGTTTCCACTGATTCTCTTGAGCTGTTGTTATGCAGCTGATTTCTTCCTGAATGCATTTTTCATTGTTTCTTAAATCTGAACTAAATTGTCTCAGCTATTTTAAATAAGATGTTGTCTTTGCTTTTCCTGTTTGCATCTTCACACGTGGGGAAGGTGTAGTAGTCAGTGTTGCATGGTTCTTTTCTGCATTCTATTGGATATTAATGTATTACAGTGTAGATGAAAATCATAGATCTGAAGCTATCTAATTGAACTATCCAACATGTGGATTCAGTCACATTTTTAGAAATTTAAGGTGGCTATTACTAGACACGTAAGTTCTGCCCCCACAGTCTGTTGAGCTTAAAATATTGCATATACAATTGACTGGAATACCTTTTCAAATGTACTTGAGTTTTTATTATATTACTGATGAGTTTTTATTCCTACCCTCTGTGCTCAGCTGTCCCCATTGGCAACTTCCTTTTAGAGGTAATTCGTAATTCATTTTGTTTCAATAGGTTTCTAGTTTCCGTGATTTTTACCAAATTTTAAGACTCTGGTTGCCTGGATTTGAGCACAACATGAAGTAAAGCTGTAGCAGATCTGTAAATGGTAAAACTACCTCTTTTTGTTCGACTAGTAATGGTTTCACCTATGGAACACAAACATACCTCCCTTACTCGGCAGCATTGCTGCGTCTATGGGTCCCTCACCGTTAGTCAGAGCTAAATTCTAGAGCTAACTGAATTATTGTTAGCTTTGACTGTTCTTCCCAGTGCTTCTCAAGGTGAATCCCACTTTGCTGTTGTATTTCTCTAGTCATATCACCAGGCTCATGCTCCCTATTGTTAATCTGTATCCTCCTTTTTTGCCAGGTGGACCGTATGTCTTTTCCATGCGGTTGCACTAAAGAAGGGTGCAGCAATACAGCAGGTAGAATTGAATTTAACCCTATCCGGGTACGGACTCACTTCTTGCACACCATAATGAAACTTGAGTTGGAGAGAAATAGAGAGCAGCAAGTCCCAGCACTGAATGGCTGCCACAGTGAGATCAGTGCACACACTTCTCTGAGTCCAGGGCCCCACCCGGTGGAATATTCCATGGCGGAAAACTTTGAGATTGAAACTGAACCTCCAGCTGCACTTCTGCATTCTCAGGCAGCCGAGGACTTGGACTGCCCAGGGGAAGAGGAGGAAGAGGAAGATGGGAGTAGCTTTTGTAGTGGAGTTACAGATTCTAGCACACAGAGTTTAGCCCCTAGTGAATCAGATGACGATGAAGAAGAAGAGGAAGATGAGGAGGAAGATGAGGAGGAAGAAAAAGCAGATGTTTTTGTAGAAAGCGTGAGCTCCCATGCTGATATGGTGCCTCTTCCTTCTGTCCTTTGCTACTCTGATGGAACTGCTGTGCATGAAAACCACACTAAAAATGCCTCATACTACACTAACTCTTCAAATCTGTATTACCAAATAGAGAACCACGTTGCTGGCACTGCTAACCAGATGGGTGAGACTTACTCAGAAAGGGATGCTGTCAAGAACACTAGTCTTTCTCTGGTGCCTTACAACATGACTTCAGAACAGTTTGTTGACTACGCACGGCAGTCAGAGGAAACTTTTAGCAGCCCTCACTACCCTTCTGCTAACCCTTCAGTGATTGTTTGCTGCTCATCTGCTGAAGGTGATAGCAGTGCTCCATGTAACACTTTATATGCTGAGCATAGGTCCCTTCACCCTCAAGTGGAATTTCACTCCTATTTGAAAGGTCCTTCTCAAGATGGCTTTGTTTCAGCCTTGAATGGTGACAGTCGTGTGCAAGAGCATCCTGCTGAGAATTCACTAAACCTCCCAGAAAAGAGCAGACTGCACGAAGAATGCATCAAATCACCAGTGGTAGAAACGGTACCTGTTTAATATTAAATTATTCTATGACTGACTTCCTGTATTAAAATGCACTCACCTTGGATTTTCCTAGACTCTTACTTTTTTAAGAGGTAGACAACACTTGGACTATAGTCAGTGTTCCAGACACGTTTTGTTTTCTCAAGCTACACTGGCAGTGGTATTGCACAAAACCAGTTCATGTAAAGATTTAAATAAGAGTAATCAAACTGTCTTTTGATAAAAATAAAATGCATAAGTAAAAACCACACCCAACATATTTCAAAGTAGCCTACCTATCAAAGTATGTGAAACCTGCCAAGCTATCTGAATCAAAGCTTCATGTTTTTGATTGTCGGGCCTGTGCAAGATTGTTAAAAATGATGCTTTGAAATAGTAATATTTAGAGTCCTAATTTTCAACATATCTGAAAGGAAGGTAAGTTTAATGTAAAAGTAACTACTGTACAAAAAAAGTTTTAATTGTTCTGTACTGTATGTATTTTATTTATGGTAGTTTAGTAGTCATGTCTTGATAAAAATGGACAGCATGTTCATTTGAGCAGAAGATCCAGAGCTAGGTACAAAGAGCATATCCACTTTTCATCTGGAGTACCTTGTATTCCTACATTCCTCCTCCTTTTTTTCTAATACCATTTCTCATAAATTATCTTAAAACACATTTCTAGAGTGTACTATGTTTCTCTCCTACTGTTCTTGACAAACAAAAGAGTCAGAAAGGGGGTGAAAGGTAGACAATCCAACTAAAATCAGTGGCATTCCAGAACTAGGACCCCCTTCCCAAAGAAAAGTGATATTGTATAGAATGGCAAAGCAGGAGCTTAAGCTTGCACAGCACCTTCTAGCCCAACAAACATTCAGATACTTATGCACTTTAGTGCCATTTTGCAGTACTGTATTAACTGTGGGAACTGTGAACTGATTGTGGAGAAATGCCATAGCTCCAGACTCCCAGCTGTATGTAAAATCTCCAGTTGGATGCTAACAAAACCTGTCTATTTTTTCCAAGCCAGTTTATGAGTATGTTAGTAGGTAATTTATAAAAGCAGAGTCTTGCTTATCAATGTTTAAATGAAGCATGGGGGAAAAAAAAAGTAGGAGTGTCTAGATTTCCCAAATATTTAGCAGTTTTTATGAAATATGAGACTGGCTTTTGTGGACTTCTGATTGTATCTCACATTTGGTCTAATTAGGAGCCAACAGGTTCAGTTAGGAAACGGCTTCAGAATTTTTTTATCTGCTAAATCTTGCAAGCAAAACAGTACATGTATCGCACAGATATTCATTATCCATTTGTTTTTAAGTGAAATGGGAATTGAAATAAATACTTGCTATGTATTAGCCTTTAATTTATTAACCACTCTTTCTTTCTTCTAGAAAAGGAGGTATAGGAACCTGCTTTTCTCTACACTGGTAATTCTGCACTGCCTTATTTGGATTTCCAAATCTATTTTCACATTTTTGTTCTTCTAATAGTGACATTTTATTTACTATACATCAAGTGGGTTGAAATGTAGACCTGTCTTGTTTGTCAAAATAAGGATCAGCATAGTTTCTATCTATGTCAAATCTGTATGGTTAACAGTATGCATGTAAACACAGTGTAAATTTTAACTCTGTAACTGTGACTCTTCTGGTTAGAAGCTCTTTAAAACATAGTGTACAGTACTCCAGTAGTAACTGCCAAATTTAAAACATGCTTTTAAAAAAAAAAAATAAGCTGACTGAACAGTTTTATACGAAATCTGGGCAAAGTGGTTTCTCATTTTTACGCTAAATTAGGAGAATATTTTTACTCCATGTAATAGCTGGAAAGGTTTTTTATTTACTTGTTTCCACAAGAAGTCCTACATGTTTTATATGAACTGCATCACAATGTCCTAGTTTCCTAGGGACTGGATTCCACACTTGCAACATATTGCATTGGCTGGGAAAGTGCAGTGGTGTTGGTTCTGTGGCTCAGCAGTTCCTGAGCCTCTGTTCCTCTTAGTCACAGGACACTTGCTCTAAAGGCTGAGCAGTCAGACAAGCACACACATTCTTCAGTTCCATGCAGCAAACACCCATCTTGAGTTTTAAAGAGAATCATGTTAGTTCCTAAAGTCCTGAATCTAAGAGTAAGAATAATATTATCCTGTTTGAGATCCTCTGTGGGTAGATGGAACAAGTCTCTCTGCTCACAGGCAGGCTTAAATCTGGTACTCTGACTCAACACCAGCACCAAAAGCACAAATCCCTTCTACTTGAGCTGGGAGAGGAGCTGTGAATCAGTAAAAGCTTTTTAACCTCACAGTATGTTGGAGGATCATGGACACTTTACCAGGGTATTTCTCTCAGGGGAAAGTTAAATGAAATATTTTGTTTCATTATTCAGCCCCTTACTGAGCAATAAGAATTATTTTCTTGGTCCCTGTGCTTTCACATGAAAAATACCTTTAATAATATTAGCAAGCACAGGAAGTGATTAACTTTATAAAGCTAGCTTCAAAATACTGAGATCATGGCTATTTAATATTTCCATTAGCACAGGCTTCAGACCCCAGGCCTCCTTAGTACTAGCATTGATATAAACTTCAGTAATGAGTAGGAGACTTGAACTCCTCTCTTAGGGAAGGCTGAGAGAGCTGGGTTTGTTTAGCCAGAGAAGACTGAGGGGAGATCTTCTCAATACACATGAATATTTAAAGCTGGGTAGCAGGACAATGGGATCAGCCTTTTGTCAGCGGTGCCCAGTGACAGACTAGCAGTAACGGGCACAAACTTGAACACAGCCAGTTCAATCTAAACATAACATTTTTCACTTGGAGAGTGCCAGAGCACTGCAACAGGCTGCCCAGGGAGGTATCTCTGTCTCTGGAGATACTCCAAACCTGCCTAGACTCCATCCTGTGCAACCTGCCCTGGGTGAGCCTGCTCTGGCAGGGCAGTTGCACTAGATGATCTCCAGAGATCCCTTCCAAGCCTCAGCATTCCGTGATTCTGAGTACTTAGAGGTAAGTTCCATGCCATTGGGGCAGTATTTTAAAGAAAAAAAAAAAACAACAGTCTTATAGAACATGCAAAATGACAATCCCCCCCCCCCCCCCCCTTTTTTTTGGCATTGTAACTAAATTCTTGTACTGCAAAATATATTACTTTCCCAATAAAGCCCAATCCAGCTGAGAAGTTGGATTTTATCACTATCAAGAAATATGGCAAAAGCAAGCTCTCCTTTCCATGGGCTGAATTAATGAGCAAAAGTTTAACAATAAATTTCACAGTAACAATTAGAATAAAAGCTATGTTGACTATACCACATTTATCTGTTGAGCACTTCAAATGTGAGCAGCCAGGAAGAGGGACAGAAGAGTGTGATGTGGGAAGTTCTTGTAAGTGTTCTGGGGGTGTTAGACTTCCCCAGTGAGGCTAAGGAAGAGTTCTGCCATCTTTATTAGGGTTGCAGAACATTTGATGTACAATACGTAGAAAAACTAGAATTAACTCAGAGAATATATTCTATAGAATTTATTTCTAAAATATTAAATCTGATTATTTTTTTAAGCTGGTAGAAAGCTACTGTTATTTTCAAAACAGAGTCTAGTTCATTAACATGATCCTTGGTATGAGAAAGCTCAACGTTTGCCTTTCCAATGTTTCTAAATTTTAAAAAAATCCTTAATTTTGCTATTCTCTGTAATTGGTGTCCCTGTGCAGATTAGTATAGTCATTGTCCATTTTCTCTAAGTGTGAAATCCAAAGCATGAACTTGTGAAGTGATGAGCAAATGCAATTTAGTTGTAAAGGAGTCCAAGTGCACACATGCTTGGGCTCTTCATAAGTGCTCCCTGTCCATGTCTCATCTCCTAAATCCGAGGCACCTTTTAATTTAATTGATAATAAATGTGCCAGAGTATTGTTCTCGCTTAAGGAGGGAAGTTGTAACATCCTTGAGAACTGTCTGCTACCAAGAATTTTACTTTTTATGAGAATACCCAATACATAAAACATCTCTTTCATAGCTTTAGTCTTTTTAATTCCTTTTTCTCTTCATCTGGGAAAGGTCTGTTGTACTGTAAGGCTTTGCATTAAAATCAAGCAGAAGGGAAACTGTGCTATCTGCCCTTTATTATGCTGAAAGAGTTCATTTCATTTTTCCCCTAACAGTCGCACATAGGTAGATTGGAAGTGTGGTGAAAAATAGTCCCCTCTGGCTCAGAGTCGCGAGGGAGCAATCCCAGAGGAGCTCTGTAGCTTCTCCCTTTCCATACACACAAACAAAGAGGAAGGAAGCCTCCCCCCCAGGCTGCAGAGATGTGATGCTGGATCCTTGTTAATGCCTCGGGCACGTGTCGCTCTTAGTACAGTGCAGGATGGAAAATCCGAGATTAGGGAAAGCAGAAAGCCATCATCTAGAGGTACAAAAAGTTTCCTCAAACTACTGTCATGAATATTTTTGCTAATATAAATAATAAATTAAAAACACCCTTATATAACATAGATGTGAATTAGGTCTGGAAAAGTTCAAGTATGTATTGCTCTAGTGCTGTATATTGTTTGTGATGAGGAAGGTGCCCACTGACTGCAGAGCTGTGTTCATGATGCTGCCTGTTGCTGCCTCTCAGCTGAGCAGATGGCAGCCCTTCACTCAAGGCTAGGGGAAGGGGAGGGGAGGGAAAAAAAAGAAGGCAAACTTCACTTAGTTACTCAATTATCTTCATTTGGATCTTAGCAATGACACTTTTGCTTTACTTAGGTATTTTATGAATTAATGTCAAATTGAAAAGTTTGCTTCACATGTATGTTCTTCTCTAACTGTGCCCTTTTCCAACAAGCTTTGGAGACTGGATTAGCTTTCTCAGTGGCAGGAACAATGGTGGAAGAGAACATGCATATGAACACTGCTATTTTAACACCAAGATCAAGATAGTCCTTTCTTCTGAGGCATGGCTGGATACACCCTGGGCTCAGTGAGAGGAGGCAGAAAGGGCAATTTAGAGGAAAAGAAGGATGAAGGCAAGAGGTAGCTTGATGAGGACAATGTTTTCTTCTGAAGGGCGAAAGAAAACATTATATATGGGGAAAAAAAAAGGAAGGAAGAAAGGAAATTAAGATAACTCCAGAGGAAGGATGGAAAAGGATATGCATGTTCACTACAGGCTTGGCCATGTTAGATATTAATTCTGTTATTAAATATATTTTAAACCAAACATGAACTCAGTGCAACCAGGAAATGTCACTTTCCCACACCAGTTGTATACCAGGTGGACATTAAATAAAAGACTTATCCAAAAGCATGGGGTAAAAAAAGTAAAAAGGAAAGCAACACCCTAGAAGCATTGCTGCCATGTCTTTTCTTTCTCTATGTTGACTGCAAAGTCAAGTTCAATATTCTTTTAGTTAACTCTGCTCCCAGACACAGGTTCAATGTAATCTCTTTCTCAGATAATGAGAGACACTATAAGGGAAAAATAAATAGGTGCCCTTTTTAATTAACTCTTGAGCTTGAGATTTTCAAATGAGATTTAGTACATTTTGGCACTAATAGTTCTTGTAGGTTTTTCCATCTTAAACTTTTTAAAGATGTACTTTAAGAATGACATTTTGGGTTGGATTATGGGCAAAGGTCAACCTTGCTGGGGTCCTGGAGGATCACTGCCATGAAGCAGGCAGCCATTCGTGAGTTCTGCTCCACAGACTGAGCATCATCTGTTCCCTGTGTGCACTGGCAGCTGCTTCTCTTCAAACACAACCAGGAGCAAGCACATCTGCCCTTTTTTCAAACCATTTCACACAAACAGCACCCCTTGAGTTCTCCCATAACAATGGCCACATAAACAATGCTGAAGGAGTGGGCCCTACTTTGAATTGACTTACTCTAGGCACTTCCATGAAAATATGTCTCAAGTGTAGCTGGTGAAACATGTGAACAAAGTGTTTGATGTACAATAAGTGCTAGACATTTCACAGTCAAAAACTGTACATTACAAATCCATTCCTAAGAGCCTCAGCCTGTAATATTGTCTTAGTAACATCAGTCTTTTCAGTTAAATTGCATTCTGCTGTAATAATCATTTACAAGTAAAATTATTAATACAAATGTACTAGTTATTACCTGTTAACATAAAAACTGGCAATTGGTTATTTTGATTTGCTTCCATCTGAAATTAATAGATAGTAATGTTGTAAAAAACACAAACAAAACCACTTACTGTATTTTTTTGTATTTAAAGTGTTTTCCTTGTTTTAACAAATACAAACTATGTAACATTGCCACTGTCTCATCCAGCCCTGTCTTTTAGCAGGTTCATATCTGTGTGTGTGTGTGTGTATATATATTTCTTGTAAGAATATAAAATTGCTTTTGACATTTTTGTTGGCAAGTGGTAATTGATATACCACAGCATGGTTTGGAAAGCACTTGAGCTGATGCTCTGTCAGACATATCCATTCCAATGGGACTGGTCAAATTGTGGTGTCATTGAAACCATTTGTTTAAAATGGGAACATTACTTATAACTTCATTATTTTTCTCAAAAATTAGTCAAGTACTTAACATTTTCCATTACAGATGATCTTGTATACTAAAATTAAAGAGATCTCAACAGCCCAGCAACATATTTAATTGAACTGCTGCTTTTAAACTGTTTGAAGAAGCAAAGTGAAAGAAAGTTCATCGCAAAATCTGTACATGGAAATAATTTTAAGCTTCATGATCTACATGTTTCCTTAATTTCCTTTCTTTCTTGTTTAAACAAGTTGTAACATCAAAGATGCCAAAGGGTAATATAAGCTACAATAATATTCAACAGAACTTAACCTAAAACTTATGTTGTAATTTATTCAAATTAACTGTATCTTCTGTATTTATATTTGCAGTATTTATTATGAATGATATGGAATTTGATGTATTTATTGTGGCTTATTACTGCAGTGTATATATTACATTTTTAAGTCTTAACATTAGGGTTTTTTGTTAATTAGTGGCACTTGTATTGGCTGTATTTTTATTATATATTGTACAATATATATTGTCCCTTTGTTTGCAATGAAGTAAAACAGGTTTCTACGTTTCTGCCAGTGCACTGTGCATCTTATTTCTGCTATGCAGGCACTAGGCATTCATCTCTCCTCTAACAGAGCCACAATTAGTACTGCACCTCCTCCTCACAACCTGCAGATGCTCTGTCTAAGTTCAGGCATCTTTCCCACTCCTCATTGTCTGGTAGTATAAGAAGGAGCAGTTTGGGGTTTGTTTGTTTGTTTTGTATTAATCAGTAGATAAAGACATGAACAGAAATGCATTGATATCTGTTTGTCCTACACTTTTCTTTGGCCCCTGGAATAAACAAAGTGCACCTCTCATGGTGAGTTTAATCATTTTGGTTATAAATGAATGCAAACCTTGTTTGCAACACCTGTTGGAAAAAAATTGTGCAACAGCTCCCTCTGGTGGACAGCTTGAACTAACTTCGTACAGCCAAGCATTTCAATGGCTGCAGTGTCCTAGGAAGCATCCTGTTCAATCTCAGGACAACTGCTTGAGGATCATTTTGAAAACTGCTCATCAGCATTGCTTCATTAGCAAAACAACAGTCAGAGGTCTCTGCCATCTTTTTATTCCGACATTAAAACGGAGCTGTACCTTTGTAAAAATTAAGTTATCCTTAAGTCTGCATTAGAAACAAATTACATATGGCTAAATTATTTGTATTTACTAAAACTGGTATGATCAGATGTTCTCTAGATAATTTAAATCTTACAGCATTTAAGGTAGCATTTTAATTGGTTAGGAATGACACAGAATGGAATAGATGAGCATTGCTATGAGCCTGCTGTTTGCATTGCCAGGAGCTGTGGTTAGCGGTGCTGCTTCAGTGATTTCCTAAGCCATACTGACACACAGAAAATGCGTACAATTTACATCAGATTGTTACAGCTAAAGTGCAGGACTCAGCACTTGCCCTTGTTGAACCTCATCCAGTTGGCCTTGGCTCATCAATCCAGCCCGTCTAGATCCATATGTAGAGCCTCCCTATCCTCAGGCAGATCAGCACTTGCACACAACTTGGCATTGTCTGCAAACTTACCGAGAGTGCACTTGATCCCTTCCTCCAGAGGTTAGAACTGGCCCCAAAACTGAGCCCTGGCCAGCACGACTTGGGACCAGTTGCTAACTGGTTTTAACTGCATTCAGCATCACTCTTTAGGCTCAGCCATCCAGCCAATTTTTTAAGCAGCAAAGAGTATGCCTGCCCAAGCCATGTGCAGCCAGTTTATCCAGGACAGTGCTGTGGGAAACGGCATGAAAGGCTTTACTAGGTTCAAAGAGGCAACATCCACAGCCTGTAACTCTTTTCCTTGTTTTTATTCTGCTGCTTTCCCTTCCTAGAAATTGATTATTTTCATAGCCATTTTTGTCCCATATAACGCATGCAAATTTAAGTGTATTTTTAGTATAATATTCCATATATTCCATAATAAGCTGAGGCTTACAAAGAATTGATTTCCAGTTCTGGCCAGGACACTTCATGTCTGGGCTTTTCACTGTGTGTTTCTGTTGTTTGCAAGAAGTCTCTCCTCCTATCCAGGTGGAACCTCCTGGGTTCCTGCTTGTGTCCATTGCCCCTTGGCCATGGGCACCACAAAAAGATTCTGGCCCCATCCTCTTGGATGAGCAAGCTCCATCAAAACAGACATCCAAAGAGAGGGAACTGGCACGGTAGCTGGGAGGAAAGGCAATAGGAGATCCTTGATTCGCTGATAGAACATGTCCACACGTGAGCGGTGGAGTGTCTGCACTGTGCTTTCCCCCCTAAAAGCTGCAAGGTCAGGCTCACACTTCCCCACCCAGAATCCACCAGGACCACCAACCCCCCCCACACCCACCCAGTTATGGGTCACTTTGAACAATTTGGGGTCAATTTTAGACCCTTTTAGGTCAATTGGGGCAGTTCAAAGACCAAAATGTGTGAGGTTCCTCCCACCCCTGCCCTGTCCCTTGGGAACCCTGCTCCTCACCTCTCTGCTGCTCACATGGATCTTCAAGGGTGTTTTTTTATTTTCCCTATACCCACCCAAAGACATTTTCCACACTGGTCCTAGATCTGAATAACCTGTTAAAAATCCCTGGTCCACCCCCTGCACTGTCAGTCTTACTGAGCAGATACATGAAGGTGTAGGTAAGACTGGTTAAGACAGAATATACTCTTCATCTGTTCTTCTTGCGTCTTAGGCCTCATGCAAGAGAACCCAAGGCCCCAGCTTGATATCAAAGCTTCAAGGACAGAATATGATGTATATGAAATAGAACACCTTATTTTGACTCAAACGAGGACATTCCACCCCTTATTCCATACCATTTATGTCATTGCCCATCATTCTTCCTACAGAAGAACCTGCCAAGTCCATGCTAATTTAGGACCAGCCCCTTCTCGCAGCTAAATTGGGAAGCAAAGCGTGGGCCGAGGGCTGCCTGTGTGTGGCAGTGGGCAGGATGGGGCTGGCAGGGCTGTGGGGCCAGGACAGTGTGCTCCTGAGGGCTTGTGGGGCTGAGACCTGCCTGTGACAGGCTGTGGGGCTGGGGCCTGCTTCTGACACCAGGTGGGACCAAGAACTGCTTGTAGCATCCTGTGAAGTTTGGGCCCACTTTTGATGGGCAGTGGAATTTTGGCCCACCTGTGATGGGCTGTAGGGCCAAGGGGATCTTGCAAAGCTCAGTGGAACTGGGGCCAAAGCCTGCAGGCTATGGCCTTAGAGCTTGCCTGTGACAGGCTCTAGGATGGGGCCAAAAACCTGCAGGTTGTGGCATGGGGGCCCACTTGTGATGGGTTGTGGGACCACCGACTTGCCTGTGACAGGCTCTAGGCTGGGGCCCACTCTTGACAAGGTGCTCTGCTCTGCCCCTTGTGCTCTGGGGAGGTGCAGTAGGGGTCCCAGGGGATGGTGGGTGAACCTGTAGCCAGCCCTTGGTGAGGGCACCCTGGGACTGGGCACAGGGCTGCTGGGTGAGCCGGGGCCTGGCTGACAAGGGTGCCCAGGACTGCACAGCCCTGCAGAGGAGCACCTGGGGAGCCATTGTCCCTCATCACAGCTGCCCTACAAGTAGGAGGCCAGAGACACCTGAGAGTAGTGGCAGGGAGGGTTAGCTTGGGCTCGGCAGTGCAGGGGAATGTGAGTGGCTTTAAAACACCCCAGAAACATAAGCCTTCTTAGCACTGGGATTGCTTTTCTGGCTGGGCAGACCCTGTAAACAAGTGCTGCAAGCATGCAGCATTGCTAACTCCAGGCCTTCCAGGGCTAGATGCCTCCAGTTTTGGCTCACAGGACTGCACAGGTGGAATCGACTGGCCAAGCCCAGGATGCTGTGCTGAGCGAGTCTGGCTTGCTGTAGCAGACAAATGCAGTGGATTTCCTGGGGAAGGGGCTCTTAGTCCTGCGATGCTTCTGTCTGTCTCAGTGAAGAGAGAGGGCTCCCCAGGCTGCACTGAGGCATGGCCCTGCTGCATGTTCTCACAGCTCTGTGTGCTGTAGCCCTGTGTCCACACAACCTTCCTGTCCCTCAGTCCCAGCTGCCGGATGCTTTGGGCAGCAGTTCTTGTAGGGCAACCCTTTGTGGGGTCAATGTGTGCCTTCTCTGGCTTTGTAAGGGCTCTTTGCTGTTCTCCAGACTTTTGAGTTGGTTTAAAGGGGCTGAGCAGTCAGGTGGCCAAAGTGTTTCTGAAGTAGTGTGCTGCACATCACCTTAGAAGAGGCAGCTCAGTGTGGAGCCATGTGTGGGGGGTCTAGGAGTTTTCTTACTTGCAGCTGGCCTGTTGTGCTCTTCACTCTCAATGCCATGGGTGCTGTGAATTGAGATCACTGACCACTTACTAGATCAGGGCAGGACGTTTATTGTTCCATGTGTCAGTCATATCTTATATATCCTATATCTCTTATATCTCCTGAACAGTGAAACATCCCTTATATACCATCTCTTACAAGCCTGACATTTTCCACTGGGTTACATCAGCTATTTACCATACAGAGATCAACATTATTGCTAGACAGGATTACAGAGATGTTATGTGGATATGCAAGGTATCTTTTGTATATCTTGAATTGTCCTTTTGCTGCATTCCTTAGGTTGGCAACTTTCCTTCCAAGTAAATCCAACACTATCCTGCTTTACTCTTGCATATTCATTCTGGTTTGTTTCACCTGCTTTGCTCTCTACAATGGGGGTATGGAGATCAAGAATCAACCTTGTCTGGTGCACACCCAGTGCCCAGGTGTTGGGTGTCAGGCTACAGTGAAGGAGCTAAAAGAAGGAGGGGTTGTTTGGGATGTTGGTGTCAAGCAGGAATTTTGGGGATGTTCCAAAACTGACAGGAGATGAGGAACAGAGGGAGACTTAGGGACCTTAGTGGTGCCTTACACTGTACACAGGTTTGGTGTCCAGCCTCCTGCCCAATTTTGAGCTATCTGGATGGTTTAGCTTTGTGACAGTGGTTGCTGACCCTGACTCTAAAGCCCCTCCTTAACTCAGTTGTCTGTAGCTCTTGGGGTAGCTCTCCAGCAGGATGGATGCAGAGTGGTACCCTCAAAAGTGTGGTGTGCTATCTGGGGTGGAGTTCTTCTCAGCATACCAGCAGCTTCTGCTCTAAATGGGTGGATGTATTTTCAGGAACGATTGTTGCCATCCCCACCCAATGTCCTTCTCACAGCTGGGACAGGTTTTTTCGTTCAGCCTCCTCCTAGAAGCCCTGGTAAATGCCCCATGGATGGCAGCTCCTGGCTTTTATTTGGTGGGGTTGCTTTTTGGTGTGTGTGTGTGGGTATCTTCTGGAAACATGGCTTCTGGCTTTTTTGGGAGGGGGAGGAAGTGGGATGCATGGCTCCTGCTGATGTTGAATTCTTGGACCATTGTCATGGCAGAGTGTGTTCACATACATGACATTTCTTCTGTATGGTGTCATCTGAATGGCTATTCTTAAAATACAGGAGGAGCTACAGTAAAGAAAAGCCAGGAGAAGGTAGACAATATAATGCCAGAAAGAAACACCTAACTAGTGAAGTCTGACAGTACAATGTTTAAATAAAAATGTGAACAATTGACTAAGAAAAAGGGAAGATTAGTATACATGTTAAAAAAAATCCATTGAAAAATTGTTTCTCTTTGTTGACAGGCACTGAGGAAGTTGCTGATCTTGACTTACTGAGATTTTGGTGAAGCAGTTCCCCAGACAGCAATATTTCATGACTGTCAGAAACAAGGAGAAGAAAATAGGATCATTTTAATTTCACGTATATGCAGTCCTTGTGAGGAACCTGTGACACATTAATACAAGCATTCTGACTTTAACATAGCCCAATGCCAGGCTGGAAATATGATGCAAGAAGCAAGACTTCTGAAGCCAGTTATTGACCATTCCCTTGCTAATCACATCTGTGAAGTTAGCAGAGGAGTGATGCATTACATGCTGTAATGTTATTTGGCAGGAAGTGAGGGTAGAATGTCCTGTTTTTCAGGATGATCTATTGTAAGGAGGAAAATACATTAGGAACTGTCCTAGTTTGAGTCAAAATAAGGTATTCCATGTTATATACATCATATTCAATCCTTGAGACTTTGATATTGAGCATGGGCCTTGAGGCCTAAGACCAAGCAAACAGGTGCTTAATTGAGCTAATTAGCAGCTAATTAACAACGTGTGTGTGTATCTAGGGTGAGGTCTGGGTTTCTGTCGGGTTCCAAGGTTGTGCATTTGAGCCTTGTGATGATCAGAAGCCTAGCTCTGCTCTTCTGGACTTTCTCTGTTCTGCTTTCTGTCCCAGAAGGCTGAGCACCCTGAGCCTTGTGAAGCTCAGCAGCCCAGCTCTGTTCCTACAAGAATCTACTTGTTCTGCTTTCCATCTCAATCCAAAAGTTCCTGAGTTCCAGGATCCAGCTTGCTGAGCCTGAGCCCTGTCTGCTCCAGCATCAGTGGTGAGGTAGTTACCATCAAGGGGGGTTGGTTCTGGTCTTGGTTTGTGTGTGTATATACTCTTCATTTTCTTGTGGTTATTTTCATTACAGTAGTTTAAGTTTCATTTCCAATTCACAAGCCTCTCTCTGTTAGTTTCTTTTTCCTCCCTGGAGTGGGGGAAAAGGGGGATAATAGAGAGTATCTGGGCCTGGGTTGGTAGTTTACTTAGCCCTAACTCTTGACAGGAACTAAAGGATGAAACAGGTCAAAAATTTTTCCTTGGCTTTTGCAGAGAAGATGCTGGTAAAAAACTGTAGCAATTTTGATTGCATTAATACTTCCATTTGGCTCACTCATATAAAGATAGATTAACTAGATATTTTTCTTCCCAGATGTGTATATTCAGCACACATTTCTCTCCACGCTTTGCTTGTATGGTACACCTAAAGTAAGCTGCGCATTACCCAGTGTTTAGGATATGTATAGGATTAATGAGACCGTAAGCAATAGGAGCATTGCGTTTCCTCGGGCGGCAGCGCAAACCGCGAACTGTACTGTTTACGAAGCTATAGCCATTTTGAACACTGCGCGGTGCTACAATATTAACCATTGCACTCTCCGTCGGAAGCAGAGCCTAGCACTTCGCACCGACAGGAGGATGAGCTGGCAGGGATGCGCCCCGCGCTCACCGCTGCCCCGGCGGGACGCCCAGTCCCGGCTCCCCGTGGCCTGCGCCTCTCGGGCCCGCTGTTTCCACCAGCTCCGGGTGGCCGGGCAGCTGCTCTGGCTACGGTGGGACTGCCAAGAGCAGCCTTCGTGGCCTCGGCGGTCCCGGGCAGGCGGCAGTGGGCTGGCTGCCCGGCCGAGCTGCGCTGTCCGGCTGGGAAGTTTCTCGTTGGCCACGTCCCAGCAGTGGCATCCCCAGGCTCTGCCCTCCCGCGGGGACCCCGCGCGCCTCCGGCCAGCCTCCGCCTTGCCACGCCCTCCCGGCCCCGGCCTCCGCCAGGGGGCGCTGCGGCGGCGGCAGGAGCTTCCCGGGCGGGGCTGGGGCGGAGGGCACAGGGCGGGGAGCGGAGCGGAGCGGGGCTCCAGCGGCTGGCAGGAGGCTGTCGCTCTGCAGCGCCGAGACAGCACACACCTGCGACATGGGGGAAGTGAGTATTTGCTTTCCTCCGTCTTGTTTGCGGGGTTTTGCCCAGACTTTGCTCAGAGCTGTTGGTCTCTCTGCCCCATCCTCGCCTGGCCTCGCCCCTGATGGTAGGGTTACGTCGTGTATTCGGTTGAGTCCCTTGTTTGTCTGGTAGTTGCTTTTCTCTTCTCCATCACTGTGGCATTTGGCTTTTATTTTCTTTTTCTTTTTTTTTTAAACTCCCTTTAGTGTTTGGGGAGCTATTTTCCTAGCAAGTCTCAGGTTATCCTAGTCTTCAGCTTGTTAAATTCACCCCCATTAAACCAACGAAGGAAAGGAAATACAGCTCCTACCAAGTACGTCTGAGGTTCTGCTTGGTATCTGTGAGGCAACAAAGAAAATGTATTCTTAATTTGCTGTGAAAGATAGTTTGCAGCCATGAAGTCGAGCAGGGTGAGCTCTCAGTGGAGGATTTTCCTCTGTGCTGCCATGTCCCCTTGGTTGCTAAGCAGTGATGATCACATCTGTAGAAAGAAGGAAGAAACAGGGGAGGGAGAGCAACAGGCAAAGCTAGGGAGAACAGTGTGTTCCTGTCTTGGCCAGCCTAATCTGCTGGGTGTTTCTGTAGAGAATAAAACCTCAATGCGTTGATGATTCTTATGCACCTCGTTCCCTTAAGTCTGAACTTGTCACACCCTGTTTTGTACTCTAGGTAGAGCTAAGTTGTTTTGGTGATTCAAATTGGTCTTTTCTGCCTTTTATACCAAGTAGTGATTTTGAAAAGCCCACTGGTCGCTTGCACATGAGTGGTACTGCTTCAACCTCCACAAAGTATTGGTAGGAGAATGAGTGCTGGGAGCAACCCATATACAAAAGTACATGGCTGATTTACAGTGGGAAGGTTTCCATCAAGAAAATTAATTTCAGTACACTTACCCCTACTTATGTCAAGTTAGATTTTTGCCGCTAAACTTGAGGACTCCAATCTGTATGTTACTTTGTTACAAAAATATCTTGTTGTTTCTGGAATATACTAAAAAGACTTCTAGTGGGTTACAGAAAACAAAATCAAGTAGTGGAAAGGCAAATCTGATAATTTTTTTCCACAGTTGAACCTGGTCTTGAGCAAATACTTGTGTTTGAGTTAGCAACAAAACCCCCCCAAAACTCTAGTATTTTGTGAGATGCGTTACTGTAATGACGTGTTTAGCATTTGATTTATAGCACCACAGCGCTATTAAGGTGTGAGTTTTCATATAGCATGCGAGACTGTTCTGACTCTGCTATTTTTATGTCAATAATGTGTGTGTATGTAAACATCTCTTAGCTGCTTCTTGGAGTTTTTGCTAGAGTCTGATCACTTGCTAGCCTTGACCTTGTTTGCCAAACACAGCTGTTGCAGGCAAGTGGAAGGAATCTTCCCATCCTCTTCCAGTGAGACCCTGCGGCTGCTGGGCTGGTGCTGCTGGCAATGGGTGTGCCAGGGAGGGAAGGCAGAGCTCTGTGCTGATGGCACCCTTGGCTTCCAAGGGGCTGCAGGTATGCACAGGCTGCTGCCACCTTTGCCAAGGGCCAGGCTGGCCATCAGCCATCCTTACCCACACTCCATCCCTGTCACCTGCCTCTGTTAGGGATTCAAGAGGGTAGTTTTGTCTAGGCTATTGGCTTTTTTTTTTCTTTTCATACATATTTTTAAAAATATAATGTTTTTTTAAATTATCTTCTCGGAGTGTGTTTATACCAACACAGATGTGATGAAAATAACAAGATTTCCCTAGATCCTATGCACTGGTAGATACTTACATATTAGGCCTAAGAGGCAGAAAAGCAAACATTGCCCCTTTCATATTTGAAACATTATTCAGTGTTTGCAGCTGAAGTTCATCATGGAGAAATAGAAATGAGCAAAACAGATTGATTGTTAAATTACACACATTAAAAGAAATGCAAACTGCAGATAACAGAATGAAATGTGAGCAAATTCCTGGGCTTTTAAGTAGATTTTATTAATCTAAGGTTTTATTACCAGCGGCACAATATTGATATGGATGGTTTTTGCCTTCAGTGTATTATTTTAAAACTCATTTCTCTTGTGTGAGGAAAAGGTGAAGATTTGAGGTAATGATGGAAAGGTATTTTGTTTTTCTTTGTATAAGCAAATCTAATTAATTGTTCATACATACTACTAATAAGCAGTGATAGCATGCAGAAGGAAAAATTCTGTCTCTGGATCCAACCCTTTAGACACATATGTCCACATTTAATTTTTTGATAGGGACACTAAGTTGGATGTCTTCTGCATCATGTCCTTTGGGACTGCATGTGTGCACACAGTCCAGAACACACGGAGAGAAAACTGGTATAATTTAATCTTCAGAAAGATTTTTCCCTCCTGTTGCAATAAATTATAAACTCAGCCCAGGACAAGGATGCATTTATCAATAATAATCACAGCTGCTGTCACGCTTCTCAGAGAGAGTTGAGTCATTCTCAGCGTTGAGTGCTTGTGCTGCTTGAAGCATTTGTGTCCAAAGCACATTGGCCTGTTACCAGGGAAGAGTTCCCATTAATTGCCTTCTTCTTTTTAAGGGTTTCGTCACTGTTAACTAGTTGATTTCCAGATAGCAGATAACCCTTTTACCACATTTCTAAATACAGGTTGTGTTTTCCCATGTGATGTAATAAGTTCAGTATCAATAGTTTTATAAAAGTCTTGGAAGAAATCCACTGTAGAAAATCAGTAGCAAAGTTGAAGTTGAAAGGAAAAACCATCTTGGGTGCAGTTGTTGCATTCTAGGGAAGGGGAGGACAAACACCCAAGCAAACAAAACAAAACACCCCCTCCCTGTGAAAACACAGCAAAATTTGAATATATTTTCATATGTGAGCAGATAAGTTTAATACAGTTATTTCCATAGAAGTTCTGCTAAGTTCTTGGTCAGGATGAGACTCTGAGAGTCACACCATGAAATTTTCTGGTCCAGAGTTCAACAAGTTAAGTTAGGGAAGACAACAACAGTGCTCTATCCAGCAAACCTCTTTGAGAATATTCACTTTTGTGACCTATTTGTGACAGATTAAGTGGGAGTCCCTCGTATAGCTACTCATTTACTTGATCCTCTTGTGTTGTTATGCTCTTGACGAGATGATTGATGTGTAGATCTGGTTTATTTTTCTTTTGACATGAAATGGTATCTTTCTTAAATGACGTATTTGCAGAATCATTATCCAATGTTATCCTGAGCTTCTGGACATAGAATTCTTGTTTAAAATTGCTGTATCTTAGGCAGAGTACCTGAGCAGCCAAGAGATGTACAACGTCTCTCTGTGCCCTTGCAGCCTTGCCTGCTTCTGCAGACGGGCTGCAGCACATCTTCTCCTTGCCCTTGGGCGATGGCAGAGCTGGGGTGCCCCAGGGACTGGGACTGTGCCCAGTGTGCTTGCCAGGGTGTAGAGATCTGATGCCATTGGTGCTGCCCTCAGAACAGCAGCAGGCAGGTTGTCTCCCATCTTCTGGGGGCTCCTGAGATACTTCCAAGTCTTGCTGCGTGAATTCCTAGAGGAAGCTAGGCAAACCCTTTCCTTCTGACTGCCTGTTTGCCTTTGTATCTGGAAAACTATGATTCACTGTACAGATTATTTGGACATGAAAATGAGTAGGTAATACAGTGAGGAGATATTATGGAGGAAAAATAAATAGCAAACACAATTTTGAAGCTCACTTTGATCTCCTTTTAAGGTGCGTATAATTTTAGAATACTTTTATAGATAGCAATTTACCTTGCTGCAGTGTCACTGACAAGGAGCTTTTTGTGCCTTAAGTATGCAAGTTGAAATCCTACTGTGTTCATTAATGTGTTTCAAGGTTTCCTAAACATATAATGTACATCTTGGAATATTTGCAACATCCCTGAGAAGTGTTTTGGCCAAATATTTTTACTGTGTATAACTAACTTCTAGGTCAATGGGTAGTTTGTTTACAGTTTGTATAAAGTCTGCACCCTCTCTTTCCTACTGCAATTGCTGCATTTCTCTTGCTGCCATTAGTAATTCTTGACTGTTTCAGACCTCATCTTTCCTACCATAGCCCCCCTTGTGTCTCCACCCTTTCCTTGTGACTTACTCTGATGCTGCTTGCCTCCACCTACTGTGCTGATTGCCCTCCCAGGTTAAACACAGTTGTGCAACTGCCATGGTGCCTGTGTACAGGATGTGTTTGATACTTGATCAGATAGCAGCCAGGAAGGAGCTTTTATGTTTCTAGTACTGAAATGCTGAATTAATCTGTGTATACTTCTTGGCCATCTGGCTTGATCAACTAACATGCAGATATAATAGTGAGAAATGTGTCTTCTGAGCAGCTGGGCAGCCAGGGAGGAAATGTTTGTTTTGGAGTTGTGCCACCGAGCAGGGACTTGTGTTTCTTTGTCCTGAATGCATTAGGGCTGCTCTGATACCTGCTGCCTGGCTTGCCTCAGCATAGAGATTGTGGTTGGCCAGCAAGCAGCATGTTTTTCTGTGCTTGCTTAGCACTTGTATCTCCATCCTGATTCTGTCTTACAGCAAGGCTTATAGTCAAGCAGAAAACCTCAAAGGAATTGAAATAAATTGAATGATTTGAAGATAGGTAGTACTATCAAAAGTTTTGATATGTATATCCAGATTGATCAGTACACTTGGAGGAAAGCAGTAACAATAGATAGCCTAGCTGCAGTCTTGTTATAAAGACTTGGCAGTGTTTTGTTGGAAAAAAAACCTGATTTGCTGTAAGTTTTACTGGATTTATTTATCTGGTGTACAGGGTGCTTCACATTTTTTTTTCCACTGACTAGGTAGTTGGTGGGAGAAGGGGCAAGGGTCATTACTCAGGAACTGAAATTGCTGCATAGAATACTTGTGGTGTTGGTTGTCTTGGAATACGTACATCCAGGCCAACAGAGGCAAGGGAGAGGGCTCTAAGAACAGTCACAGTGAGGTGATGTTATTGAGGAAAAGAGGATGTGGAGGCACTGCTTAGGGAAAGAGCTGGGATGAAGGAACTTCATATTTGGAGTTATCTCCTGTTAAGGGTGCCAGGGAGGTGACTGCCTTCCTTAGCAATCCATCACAACCTGAAAGATCTTTATTTAAGATAGAGACCTCAAGTTCAGCACAGTCAGAGGGATCTTGTCCAGGAATAGAGTCATTTATTGGGTAGAAGACACTGATTTTCATGGTGTAATCTATTTCTTCTCTCTTATCCCAGTAAAAAGACAATTCCTTTTCTGTTACTGTGCTGCTGTCTTGGGACTTGGACTCTAGCTTATGTGTAGAGTAGTGGTGGTGATAAGTTACGTTGAATTTCTGTTGATCTCACAGTCTCTCATAGAGGATACTATAGCAGCTTGCTTGACCTCTGCCTGTGGTCAGTCTGATGGCTGTTGGATTCCCAGTTGTTGATCAACACAGCCTGTTATTTCCTCTGTACCCCGTGCATGAGATTTCACAGGACGTTAACTACATGACATAGTGGACTGAACAGTGTTGGATAATTTTGAGCTGTATGTTTTTTTACCACATTAGATAAGAAAAATATGTTAATTAGCTCAACATTTCCATTCTTGGAAGCTTACTTTTCTGTTCACAGGCTAACCGATGTATATTTAAGAAGGTTTTACTATATTTTCTCAGGGTGAAAATAGCGTACAGCTCTCTTTTTAACAAAAAGAATCTCAACTTACTCCAAGTTATTCACTTTACTAATAAAGTTTTAGGTGGGAGAAGATATTTCAGGATGACAGCTTGGAGGGCTTTTAAGGAATATATAAGTAAAAATGATGGGAATTGTGGTTTTTTACCATTATAATCGTCATTGTAAGTCCTTCCAGTGATGTATCAATTTTCAGTTCCTTTTCATAAGATATGTCACAGAGAAGACATGACTTAAAGCTTTTAGGGTGTAGATACTTGTGGTTAATATTTAATGATGTTTCCAAGATGATATTTAATGATATTTTGTGGCAGTTTCTGTGGCTTAAAAAAAGATATTTTGTTAATTAGATTTAATAAATTGAATGAAAGAAGAATCCATTTGTCTGGAGCACCAAATAGCCATGATCACTTATTTTGTCTCTTTCCTTTACTCTCCTCCTGTCTCCCAGGCCCTAGAGGCATATTTTATTTTCATGTTGCTGCATCTTTGTGCTTTCACTGAATTCAAGAAGGGGTTTTTTTGTTTCCATGTAGACTCGGTCCAGAGGTCCCTTCCAACCCAAACCATTCTATGATTCTATGATGCATTTTCTCCTGCATAATGCTTTACTTTTTTGTAGGTTTGAGTTGGACACAGGGCCAAATGGCTCAGTGGCCTACAAGATTCAATTACCTAATAATTTAAAGGCATGCAGAGGATAAGGGAGTGTTTCTAATAATCTAAAAAAAAAAAATTGACAACTTTAAGATGACAAATCATAGGAATTACTTTAAAATTAAATTGTACTGCATGGATATGCTGATAATCTCATAATTTTGCTGAGGTACATGATACAGAAATAGTGTGTTCTGCACTGAAACCAAAGTCACTGTATTCTAGAAATGAATCTGAAGTTCTTGTATATGATACATTATTATTCTATTATTCTTCTATATGTTTTTGGGAGAGGTTTTTTGGGAGGTGTAGGTTTCTGTGCTTTGGGATTTTTTTGGTTTTTGTTTGGGTTTTTTGTCTGGGGTTTTTGTGGTGGTCTAGTTTTCTGTATGGGGTTTGGTTTTTTGTTTTTGTTTTTTGTGGGTTGTTTTTTTTTTACAGCCTCCATAGCACTAGCTTTCATTGTAAGAATAAACTAAGTAAATTTCTAGTTCTTAGGAGAGTGGTGACTGGGTTTGTATTTTACAGAAATGGTTGACTGTGGCAACTGAATCACAGCTGCAGATAGGCAAATAGCATCAGGCATTTATAAGCCTTGCAACAGCAGCTCCCATTCTTTGTAGCAAGTGGCATAATTTCCATGGCCAAACACAGATGTGTTCTGTGTTTGAGAGGAGTACTAATACCTTGTTCTTTTCCTCAAGCTTTTACATTGTTAAAACATTTATGTTAAAACTCAAGAAGTGGGACTAGAGTGTCTGACAATGACAATAGTTGCTACTCCATTTGTATTTGTGGTTTATGGGGTTTGTAGTCCAGCTCAGATGGAAATAACAGAAGAACTTGAAGATCATCCTTACTTTAGAATTTGCCCCTGGTCAGTTAGATTGAGGACAATGTTCCTCCTGTCTTCAGACAAATGTGTCAAGTAACAGCAGCTTGGTACAGTAACTTAAGAAATGTGTTTACCAGCATATGAACTAGCTGTAAAACTCACTGCTTTTTTCATGTTTTTGCATGATGGGGATGTGTACTCATAGGTCTCTTTTAGAAGGAGGTGGGTGTTTAGTTTTGGGATTGAAGTCGTCTCGGGTAACTGATTTCCTGCAAATGATATTGCTTTAGTGTCATTGTTCTCATTTCTTAGGCAGTGTAAATGTTCTGGTTCTTTTCCAAAGAGAGTAACATTTTGTTTATACAGGTTCTTTGCTCACTTTTAAGTTTAGAAAGCTGTGTGTGAATTTGAAGATACAAGTTTCTTATGCTCATAGAGCTGTTCTTTGGCAGAACTATAAAATACATAGATAAAAAGCTAAATGTACACTTCCACCTCATTTGGAGTTCTAAGAGCTGCAAGGAGGCAAGGGGGAAGGAATGCAGGCACAGACTAATAGACTGTTCACCTCTCCTGATGAATACTTGATTAAATTATTCATTCCTACTGTATGACTGGGAAGGAAGGAACACGGAAGCTTTTGAAGCTGAATGTCATTTCACAGTGCTGATAAAGTACAGTGGCTCTGGTGGACTGGCCTGAAACAGCTGTTTTCTTTTTTGCCTCAAAAAAAAAAAGAGGTGGTGAATTAAGTAAAGAAAAGGAAATTTCTTTTTAAAACTGACTGCTGCCCTTTATATAGTGCTTTTAAAATAAGTGTTTTCTGTGAAAGTCTTGCCACTCTATTTTAATGCTGTTGTGGTTGTGCAATATAATGACTGCTTTCTGCTGCGAGGGAACGCTTTGGGGGAAAGAATTGCTTGTTTCTAGGGAACTGTGTACTACTGCATGTATGCCGAGGACAGTTGTGTGCCTACATCAAGGAACAATAGATTAGCTCATTTTTTGGTGGGGATTTGGTTTTTGGTTTTCTGTTTTTCTTCAATCCACTGGGGCAGCAGAGAAGTGTGGAGTTGAGTTTTGGCACTTCTCACTCTGAATTCAACATGATTTGTTTTCTTCTGCATGTGAAAGCTGTACCTGTGCCTATGAGTGAAGCAGTGGTACTCAATCCAGGAAGCTTTAGCCAGTAATACAATACTTCGTTATCAAGATGCATGATAGCAAATGCTGTGTTGCTGAACCTTCAAAATGCGTGTTTGAATTCTTCAACATGAGTTTGTAGAAGCTGTTTATAATACGACTATTTAGTTTTAAGAATATTTTTCACGTGAAGAAAGCATATTACGATTACTTCTAATCGCTTCCTTTGAATGTCATGTTTGAAACTACCCAAGAGCTTTTGTTTGTATGCAGTTTGCACTATGGTCTCTCTGCTTTGATGTAGAGGTTGGGAAGGAGATACAGCTTCTGAAGCCCTTCAAATGCTGCAAAAAAGCTATCAAATTGCCTCTGTTAGTCCACGTTTATTCTATATGTTACAGTGAGACCCTTTCATTCAATTGCATGATTCTGGAGCCTCCCTTAAAATGGCAAATTTGCATGAAGAATGAATTTGATCAAGTATTACGGAATGAGCTACCTGTTACCTTACTAGCAGTTCTTTACCTGGAATATCATTTTATGTTTCTCTAGATGGTCAGACTTTTAAAGGCATGTTGTAATATAGCCTTCTCTTTCAGTTGCAGATGTGAATCAGATGAATATCTGTCCCCTATATGCTTATGTCTACTTTGAGTTACTGTTGCTGTGTGTATATTTTCAAAGATCTGCTTGTAGGTTGCTCATATTCATCTGGTGCTTTGTGCTGTAAAGTATAGTGCTTATTAACAGGTGTTATTTCCAGAAGTATTCCTGATGGTTCTAGATTTGATCGTGAACAAACACTGATAACTATCAGGAAAAACAATTTGGATATTTCCTGTGTTGATCACACTGTATTAATGAAAGTAGGACTCTATCAAGTGTGTTCCTATGTGTGAGGTGAGGCCTGTAAGGATCAAAAAGGTAAATACCTTCCATACTTCTCTGTGTTGGAGGCAGGGACAGGCCTGTCAACATAGGCAGGCAGGGACATCTTTCCCCAGATCAGATTGCTCAAAGCCTTGTCCAACCTGACTTGTTGAACCACGCTCAGGTTGTCAACCAGAAGAGTGGATTGCACCAAATAGTACATTTATCTTTGTCTACAGATTATCATGAAATAGCTCATAGGAGTCAATCCTTTTCTTGCTGATCTTCCAGAATCTTTTACACTTAATTACTGAAAATTTTTTCTCATGGCACATAGTAGTGACATTCTTTAAACTGGGCTCCCAATCAGGTAAGTTGGTTGCAGGCTGTTTCCCTGGTTTGATTCTAGTATCAATAGTACTGATTCACTAATAACTATCAATATTTCAATATTTTTCAACAATCCACTGTGGTATAGTGTTTAACTGTTGCCTCTTACATCAGCTGGCAATCAGTATCAGCCTTGATGTTGAGACTCAACTGTGGAGGGCAAAATATTTTTAGTGGAAAGAAAATAAATATGAAATTAAGATACTAGTTCAGATTTCTATTTCCTTTTTTCATTCAGCAGATGTTGTTTTCTTTTAGAGGACACTGTCACATCTGTTTGTGTACATCAAGTGTAGCATTAACTTTGGGATTTTGTTTTAGAATAACTTAAATCTAGTTAATATTTTGATTTCTATAATTGTTGTTTATACAAGGTAGAACAGGAAGAATTTTTCAGAGGCAAGTAAATAAGAGAAGTAAATGAAAAGGTGAGAGATGTGTTTCCAGCTGTCCTTTAGGCTCTTGAGTGGTGTGAGTTTTGTGTGGTGGTGTGCAACTTGAAAAAGCTTTGCTCTTGTATTCTTGCCAACTGGATATGCTGTCAGAGAAATTGTAATGTAAACTTGTCTCACAGTATAGAGCCAAATAAAATAGAAAGCCAAGAAGAAAAAGGGATGAGGGAGGACAAACACTACAGAAAATATAAAGACTTTTGGATTCAAGGCGCAGAGAACTAGTGCCAAAGCTGCCCTGAAATGCCATTGTTCCAGCTTATGATCACATGAATGTCTGAAAATGACTGATAAAGACTGAGAGTTAATATTGTTTGTAGAAAATACTCAGTGGTGATAGGAAAAAAAATTATTTTCAAAAGAACTACAGCCCTGAACAAAACTGAGAAAAACAGATGGAGTGTAACAAATGGAAAGCTTATTTGGTGGTGAGAGATGTGTGACTGTTATCCTATTTGCACCATGACATTTTCTAACACTTTGAATGCAATCAATCTGTCTTCCAGCTTTCTTTCACAACCTTTTCCCCTTTTATTTGTGGTAGAGAGCAAATCTCTAGTGAAACAGATCTAACTGTTAGAAAGTGTAGGAAAACCAAAGGAGATGTTTTCTGTATATTCATTTCCGTCACTGGCATAAAAGTGGAAATAGTTTGGTTAACATTAGGGTTAAAAACAGTCATGATTAGGGTGGCTATTTTTTCTTTTTAGTGGTAAATTTGGTATGAGGAAAAAGACCATGAATGCTTTCTGATTCCATTAAATCTGCTCTAACTGCTTTGCTGTTTGTCTCATATTCTGCGTGTTGCTGTTTAGCTAACAATGTATTTCCAGTAAGTATTTTTTGGCTAAAGCTGGAGGAGTTTCTTTGAATCTGTAACATGTTTTGATTTGTTTGTACCCTCCTAGTACCTTTGTTTGATGGGTCTGTGGATATTCCATAGCTGCAGTGGCAAGAAGGAACAGACTTATGTTAGTGTTCGTATTTATAAAAAGTAGTGAGTTTTGTAAACTCAAAAATAGATGCAAATGTAAGTGTATCTTTAATAGTACTGTGCTGTATTAATTGAATTGGTCAGGACAGAATATGCAGATGACAGGATCAATTCCCTTATCTACTATCTTTTTGTTTGTAGATCATACTGCTTTTTGACAGTAAAGCTAGAGCTGAATGTAAGTGTGAAACAATGAGTTTAATCAACAGTTTCAGCCTGAGGCAAAATTTCAGTCAAGTCAAAAGCTGTGCTCAATAAGGTCTGATTCAAAATACTGATTTTAATTAAAACAACAACAGAAAATTACACTATATCTAGAGTTTTTCCATGTATTCCATTTTCTCTTTTGTTTTAGGCTTTTGAAAAAGTTACTGGGTTTATAGACCTGCTAAATCAGAGCTGGTAATTAGTCTCCAGGCTTGGTCTGTTGCAAATTCCTGCTGCTTCTATATCAATCCATGTTCCTATACATCTGTGAATGTCTGTTTTCTTGTTCTACTGTGGAAGTGCTTTTGTTTTTGGTTTCAAAAATTATGTAATGGATTAATTACTAAATTATGATGGAGGCTAGGCTGCAGTTTCAGGAGAAAAAGGTGTCTATCATTTTATCTTGGAATGAATAATCTAAATCGATCACCCAGGACTAAATGTCAGATAATGTTGTTTTCAGATGGCACCATAATCCCAGAAACTTCAAAGCTTGGATCATATCAAGCCTTAAATGTGCATTCAGACATTTTATTTGTGGCCAAAACAAGATCTTTTTACCAACAGGTTAGCAAGCACTTCTGTGTTGGTCCAATATTCTTACTATTTGGCAGTTTTCATGTGAACTGCTTTACAAGCCTAGGCAATTACTGCTTGTTATTTCCTTATTTCACAAATACATCTACCCATGCATTGTTTATTTAGGGGTGCAGTTTATCTAAACAATCTTTACACTACCTTAGTGGGTCAGGGGAAAGAGAAAGGGTAACTGAAATTGCTGCATAAGGGAGATGTTATTTCATTCTAGTTCTAAGCCCCCAGGTTGTCAAGATTCTGCAGGTTTTAGTGGCAATCACTTCTGTTCCTATAACTAAGTTACCTCCAGGCAGGACGTTGGGAAAACTGGCAGTGTTGATAGAGATCTGTCGAGCTCCTGGGTTCTGGTTTTCCTTAGGGGAGACAGCTCTTCTTAGGGCACTCCTCTGTGAAGAACTGAGTGTGGAGCTCTTACAATACCCTAGCTTTTCTTCTGCTGTTGTATTAAAAAATGGTGTTAAAATCTGCATTTGTTTGATTAATGTTTTTTTTAGTGCAGATTCAAATATTTAGAAAGTAATGCTTTGTATGGATGGATTGGGTGCCATATAAACAGTGACATTAGTGTCACTCCAAAATGCCTCATTATTATGGACAGAACTTTTAGCTGGAAGGAGCTTTACAAGGCTTTGTCCCAATAATTAATTTTGTCTGACATGTTTGCTTTGGTCTTTAGCTCTTGTGACTTCTCCCATAGTGGTGTGAAGTATTCTTGCATGTTTTATCTTTCCTTCTCATGCTCTTGTGTTCATTGGCAAGTAGATAGTAAACTTGGCCAATGTGATTGACAGCCTCAAAATCTCTTCTCTTCCTTTGACAAGTCACTCCTTGGTGTAAATAACTTTTCTTGTAGCAACACAGCACTGCATTTTAGGGTGTTGAACTGAAAGGAGCAATTGACATTGAATACTTAGTCCAATTTTACAGGCTTATTCTGCTTCTGTGGCTTTTTAATGGATGTTGTAAATAATTTTTTCTGATATGTATAAAAATTCAATAATATACTGGAGATACTAAATCCTTTTTGAACATCACAAGTGAATCTTCTCAAGAAGAGAAGTTTCCTGCCATACATCTCTGCAGTGATGTGTACTGATGCAGTTTTCCATTTTCAGGGTACTTGTACAAAGACATGGAATGGAATTGGGAATTTTGCCTCTCTTGCTTTAACCCGAGCCAGGTTTTACCACTCACCCCCAGCCTGTATCCATTTGCAGAACAGCAGCTGAGCCTCACTAGGAAATTAGACAGGCACAAAAGGAAGACTCAGATTACACTAATGATCCCATTAAATGAGGTATAGGGAGCCTGTCTGGCCAGAATGAGGAACTGAATGAGGTCTGACTGTACTCCTTGCTTTGTCTTTTATATTCTGCAGCCAGTTTTCACCTTGTGTGGTTTTTCTTTCCCTCTTCTTACTTGCAAAAAGAAAAAATATCCTACTGTTTTCCAACATTTGAGGGGGGAAAAGCCTGATGCAATTGGTGTTTGCAGGCTATAAAGCTTGTGACAAAGTACCAACAAAATGCATGTGCATTCTGAAACCTCTCAGATGATTTGTCTGTTCAGTTATGCTCTCTGTTTTGTGGAACTCCTCATTTACTACATGGAAAATCAAAGCACAACAGATCCCTAATTTTTTAAATAGTCATTAGAAACACCTAATAAAAATCCCATCATGTTTATTATGTCATAACAGCAAATAAAGATTTTTTCCCTGAATTTCAGCAGTTTCCAGTTAATGGAAAAATGTCTTTTGTATGATAGGTAGATGTGCTTTGCTGCTATGGCTTAAAGGAAACACTAATGCTTTGAGCTTTCTGACAGATGAAAAACAAGGTCCATGTACATTTTAAGAATTTGAGAATACTATTTTATTACTGTTTGAAATGCAGTGAAACATAGATTTGGGTTCTGCAGTATGTTATTAACTTGTATTTTGTTAAGTTCTTAGATTTTATAACACTTTCTCTGCTCTTTTTTTCTTATGTTGTTACTCAAGACAACTTTCCTACTATGAAAAAGTCTTTTCTAAACCTTGATTTGAGGTAGCTTAGAGAACTTATTCTCTTTTAGTTCCTAGTTCATATATTTTGCTCATGATGGGAAGCTTTCAGCTGTATTTTTTGGGTGCTTTGCTAGTTGGACATTTATTACTGTTGCTACCACAAGTGTTAGTGATGGCCTAACACTTAACTAAAGAGCTGCACCTGGTAGCATGAGCCAGAAAGCTGGGGGAGCAGGTGGTGCTGAGAGCTAATAGAGAGCTGGTAAAAGAAGCCTGGGCTTGCCCCAAGAGCAGGTTGGAAGTTGGTGGGTGAAGGATTGACTAAGGCACCTTGGGAGATCCTGAAGAGACCCAGTGGAGGCATGAAGAAGCAACCTTGAACCTACTGAGTTCCTAATGGGGATGATAAAAGGTAGGTAACCTTGTTTTGAGCTGGAGCTTGTGCTATCTGACTTCCAGAGGTGCTTCCCAAATGATTTTTTTCTCTGACTTCTGTAATCTTATTTTACATAACTGGTTATAAATATAATTTAAATAAAAAATAGATCAGAAATAGGCTTCCCCCCCTGGCTGAAGTTGAAATAAACCAAATCTACTTCAGACATGGCATACATTTTCCCTGTATGGAAAAAAAAGAAATCCAATGTTTTCTTTTAAATTTCATTATATTGGTCATACTCACAGCAGTACTTTCAGGATTAATAAAAGTTTTGTTGATGTAAAGATGATGTTGGTACAGTCAGAGGGATCCCAATACACTGACTTTAATCTGATAAGGGGTAAGGCATTCAAACAATTTTATTTTTAAATCAATTTTACAGTCAAGTTATGAGTATGATGTTAACAAAACTGAACCATGTAACAGTCTGAAGTCTAAAAATTATAGCAAGTGCTACACCTGCATGGGTTAGAATAAGTCACTTGGAGATGTTTCAGGATTGTCTGAATATTGTGTACAAACTTTGAGGAATTTACATGGAGAACTTTGATGTCTGTGACATCAACAACAGATGATTTTTTTGATTCTGAGCCAAACAAATGAAAAATCCTATGTGAATGTGTACAGTTTCTTTGCTGTGCATGGTGCTTATGTACTTTGTAATATTGTATGCATGTAATTTATTTATTACTGTTAATTCATTAATACTGAATTATGAGGTCTGGAAAAATTGTGGAGCTGAGGTAACCTGTCTGGGTAGTAATTGAACTGTGAGAGGATTTATTGGATTTCTTGGAAAACCAAGTAAAGCCATATTGTTACTTCAGTCAGATCTGTGGTCCTCAATAAATTTTTGATGATTAATGAAAAAGTATATTTGGTCAAAAAAGGACATTGCCATTAGTATAATCTCAAAAAGGGTCCTTTACCTCGTGTGCAATGTCAGTTAACACACAGAGTTGAGATACTTGTTTTATTTCAGTTCTGCAGAAATGGATGCTAGGCAATAAATGGCAAATCCAGCACACCATTAGTTCAAACAGTGGCAGTTTTATATACAGTAAAAATAACAAAGAAAATATATCTGATTGGTTGTATGATGTTACATCACACAATTGTACATGTGCTCCATTAATTACCTAATTCATTATACTAAGGTGGTTCTATATTTACATTTAATTGCTCCTTTTGGAGATGTGGCTTTTAGTATTAAAATCATCACAGGTGATGTAGGGGGCACTCGGTTTGATCTTTGTTCAAATCTGTCTCTGGTTGCTGTAAAGAATCCATAACAAGGCATTATCTACAAGAGCTGGCAGAATTTTACTCTTTTTAGATACTGCTCTTAATTACTGTGTCTTGATTTTGATTATTTTAACATTCAAAGTCATCTTGCCCTTTAATCTTAAAGGCTTTCTCTTCTTGTCCTGGACTCAGACCAGTTCATTATAAGCTTATTCAGCCTGAAAGTTAGCTCTATCCTCCCAACGTCATTAGCAGTACCACTATGTAACAAAGGAAAAAAAATTCATCAACAGAATATGTTATTGCAACTTATACTATGTTTGATGGAATGGTCTTGGCAGGCTTTCATTAGACTTGGAGTACCATATGGATTTACTAGAAATGCCTTTTTAAGGAGGGATTGCAGCTAGTTGAGTTAGGCTCACCTCCTTTCATTCACTGCAATGTGTTTGCTGCCGTGGTGTGCCAGATGAGCTAACTCCACCTCCTAAATGTACTTAATCTTGAGTTGTGGCTCAAGGGAGACCCATTGAGAAGTTCAAGTCATGTAAACCCATTGAGAAGTTCAAGTCATGTAAACCCATTGAGAAGTTCAAGTCATGTAAACCCATTGAGAAGTTCAAGTCATGTAAACCCATTGAGAAGTTCAAGTCATGTAAACCCATTGAGAAGTTCAAGTCATGTAAACCCATTGAGAAGTTCAAGTCATGTAAACCCATTGAGAAGTTCAAGTCATGTAAACCCATTGAGAAGTTCAAGTCATGTAAACCCATTGAGAAGTTCAAGTCATGTAAACCCATTGAGAAGTTCAAGTCATGTAAACCCATTGAGAAGTTCAAGTCATGTAAACCCATTGAGAAGTTCAAGTCATGTAAACCCATTGAGAAGTTCAAGTCATGTAAACCCATTGAGAAGTTCAAGTCATGTAAACCCATTGAGAAGTTCAAGTCATGTAAACCCATTGAGAAGTTCAAGTCATGTAAACCCATTGAGAAGTTCAAGTCATGTAAACCCATTGAGAAGTTCAAGTCATGTAAACCCATTGAGAAGTTCAAGTCATGTAAACCCATTGAGAAGTTCAAGTCATGTAAACCCATTGAGAAGTTCAAGTCATGTAAACCCATTGAGAAGTTCAAGTCATGTAAACCCATTGAGAAGTTCAAGTCATGTAAACCCATTGAGAAGTTCAAGTCATGTAAACCCATTGAGAAGTTCAAGTCATGTAAACCCATTGAGAAGTTCAAGTCATGTAAACCCATTGAGAAGTTCAAGTCATGTATTTAGAAAGATAACATGTTTGCATTATATAGGCATGAAGTTCCAGCTGCTGGAGGCAAGAAATTCTGCGTTTGTCTCCCTGAAGGAAAGCAGAATATGGGTCATTTTAAAAAGTGACCTGTTTCAGGGAAAACAATGTCCTTAAGTGGGGAATCATAAACCTTTTGTGTAATAATAATTGTTTGGATGCAGAGATCATTAGATTTGTTATTTCACCTTCTGTTGTTTTTTGCTATGAGACCAGAAAATTCTTACCTGTAGAAATGTATTGAAATCTCTATATGCAAGAAGAAATGCATGTTCTTTTTGTCTAAGCTGTTTAAAGTAATCCACTTACCATTGTTTGTGGATAGACTTTCCCACAGTAAATGCTCTCTGTGAGGTGGAGGAGATATTTGAGAACTACTTGGGTTTGATTGACTGGTTGTCTTTTGGTTGCAGTGTGACACTGACTGCCTCTGCGTGGCTTTGTTCAAGGTGCTCATTTACCATAAGGTTGACCAATGCTTGAGATTTCTGAGTCTCAGTTTCTTTCAGACAGTTTTTGGGATGAGCCTCTGACTTATTCATGAACATTTCCATCTTAGAGTGCTTTCATCACCTTTATTCACAGCCCTCAGTTTTGGGAGGTTGAACTGAGACTTTCTCCTATAATGTAGTGCTGTTGATAGGACTGATGGAGAGCTGTGTTGATTGGGCTGTTTTTCCTTTGGTTTTCATTTTACAAAACAATAGTCAAAAAGATCTCTGACAACACTACAGTTTACACACAAGTTTAAAGCCATTTTGGATTTTGAACTTAATATAGGTAAATTTAATATTGAGAAGTGTCATGGTTGTGGTTTTGCAATGAGGCTTTTCACAACAGAATGTAGATGTTAGGCTAAATGTTAATGACACGGATTAGTGGCATGGTGGTGATAGGTTGATGTTGGACTTGATGAGCTTAGAGGTCTTTTCCAACCTTAATGATTCTATGATTATATCTTGTCTGCATACCCGTTTTATTCTGCAAGAAGTTACGCATTCCATGCATGGAAAAAAGCCTCTGCCTTTCATTTAACATGAACTTCTCCAAGAAAAACACTTCATATGTTAAAATATATTATCCTGGTTTTATATACAACTGTAATACAAAGCAAATTTGCTTCTTGTAAAAGTTATCATTCTGCTATTAATTCAGAAATGAAATACTGCTCATTGTCTCCCAGTTAATAATTTCCAAGTGTAATTTCATTGTCAGTGTTCAGTCTGGATAACAGAGACCATTTGGGAGACCTTTAGGTTGCTTTTTTAAAAATCTCCTTTGTATATTAATGGACATTGAGAGTAGCTTTGGGTAAAACTAATTTGCTATGAGTCATGTAACATAATGCTGTATATAATTATGCTTATTCTTTTGCTGTGTGAGAAGGCAGTGCTGCCAATAAATGTCCATTACACAAGGAGGAGCTGCATGATCAGTTTGAGATATTATGGTAATAGCTTCAGTTCTCATAGATATGCTAAATTAAATAACAATTATTAAGAAAGTGGACAAAATGCTGGGTCTCAAGTTTGTAATATGGTATTTGACTTGTGAACTTGAAAGAAACATTTTTGCGATTTTTAGTAGTGCAATTTCTGGATTTCTTTTTACATGTCTGTGACCATTAAATTCTTATTCTGTGGATCAGAGTCCTGCTAAGGAC
This sequence comes from Bucco capensis, assembly GCA_013396975.1. NCBI lineage: Eukaryota > Metazoa > Chordata > Aves > Piciformes > Bucconidae > Bucco > Bucco capensis. Next base: position 206,823 of record VWZO01016706.1, on the reverse strand, counting down.
CACACAGCTTTGTCAGGACCCCATTGGGAAAGAAAAAGCCAACAAAAAACTTCCTTTTTATTTACTTTCCACTTCACATAAGAAAAGAGATTATTCTTGAAAAATAATCTTTTCAAGGAAGTTTTTTAAGTCATTTGAAAAATTGCTTTATCCAAGAAAATATGAAGTGGCCACATGTTTGTGATAATGCCATGACTGCAATCTGTAAGAATTTCATAAATGTCTGGATCTTATGTAGGCAGAACATTTTAAAGCAAGGGTTTTGCCTGTTGTAGCAATTTTTTTCTTCACAATTTCATTTCAAGGATATGTGGTTTGTTGTTTTTTTTCAGCTGGCATTCATCAGTGAAGGTGAAAACTGAGCCAGAGAGCTTCTGAAAATTTAATCTGGAAGTACTGTAGTACTTCCTTTTCTTGAAAATGTTATTTGTTGACATCTTGGAATCACTGAAGCATATCTGTAATGGAAGTGCAACCCAACTCTGAAAAGTGACTTGCAGTGTTATCATTGCCATTCTGGAAGAGAAACCCAATTCTGAAAAGTAACTTGCAGTGTTGTCATTGCCATTCTGCTTTGCTTGTACCTTTGAGGTCTTAGTGTGTAAGTGAGGCCAGAGTAAGGAGTTCTGTCAAATCTTTTTCTTATTATTTGTCACACAAGAAAAAATTCCTTTTTCATTCTGTTTACATTAATTTCTCTTGATGCAGAAACTTACAGCATTTAAATGATATAAAATGAAGTCCATGCAGTTTCTAGATGGAATACATTTTGGGTTATCATTTAGGGAATCTGGCAGTTAGATCCTGAAGAGTTCATATAGCTGAAGTGCTGTATTCAGTTTTGTGACTGGACACAGTTTTTGGGTAATAAGTGCTCTGTGTGAGGAAAATAAATCTGTCCTGTACATTTGCCCTTCATTCATAGTCTTTCAGCTATTGAATAGAAGGAAACTAAACACTGCAAATACCATGATTACTTGAAAATACATATAGTTTCATAGCTTAATCTCTAAGCAGCTATTCTGTGGTGTTATTTGGGATCCATGGAGATATATAATTTTTCTCTTTGTGTTTTAAGTATCAAAACAAGGAGTTTGTGTGCTCATTTAAATCTACAGATGGGAACAGTATTTAAAAGCTTTGAATGTTGTCTTTGCTATGAATTTATGCATAGAAACATCCAAACTCATAAAGGTCATAATGTAATTGACGTCATCATCTTTAGTGTCATCAAAGAGGAGTGTTTTGGAGCAAAGGTCACCCAGCACACATCATCAGTACTTTATGTTGGAAACTACAGAAAGCTTTCCTTTTTTTGCCATGAACTGATTTAATGACACGTAAGTACAGCAGCAATTTGAAGGAGGAATCTGGAGAAGGGAGGAAAAATCCCATCATGTTGCTAACGAAACCTTGCAGGATTTACAACAGCAAATCTGTCTCACAAAGTAATATAAACACAAAAAATGTAAAAGTAATTTTCAGTGACTGGTAAACTTTGACTCACAGAAAAGGTTCACTGAACTCGTATTGCTGAATGAAATTTTAAGATAGGATAACTTTTACTGTAAATACATGAAAGTAGGAATCGGCAGTGGCTGGTGGGCTATTGAAGTGAAGAATAGCCTTAGTGTAGGAGCAAATCTGATACAGACTTGTGTTTAGATTGTAAAATGAATTACCAGTTGGAGGAAACTTTAAATTATGATTATTATCCAGGAGCTTGGCTACATGACTTATTCAGCCCTTTCTAGAAGCAGGGTCTTGGAATTTTGAGAAGTATTTCTGTGGTCTGGGGAAAAAAAAAAAGACAGTAATTCATGTGAATGAGTGAAGTATCATACTTGCTAGAATAAAAACATGAATGTCATATTTCTGACAACATAAATCATGCTTACCACTGGTTTTTATTGTGTTGCTAAGAACGAAAAACTGTCACAGTTTATTTGCTGTATGTTGGCTTTATTCCAGATTTTGTTTGATATACCAGTGATTGGATTGCTTGTTTGTGAGAACTGAATTTCCTGGATCTGCACTTGAATAGATTTTTCTGACGTAAAGAGACAAATCAGTTAAGAGGTTGCAGATTCTGAAAATGAGCTTATTTTAGAGAAATCTTGCTTTTTAATATCAGCTCTAGCATCTTCTACTTTTTGAAGCAATTTTTTCTCCCTCAGTATTTTTTAGATATCTTCTGAGTATTACTATAAATTAATACATGGAAGTCAGAGGTTACTGAATTGAATAGCTAGTTTGAAATAACTTTGGGAAGATACAGACCATGTAACATGAGATGCATAATACACGGAATCCCTAGAACTAAACAGGAATACAGTCTGTCTTTCATAGGCATTTCATAGAATCATACAACACTTAGAGCTGGAAGACACCCTGAATCATCTTTAAAATTATTTTCATGAACAAGCTATAAGGAAAGAAACAAGATATAAACGAAGGATATAGCAAAATCTTTTGTTTAAAATGAGTTGTCCCACTTAGTGTATTGTATTTCCATAGTCTCCTGCTGAGAAGTATCAGGGGTGAAATGTACCAGAGTTGTAATTTATTCAGTCTCAGAGCAATTAATAATTCAGAAATGTTTTAGTTCTTATTGATGTTGAGCATTGTAAGTGGACAAGTAGTGTATGTACTGTTAGCATCTACACAGGAAATGGAGAGGAGAAGGAAGAATACTAGAGTTTTAATTGTTGATCAGACCAAATGCTTTCTAGATTAACCCATTTTCCTAACAACTTTCTGGATTTGTGTTACAGCCTGCTTCTTGTTTTGCAGACAGTCACAGAATAGTAATATTGAGGGATCAGGAACAAAACCAGAGTATTTTCTGTAGAAACTGTGGTAGTCTGAAGGTTGCATCACTGACTAATGACACTTAGTTAATAATGTAAGTTTTATATAGTAAAATATATAGTAAAATTCTAGGTCCCTGGCCACAACCCTCCCCCCCCAAAACCAACAAAAAAGACACATTGTTTCATACACACATGCACACAAAGAGCATAAAAAAAATACATGTAGGTTTTCTTATGACTCACTGAATTGGATCATTTGCCTAACTGAATTTCCTTGTACATCTTCACCTGACTCTTACAGCTTCTTATTTTTAATGAATTTCCATACATAGGAGAATTACATGGTTATTGAGACTTAGTAATTTCATCTGGCTTCTGCAGTATGCTGAAAACTTGGTTCAAGTTATTCAAATAGCACTATGAAATGGACCATAGTACAGAGAATATTGAAAGTAATATTGTAAAAACTCGTTGTGTTATGGAATATAGAGAAGTAAGAAAAGATGTTTTGTTACCAAATCTGAAACATATGAAGATAAGTATACTACATGGGAAATAAATGTCCTCATTACTGAGGATTTGTTGGTGTGTGTTTTGGGTCTAGGCTTGACCATTATGTCTGTAAATACTAGAATAAACCTTTTGTAGATTCTGATGGAAAACATAAATGATGTGTCATGCTTTTTTTTAGCCCAGTGGAATCAAGCTCAAAACCTCAAAATTCTACCTTGAAAATAATATAGGACTAGATTTAATGCAGCTTGGTGGCAAAGATATTGGAGCAGCAATCTCTCTATATGCCAAATGTAGAAAATGGAGTAATAAGAGATGTACTTTCTCAAATGGCATAAATATAACCCTGATTTTTTCTTTTTATACATATTAAAAATATATTTTAAAAGATCACTTGAAAATATTTCTCATTCAACCATATTCTATAAGAATACATTACATTTTACATTATTATCATGTATCCAGGCTGGTTCCTGGACTCAGGAGTTTCATTCTAGTGCTGTGCTACTAGGTAGTGCTGCAGCAGTTGCCTTTACTCTTCAAGTTATAATTTGTTTTTTTCTGTCTTTCTTGGTGGAGAGAGTCTTTGTTCAGGCTTCTATGCACCATATAGCCATATTGTGTTAGAAGCCTATTTAATCTGGGAGTTTTATGTGTTGGGTTTTTTGTTGTTGATGGATTATTTAATGTTGGTGTTTTTTGGAGGGTGGTGGAAGCTTTCAGAGCACCTTTGTGGGGGTTTTCCAGGGAAAGGGGTATCAGTTTTAGTTTCTTAAGAATCCTTATTCCTTCTTGTTTTCTGATTTGATTTATTATTGTCTCTTAGTTCATAATACAGAAGCCACTGAGACTGCAGAAGAGAGAGAGAGCATTTAAGTCATTAAACCAATCCGTTTGTTGTCTGAATATTTTTTCACTCCATTTCTTTCTTGTATAAACTGATTTCTGAGGTAATATGTGGCATCAATTTGCTCCACAAGACTACAGAGTTTATATATTTGCAGTACTGTAAAAAAAAAAAGTAATGACAAGAAGATATGTCACAGAACTAGAACTCAAGATGTGTTTAAGTGTGGAGGTTTTTGCAAGCGTGGGTTGTGATTAGGCTGCTAGGATAAATCATTAAGGGAAGAGATTGCTGTTATGTATTGGAATATAACCTTTTTCTGTTTCATGTTAACACTGAGAGATGTGCTGCAGTCATGGGCTGTGGTGTCTCTAGAGAGAAACACTGGAGTTCATCTCAGCCCTCAGGATACCACTGCTTACTGTTGCTGAATGAACCAGGGGAACAGGAACATGCAAGCAGCAAGATTGGGGTTTATTCTAAGAACATCTGGTACAGCTCAGAAAGAAATGCCATAAGGCTGTAAGAATAAGTCTTATGAGGAGTGACTGAGGGGAAAAAAGGATTGTTCAGTCTGGAGAAGAGGAGGCTCAAGAGAGAGACCTTCTCTGTCTCTATAATGACCTGAAAGGAGGTTGTAGAGAGGTGGATGTTGATCTCTTCTCCCAGGTTAACAGTGAGAGGACAAGAGGAAATGTCCTCAAATTGCATCAGGAGAGGTTTAGTTTGGACATTAGGAAAAAATTTCTTCACAGGAGGAGTTGTTAGGCATTGGAATAGGCTGCCCAGGGAATTGGTGGAGTCAATGTCCCTGGAGATGTTCAGAAAATGTGTAGATGTGGCACTTAGTGACCTAGTTTAGTGGGCATGGTGGTGATAGGTTGACAATTGGAATTGATATCCTTAGAGGTCTTTTCCAACCTTAATGATTCTGTATTTGTCTTATTCTCCAAGACTGTCTGCCCTTTTCTTTTTGTTGACATGTTTGTTTCTGCCTTTTTTATTTCTCAAGTTTGTTATCAAACCACAAAGTTGCCTAAGTATTTCTTAGACCACCAGGTGTGCCCCTCTTTGTTTGTAGGCGTGGTGGGCAAGGTCAGTGGTGTGTAGATGTGCTGAAAATCCTTTTGTTTCTGAACGACAGACTTGTAAGAGACATAAACTACCTAAGAGTACCAAATACTTGCATTACTTGAGCTCTCAGGTAAAAATGAAGCTCAAGGAAAAGGATCCTTGTAGCCTTCCTTGTAAGACAGATCTCTTCTTCTTTTTGCTGGTGCATATTCTATGGGTATTTAAAGGTACAGATGTCATCCAGCTTTGGAAGGAAAAGTACTTTTTGAGACACAACTGCTTCTCAGTCCAAGCACAGCTGAGCAGATCTTGAGGGTCACTGATGCTGTGGATAGGAGAAGTGTTTGCCACAGAAGGCTAGAAAAGATTCGTGAATTGCTTTGAGATGGCATGGATGAAATTATTAATTTTTTAATAAACAAGAGAAGACTTGGCATTCTTGGGCTTTCTGTTCCAGAAGAAAAAAGAAAAGCTTTTCCTAAAGCACTTTGTGGCTGACATGAAACATGTCTGCTATCTAGAGCTACTTAGTAGGAAATTTCTCATCTTTTCACTTGTCTTTGCAAAGGCCTTTTTTGTGTGTGCGTCTTTTATTGTGGTAAAGAATATTTACTAAGTACTCAGAAGTTATTGTAGCTCAGCTGGAAAAACAGGGATTTGAACCCTTTACTGGCTAATTTTGAGGGATGGCTTGTGTAATGTTCGGTTGTGTTTCCGTGAGCATTTAATAGAAAATTTCCTCAAATAACATCAGGTTGACCTAGGAGTTGAGATGGAAGAGGCAGATTCCTGGGATTCATGGTGTCATGTGTTAATTGACTTTGGTGCTGTTACGCTTCATTAAAAACTGTCATCAATTTTCTTTTCCTTCCCAGCACACATCTAGTATTGAGCTCACATGGATCAGAACAAAAGTTATGTCTTTAGCCAGCTCTCACCTTTCACATTTCTGGTGCATACTAGCACCAAAGTTATAAATAAAACTGAGGAAGATGCAAGTCAGGAAACCCCAAAATGGGAAGACTAAACTTGAGCCCAATTGCGTTCGGCTTGTGCCTATGGCTTTCAATACAGAATGTGTGTATGTAGTACCTGTCTAATAGGATAATCCAAGCATTTGATTAGCAAGTATAGTATAAGCCACCAGATGGAGTAGTGTTGCCATCAAAAAGAGAGAAATAGAAATGGCATGTGTTTTCTTTCTGCTTTTATAATAAGAGTTGCTAATTTTTTTAGGGTACTGTGCCAAGGTGATGTCTAAATCTTTGTGTTACAAGTTGTTAACTATTGACTGCAGTACATAGCTATGTTAACACTTGCCTTTTTCACAATAAGGTGAAAATTAATGTTAATGAAATTAATGTTTGGGCTAGGGAAAGAGAGAATGTTTTTCTCATTTCTTGTGAGGTTTGTATTACAGTTAACAATTTATATGCAGATTTGCCTTTTTTGTGTTTTCAGCTTTTGCTTTACCTCATAGTTTCTATCTGTTTGGCATGTCATTACTAGTAGCTAATTTTCTATTGCATATTTGACAATTAATTTAAATACTTCTTGCTACGCAGTGCTTTAGATTTACAGAAGAGGTAGATGATGGCTATGCCAAAAGCTCTTACTTGGGGATTTTTGTTGCTGTTGCCCTCTATTTTCCATTTCTTCTTTTCTCTTGTTCTCCTAGGATCTTCTTGGACAAGAGTCTAAAAGCATTTAATGTTTGCAGAATGAAAAGATGGCACAGGCAATGCTGGTACAACCAGGATCTGACAGCTTCTTCTATTTCACCAAAGAATCTCTTGCAGCTATTGAGAAACGTATTGCTGATGAAGCATCTCGTTGTGAGGAGCATAGAGATGATGGTGGGCATGAGGAAAATCACCCAAAGCCAAGTAATGACTTGGAGGCAGGAAAAACACTGCCATTTATTTATGGTGATATTCCTCCAGGAATGGTGTCTGAGCCCCTGGAGGACCTGGATCCATATTATATCAACAAAAAGGTAAGTGTATTATATTAAGAGTGTAATGAGAACACTCCTGCTGAACTACAAGTGAAAAATGCTCTGATGTGGAAGTAGTCAGAAGCCCTGGTTGCAAGTATTACACAGTATGTGGTATCATGTTAGTTACTTGGAATAGAAATATAACTGTAACTCTTCTACTTAAGCTTTCTTTTTTTAAAGAAAAGAGCCGTTCTTTTACTGTTTAAGGTTTCCTTATGATAATCTTTTGAGTTAGTAGATTTTTGCATTAGATGTCCTTTAATCTCTTCAAAACTGATGGAATGCTGAAGCATTTGAATACTTCCTTTCTGGCTCTTCTGTTCCTGGAGTTTCAAGGAAACATAGACAGTACCAGAGATCTAGTTCAGTAGAGCAGTTTGGACAAAAAAAAAGACATTCCTTGAAATCTTATAGAAATATTTGTTTCAGAGAAAAGCTAAACTCTATTTGACTAGGGAGGGACATAAGTTAAAAGGAAAAAAAAGCAAAAAGCTGATCCCATAGTGCCAGCTCCATGTGCTCTGGTTTCTGGGCATTGGTAACAGCTTGTGTCATGATCCTAGAGGTTGCTTCAGGACCACTCCAGCTGTTTGGAGTCTCACTGGGAGGATTGGCTTTGTTGGGGCCAACTGGATTCTTCTGGATGATTTTAATCATCAGGATGATTTTTAATAGCAATTCCCCACCGAGGAATTTCTCCTTGCACTGCCCTGTGAGGAAGGTGAAGATAATATACTGGTAGGAAAATCTGAGGCTATATGCCCTCAATAATAGTATGTTAGAGAACAAGAAAGTTCTTGAAAATCTCTACATTCCTTTAGAATCACTTGACATCTGTATGGATGCAAATTTTTCCCAGAAATTTTATATAAATGCTGTGGGTTTTTTTAATGTAAATGAGGATTTGTGGCTCAGTATGAGTTTGGCAAAACAGTACAAAAATAACATTCATGTGAGTAGCCCTATATTCGCACTGAATGCAAAGACTAAGACTGTGCACTCTGTGTTTCTGTGTTGGTCCTGTGTTACAAGACCAATATAGACCTGAAAAAAAACACCTTAATTTATATATATATATATATATATGTGCTGTAACGTGACTCCGTTTCTTTTCTAGCTATAATGATTAAAAAAAAGAGAAAAGAGCAAGGGTGATGATTTTGGAAAATACAAATGAAGAAAATATGTTTTTATGTGGGCATGAGAAGTAGAATAACGTTCAGAATGAAAGTAAAATTGAGTTTACCTTAATGAAGCAGTACAAAATAAACAGCAAATAGTTATTGTGTCTTTAAAAGGTTGATTGAATTAAAAACATAGAACGGGTTATTGAAATTAAGTACTGGATAACTAACAGATGATATTGCCTGTAAGTACCCAAAGGGCTATGTTGTGTCAGAAGCAGCTATATTAAAGCAGTGGGGTTTTGTAGTACAGAATGCTGAAGACTAATAATCAGATGTAGTTATTTGGGGTTTTTTTGTTTCAGCTTCATGAAAGTTAGTGTCAAATGATCTATTTCTTTGACAGTAGGACGTAAGAAAAAAGAAGAGAGTCTGTGGTAAAACCTGCTTATTTCCAGATATTATCCTTTCAGGAGAATAGCCATAGGATATAGATTGATTTAAGATTTCATTAGATGACACTTTTATGGTTTGACCTAGTCCAAGTCAAAAGTAGTTGGAGTGGGTCTGGAGGAGGGACACAAAATCTCTCAGAGGTTGGGACACCTTTCCTGTGAGGAAAGGCTGAGAGAGTTGGGGTTGCTGAGCCTGGAGAAGAGAATGCTCTAGGGAGACCTTAGTGCAGCATGTCAGTGCTTGAAGGGAGCCTGTGAACAAGATTTGAGACAGTCTTTTTGGAAAGGCCTGTTGTGACAGGACAAGGGGTAGTGACTTTCAAGGAGGGGAAATTGAGGCTTGGATATAAGGAGGGCACTGGCCCAGGCTGCCCAGGGAGGTGGAGGATGCCCCATGCCTGGAAACCTTCAAGGTCAGATCGGACAGGCCTCTGAGCAACCTGATCTAGGTAGAGATGTCCCTGCCTGCAGCAGGGGGTTGGACTGAATTATCTCTTTATATGATTGTGTAAGTGGTACTGGTAATGCCTGCACAGGCAAGGAAGGCAGAAAAGCCCTTAAAAGCCAAGCAGGTCTCACCTCTGAAGCAGTTTTAAAGTGCTCAAGTGGTTACCTAGTTGTTGGTAAGTGTCCAAAATTTTATTCTACTTTAATGTAATTACATAATCCTATAAAATGCTGAAATGCAAGTTTTGTTTAAGACCACAGAGAGAAAGAATGTATGGCATTCAGTTTTCATTGCTTATGTGAAAATTTAGAATCTGATATATGCTTGTGTAATTCTACTGAAAATAAATGTAACTTAGACCTGTTGGAAGTGCAGCCTCTATGTATGGCAAAGTTGCTAACATGTATCCTTTATTTCCTATCTCCCTCCTCCCATTTAATTTGTTCTGGGTTTTTTGTGGTTTTTTTTTTGTTGTTTGTTTGGGTTTTTTTATTTAAAAAAGACATTTATAGTATTGAATAAACGGAAGACAATCTTCAGGTTCAGTGCCACACCTGCCTTGTACCTTTTATCTCCTTTCAATATTATAAGAAGAATAGCTATTAAGATTTTGGTTCATTCATATCCTTTTCAAATGGTTTATTAAAATATTATTGGATGTTTTTAATATTAACACTGAGGTTTTTGGTTTAGTGTTGAAATGTGTTCCTACCTTTAAATCTTGCTCTCAAAATGAATCAGAGCTATGATTTGTCACTTTAAGCCTGTGATTAAATTCAGAGGAACAGGTGCATATCCTGCATACCTGGATTTCAGAGTTAGTAGTATAGCCATCATTATTGTGAAAGATCTTTGCATTATTTATGACATTGCTAGTGATAGTAAACTAATCTGTATCATGTATGTTGTCAGTATTCTGTAGCCTGATCAATTCATGTTTTGTGTGATGCAAATTCAGCATTTAAGAGAGTATGTTCCTTAGCTACAGTCAACATTATTCAGCATGCTCATCATGCTCACCATTTTGACCAACTGTGTGTTTATGACATGGAGTAACCCTCCGGACTGGACAAAGAATGTAGAGTAAGTATAATTGAATTCAGTAAGAATTTTCTAAGTGGTTTAAAAGTGAAAAGCTAAATTAAGAGATTAGACTGTGTAGTTTTAGTCACCTTTGTGTGTAATACCATTGTTCTTTTTCTAGCCTGGAGTTTGATCCTAGCTGCAACTCAAAGCAAGCTGTGATAGTTCATCTTTTTCTCTGAACAAAAGAGTGTTACTTTTTGAGTAATACTCCTATTCAGAATGTTTGTACAAGTAATGTCTTTATGCCTTCTCCCTCTTGAGCTGTTCCATTAGTATTTTTATTTATAAAAAATAAAACCCAACAAAACAAACAAAAAAAAAACAAGGGGGAAAAGGGAAGAAAATTGTCATTTAACCTGAAAGTACTGCTTTTTAGCATGGAAAATGCTTTCTCTAGCCCCTATGAAGCACCTTCATTTTGTGTAACAAAATATCAAAATTGGACAAACGCCCTCTTTAAAGAAAATATTTCTGCTGAGGATTGTTGTTTGACATTCTCAAGTCTACCTGATCAGCCATCAAGTAACTTTAGTGAACGTTAGGTTACATTCACCCCATGTGTTTTATTTCTGATACAGCAACCATGCTGAAAACTTTACTTGAGAAAAAATACTTCCTTCATGATAATCATGATTATTTCATTGTTTGTGCTCAAATTTCAAAATCTTATATGCTAGGAACAGCAAAAATGTATTTCTGAATAAATAAATGTGTGAATAAATCCAGTTATGTTCCAAAATAATGGTGGAAAAACAGTCATAGCTTATATGAGTGTTTATGTGCTATTACAGTGCATGTACTAATCACTGGGTTTGAGTGATTTTTGGTTATTCTTGTGACTTTTGTATCATCGAATGACAATTTTTTAACTTCTGTTTGGATGTTTTCTCATAGGTACACTTTCACAGGAATTTATACTTTTGAATTTCTGGTCAAAATCCTTGCAAGAGGCTTCTGTATAAATGATTTTACTTGCCTTCGTGACCCTTGGAACTGGCTTGATTTTGTCGTCATTTCTTTTGCGTAAGTGTAGAATTTTTTTTTAAGTAAAATATCAATTAGAACATGTTTTCAACCTGTAATAATTTATTAGGGTTATCATAGCTCATTTAAAATGAATTGCAATTGAATTGTGATTCAACATTTTGCATTTTCATGGTTTACACTGAAGTAGCACACAGCTGAATTAGTGGAGTGCTCCACAGTACAAAAGAAGTTAACACTGAACTAACAATTTTAAATAGTATTTAAAAAATAAAATCCGAGAAATCCATTTCATTTTTTATTTGCAGTCAATAGAAATACCTAAGGGTGTGTTTCTTAGGGAAAACTTAATTGAAATAGGAAAGTATGAATGCAAAGTCCTTTATTTCAAGTTACCCCTTCCAAAAAAAAGTCTGGATTACACGTCCAGGTAAGTAGTATACACTCTACCTTAATTCTGAATAACTGTGATTTAATCCTACAGGTATGTAACAGAATTTGTAAACCTAGGCAATGTTTCAGCTCTTCGAACTTTCAGAGTATTGAGAGCTTTGAAAACTATTTCTGTAATCCCAGGTAAGAAGGAACTGTATAATATGGTAGGCACTGTCCATCAGCTGTGTTTAATTCTGTGTGTGCTGTCATTGTGTTTGTGTGTGGAATCCCTCACTACAGATATGTGACAGAGTTTGTGGACCTGGGCAATGTCTCAGCGTTGAGAACATTCAGAGTTCTCCGAGCTTTGAAAACAATATCAGTCATCCCAGGTGAGAGCTAGGTTAAACACTGAGGCTGACTGAAAGTCTAGAGAAGCTGAACTTGTATTTTTATGAGCATCCAGGTTTTAGTTGTAACTTCAATTTGATTCCCTTCTCTAATTCCGAAAACACTCAGCTTCAGGGTTTAATATATTCTTGCATGAGAAATTGACTTGCCTAGCCTGTGAATATTTCCATTTCATCATGTCAAATTTTCTGTTCCACCTTCAGGATCAAAATTAAGTCTTTTAATTTTCCTCTTGCTAATGTGAATATTGCTATTTATGAAAGACATTTGGGATTGAAAATTTCAATCTGTTGTAGAAGTTGAATCCCTGACATAGACAAGGGAATAAGATAATAAAGAGTAGCATGGGAATTGCATTAAGTACTTCTTACCTAAAGATGCCTATCTTCACCAAACCCCACTGCCAGTTAAATAGAATGTCATGGAATGCACTCATTGAGATTTCTCTTACAATGGTGTTCTAGGGTTTTTTGTTGTTACAAAACAAATAGATTGTGTATTGGATCAGAACACTGGCAAAAGTTTGGAGCAAGAGGCATCAAGAAGAAAATAAAATGAACAAATTTCTTTACATGTACATGTAGCTGGCATGCGGCGCACATGTACATGTAGCTGGCATGCGGCGCACATGTACATGTAGCTGGCATGCGGCGCACATGTACATGTAGCTGGCATGCACACTTACTCTGAAGAGCAGATGCATTGGCATCTCTACCATTCATTCCCATTCAGATTAGTTTGTCAGGAACAATGAGACTTATTGGTACCTTTTTCCTCTGGAAAATACTTAAATACTATTTTTGTGAGACTGTGCATGGCATTTAGTAGTGTGTTGCAGTAGTTCACATTCCATTTTAGAGTAAGTAAATTATTAAATATTATAATAAAAATCTGACTTTGTTTGCAGGCTTGAAGACTATTGTTGGAGCCTTAATTCAGTCAGTGAAGAAGCTCTCCGATGTAATGATTTTGACTGTTTTTTGCCTGAGTGTATTTGCACTAATAGGACTACAACTGTTCATGGGCAACTTGAAGAATAAATGCTTGTTTTGGCCACCAGAAAATTCAACATCTTTTGAAAAACATATAGCTCCATTGTTCAATGGTACAGTGTTTGATTGGACCGCATACATTGAGAATGAAAGTAAGAAATACTCTTCTAACTTGCTAACACTTCTGTGGATAAACACACACAAAATTCCTGTTCCCAACTGTTGGCTAAAGATCAAAATCAATTCAGTAGGATGATAGAGTAGGAATTTTTACGTATTGCATCCCAAACCCATGCTGGTATGATTGTTCTTTCCAGTAACTGCATTTAGAAAAGTATTTAGAGAGTTAGGTTGGATTTAAAATCACAGAATCGTACAGGTTAAACAGGATCTGCATGTTGTTGGGTAAAGTAAGAAGACAATTGGTTTCTGTAAAACAAAGAACTCAGTAAGCAATTAAAAATTCTAGGAAAAAGATGGTATTGGCTTGTGGGACCTACTGTTGTTGTTATGAAGGAAGCTGAAAACGCATCTTTATCCAGATACTTTTCAACAGTCTTAATTTCTGTAGGCTGAAATAATAACATTCAGGCTTGTTCAGAAACATACAGATTTTTTTTTGTATTTGTGTCATTTCAAGTGATAACATGAGGTGTACTATAACAACTTTTATGCTTAAAATTTGATACATTTTTATGTGTGGAACTTATGCTAGAAGTGAATTTACAGAGTATTGCTCAGTAAGTACTTGTGAAAGTGAAGTGTTTAAGTAAAAATAAATTGGTAGAATAATGGATGCTAGCTGTTCTTTGCTGACCCAGAAGTAAAAGAAAATACAATTTTTGTAGGCTGAGTTTGGATAAGTCATATTTTCTTTCTTGTGACATGAAAATTCCCTACTTGTTCTATATTTTCACATTTTCTTTCTATGTTTAAGTTCTGGAAATTCTGAGAGTGTATTTACATTTCCTGTGCAATCTGATTTTAGCCACTTTATTTGCTTAAGAAGGGATGCAAAAGTGGATTGATGATAGTGCAGTTGTGGCTGATAGTTCATAGCTCCAGAACACAGGATATAGAGTCCTGGTTTCCATTTCCCACTAAATAGCAATCTAAAACTAAAAGAAGCAAAATCTTGCAGAATGTTCTAATCATTGTTCTAGTATTTCATTTTTATTGTATTCTTGAGTTTTGCAGCTTTACTTAGCAGTGTGGATGTGATAGCATTTGACCTGATTGTTGGGAAGACAGAATGGAAGATTTTGAGTATTCAAACTTGAATAACTTGAATAAAGATAAAATAAAAAATACTTTTTCCTTTTATAATCATGTCCCTTCCTATTTTTTTAGGTCATTTCTATCGCATAGAAGGACAAAAGGATTACTTGCTTTGTGGCAATAGCTCAGATGCAGGGTAAGGTACACAGAAAATTACATTCCTCTCTAAACACAAAGTGAAAACTACTACTCTAATCCTGTCCTGGTTTGGGCTAAAACTGAACAATTGTGTTCAGTGATTTTACTTTTCAGCTGAAGCTGCAGCTTGTTTTTGACAGGCCCAATGCTTTGGAATGATGGCTGAGGAATGGAATGCCCCAAGGTCACCATTAGACCCCTTGGCTAGCAAAGGACAATTAAGGTGACTCTAAGCTGACCAACTAGGTATTCCATACCATAGATGCCATACTCAGTGTAAGAAGAGGGTTAATTCCTTCTCACTCTCTTCCTTTGATGGCCAGCATCTGAGGAAGACTCCGTTTGTCATCTCTGATCCCGAATGAAGGTTCCAGATTCCAGCTTGCCTCCCCCCACCCACAATATGACCTGGTGCTGGGCCTACTCAGTTAGCAAAAAGGGGATTTTAGGGTTCAATTTGGCTGTGCATATATTTGTAAACATTTTATTTAGTTTCTATTACTTTATTACCGTAATTTTAGTTTTATTTTGTAATCTGTAAGTCCTCTTGGTTCTTTATTGCTGTTTTCCCTTCCCAGGATTAGGGGGTAAAGGGGGTAACAGAGTGACTGTCACTCAGGGGCTGCCCTAGCCCATAACCCACACCAAAACTTAAGGAGTTAATTTAGCTACCTGACTATTGATTGTGACAAGCAATAGTACGTGGTCATGGTTCATATGTTAATAAAAATACTTTGCTGTAAATTTCTTTTAAAAGCTCTTCTGTAACTAGAAGATTCCATTTCAGCAGGTAGATCTTGCATTAGCAATGGCATAAGTGCACACTTTATCGTGGGTTTCATGCCATTTCTCTTCTCTAAAATAGGCACGGGGCACTGACACTTCTAATCAACTTTTGAGAAGTCATACTCAGGATTCTTCTCTTTGTGGACTGCATTCATGGCACTGTTGGGCTCTCTCTTTGTGATAAATCACATAATTCTAAACCCTAATCATGTTTCTGTCTATCCCTTGGTTTTGGTTGGTTATACCTTTAAAACATTCATCTTTTTAAAACATTTTGTCTGTATATGTAATTAATGGATAACTTTAGCTATATATGTAAAGATGCATCAAACATACACACCCATACATAAGAATAAATCTTTATAGTGATTTTCTACAGAGGTTTTGGAGGCAAGAACCTCTTCTGTCTTCCAAGAATAGACTGATAACTGAAAAAGTGTCCCTACAGTTGATATCAAGGCTGGATCCCCTACTATCAAAATTTATAATATACATTTCCAGGAGATGAAAGTATTGTTGTGATGGTTATTTGCTCTTGAGGAATTGGTAGGATTTCTTAATTTCACTTGTCAAATTCGTACCAACCCTGCTGACAGACAAAACCCAGCATAAATTAGGTGTGGTAAAACCCAGCATAAATTAGGTGTGGTAAATTGACTTTCTTTTGTTGTGTGGAAGTCTTCACTTTATGGAATCTGTGTTATGTAAACATATTGTTTCAGTTAAAGAGATATCTGCAGAGGTAATACCAAACTGCTAGGAATAGGTTTTATTTTGTGGATAATGGTGAAAGAAGGTAAGAAAAAATTTTTTCTGTTTGCTTGCTGTTTTCTGACTCTTTTTAAAGAACACTTTTTCTTGCTAATTCTTACAACATTTTAAGCACAAACAGCAGGCTCCTTCACAGATTAGATCTAGTCAACCTACATTAGAAGCTTAAAGAACTAAAACCAATTTTAATATTGCATGATTATTTTCTTTTTTCCTTTTTTGTTTCTTTTCCCCCTGCTAGTAAATGTCCAGAAGAGTTTATCTGTGTGAAAGCTGGTAGGAACCCCAACTATGGCTACACAAGTTTTGACACCTTCAGCTGGGCTTTCTTGTCACTCTTCCGACTAATGACCCAGGACTTCTGGGAAGATCTTTATCGGCTGGTGAGTGTCAAGTCAAGATTGTGCTTAGTGTCCTGATGGAAAGGCCATTTGGATTTATATTAAATACTATTGCTATTGTTTGCAGCTGCAAATGAACAGTATTTATGAAAGGCAGCCAGTTCGGGTGCAGAATTAAGCAGGCACTGGCAATCACTACAGACTCTCACGTGGTTTCTGAAGAGGCACATGAGATGTTTTTGATCCTTTATTTGATTTTCACGGTGTATATTTCATGTGGTGCCTCATGATAAGATCTTATTTTCAAAAACTATAATATTGAGTTTAAATTGTAAAAAATAGGCTGCCAGCAAAATCTGAACCTTAATTTCTGTGCTTCAAATTCTGTTCTTGATAACTAAGATTGCATGTCTTGATGTGAAATATTTTTCTTACCATAGCTTTTCATTATATGGTTTCTGAAAATCTTTAACTTTTAATTTCTATTCTAATTAAATTTTTCTATCAGTTGTACCATCTTTATTTTACTTATTTCAAGGGGAAAGCATGCTAATACATGGTAAGCATACTAAGCATCCAACCTGTGATTTGTGATTTACATTAATTGACATCTTTTTCAAGATTATTAGGCATTAGAAGGTTTGTCTCAAAGCAGCATGGTCCTTAAATGGTTTTCACATACATGAGCGCTCCCTTTATTTTTATTACTTCATAAATCAGAAAGCTTGTTTGGCCTTTTTACAAGAGGAAGAAAAACTCAGTAATACTTTGCATTTTTCAAATTCAGTAAGTACAAACTGCAGAACTTGTGCATGTCTTCAGATGGATATCTCTTCTTTTCTTGTAGACACTACGAGCTGCTGGCAAAACATACATGATGTTTTTTGTTCTGGTAATTCTTCTGGGTTCCTTCTATTTGATTAACTTGATTTTGGCTGTTGTTGCCATGGCCTATGAGGAACAAAATCAAGCGACCATGGTGGAAGCAGAACAGAGGGAAGCAGACTTGCAGCAGATGCTTGAACAGCTGAGGAAGCAACAAGAAGCAGCGCAGGTATTTTCTAACAAGAGTTTGAGCTTTCAAATATATTCATTTGCATGCTGTTTGTTCAAAACGTTAAATTAACGTTTTCTTTATATGCCTCCAGGTACTTTAGGCTGCCTTCTCTGTCAGAGTAATTGCTTTCTTTATCTAGTAACCCATCATGATGATTTTGCAAATTGTGAGCATAGAAATAATTGCAATACAAAGAAATACTTGTCAAGCCTTGGGTAGAGTTTAAAATATTTTTATGTGTATTTTTCTGACTAATTTTTTCTACTTGTGTTACCAGCAGTGAATGAAAGACTGGAAGTAACAGTTGAAATTAAGTTACTAAATGAATACAAACTGAAGTATGACACTGTTAAGCTTTTTGTTTGCAATTACATTCACTCCAAATTGATTAATTTTCAAGAATTTTCTAATGAATTTTGTGGCTATACACCATGTAGGTTTACTCCATGATACAGATGTGAAGTAGAACTCTGTTCGAATGGCCACTTTGATAACTGCCCTTTGATTTTAACTCGTAGTGCAGAATTCTGTTTCAGTTTTGAACAAATCCATCTAGGCTTTTGTCACACATCTAGAAGTAATTTGGCTTAAAGGTTAGGAGCAAGGACTGTAATAGTCTTGTTAAATTGGTGTGGTTTGTAAAGCATTGTATTCCATGCTTGGTGTGGCAGGCAATAGCAGCTGCAGCAGAGATGACTGAATGCAGTGGTGAAAGTGGCATTGGTGGACCCTCCGATAGTTCTTCTGAAGCATCCAAGATTAGCTCCAAAAGCGCCAAAGAAAGGCGAAATAGAAGGAAGAAGAGAAGACAGAGGGAGCTCTCTGAAGAAGAGGTTGACATGAAGGATGAAAAACTTCCCAAATCTGAATCAGATGGCAGTATCAGAAGGAAAGGTTTCCGTTTTTCTTTGGAAGGGAACAGACTCGGCCATGGGAAGCCCTTCACATCACCCCATCAGGTACTGGGAGTAGTGCAGTTGTCAGTCCTGGGGTTTGTGAAGTAACTAATATCCAACAGACTTCATTGCGACTTTGCAGGCTAATACAAACTAGGAAAAATAATGTTGTGTTGTTTTAAATAGCACCTTACTATTGATAGTATTTTGTAGAGGGTACCTCAACAAGAGTTGTTATTGTTTTGGTTCTAGTGGGTCTTAACATGCATAGGAGTGTTGTGTTTTCCTGGTTAATATGAAATATAAGTCCTTTTCTAATTCATAAAAAGGAAAATCTGAGTATAATGTATCAGTGAGAATACTTAGGGATATTGATATGTTTTAAGGGAATGCATGATCTACACAGACCACCAGAACTTCTAGAACTTTTTGTTTTTCTCCTTAATACAGAGATGGAAACTACTATGACCTCATGCATCTTCTTTTTTTTTTTTCTTTCCAATAATTGTTTTAGCTATACACTAAATTTACCTCTTCAGGTGACTTCCATTTCTAGTGAGCATCTGAAAACTACTTAAGGCACTGTATTAAAAACAATTATGACAGATTTCCTGGGGAATAAAATTATTTTTTTAATACATGGACATGCATTTTGTGTATTTAAAATCTTCAGCTGGTCATTCTGTTTGTTTTCTTTGCAGTCTTTACTAAGTGTTCGTGGCTCCCTGTTTTCTCCCAGACGTAGTAGCAGAACAAGTCTTTTCAGTTTTAGAGAATATGGAAGAGAGATAGGATCTGAGACTGACTTTGCTGACGATGAGCACAGCACGTTTGATGATGCTGGGAGCAGAAGAGGTTCTCTCTTCTTGCCGCGCAGACATGGTGAGCGACGCAGCAGCAACATTAGTCAGAGCAGTAGGGCTTCGAGAAGGCTCACAGGCTTTCCAGTCAATGGCAAGATGCACAGCACTGTGGATTGCAATGGGATGGTTTCCTTAGTGGATGGACCATCAAGTCTCTTGTCACCTATTGGACAGCTTCTGCCAGATGTGATAATAGATAAACCGACAACCGATGATAACGTAAGGAAGTTGTAAAATTACTCATACCTTTCTTTATTGCATGAAGCAAAGTTTTAATGGAATGAAATGCTTTTGAAAATGGTTGAAAACTTGTCAATGCTTTTACATATCTTACTGCTATGAAATGGGTTTACAGTGATTCACTCAAAAGTGAGAGGCTCGAGAATGGAATGAGAACAACGTAACACATGTTTATATGTGCAGAGCAAGGCTATGCATGCACCTGTGTAGTGACTCAAATTACTAAGGTTTCCATTGCAAATCTGTTCTAGAATTCAAAATAGGTGCTCAGCTTTCTAAACATTCTGTGTATTATAATGTTTTGATTTTTTTATTGCTTTATTGTTTTAGCCTACTTGTCAATGTATTCCCTAATTCAGTAATCGGCTGATTTTGCTTTTTTCCATCATCTGTGTATTGGTTACTGTACAGATGTAGCATAGCCTTTAAGAGCAGGTGGACATCTCAGAAGCTCTGCAAGCTCTTTTTCTGCTGGGTTTCAGGGATGATCCGAGTTTCTTGCTGTCTAGGATCATGGTATAATTAAAAAAACCAACAACAAAACAGCATGTGTAAATTCATCCATTTCTCATTTCTCTCTTTGGTAATGTTTCCCTTTTCCATCAGTCTGCCTTAGGAATGGAGCAGAGGGATTCATTGCATGTTTTTTCCTGGAAACTTTCTTTCATTGAAACAAAACTTTTTACATGAGTAACAGCACCTGAAAGTATATCAGCCAGATTCCTTAGAGTTATATTCTTCCTGCAGTTTATTATACTTTCACCTTCATGCATTTGTTTATTTTATTGGAAAAAAATCTACCTATGCGCTAACATTCAAAACTTATTTATAATTGAGGTGTGTTTGATATATAACACGTTATAACTATAATATGGCTTTCAATTTTTTAAAGAAAATTCAATTTTTGCTGGTATTGCATCAACAAGTTGGGCTTGATGATCTTAGTGGTCTTTGGCAACCTAAATGATTGTATGATTCTTTTGTTTCTTCAGTTGGAATTCATAAAATAAATTGGAGGTAATAGCTATTGAATGTAAAAAAATCTTTTAATGAATGAGTATGGAGATCAACACTGATCTGTAAAAAAATTTTAGAGAATGATTGTTACTGCAGAAAACTTCCTAGAGTAAATCACTTATTGTAAGTATCTTGTGATTGAACTTGTTTAGAAGTGAAATGTTGCTTGAGAAACCATGAAACTGGGAATTTCTCTGATTTGAGTTCTGCAACAATCTTGATTGGTTTCCTTGGCTTTCATCCTTCAAAATTTATTTGTCTAATGTGGACTTAATAGTAAGTAACTACAAGGCAATGGTAATCTGAGAACTAAATACAGAGATTGATTTTAGCAGTATTAAAGTGTAGTATGACAATAGCCATTTAAAAAATAAATACTAGGTTTAGGTTATATGTATAATGGAAAAAACCTGATGTAACAGTACTTAAATATAAAGCTTTATATATTAAGAATTCATTGAAACCGAAGAGTCTTTCTGGCACCTGTTTTCCAGTATTCCTAAAGTTGACTTTCTGCTTTTTGGTTGTTTTTGGCTTTTTTCCCCCAGAGCACTACTACAGGAACAGAAACAAAGAGGAGGCGTACAAGTTCCTATCAAATACCCGTGGAGTTGCTGGAGGATCCCAATTTAAGGGAGAGAGCCATGAGTATAGCTGGCATTATCACAAATACCATGGAAGGTATGTTACAACTGCACATGTGGCATAGTCTGCAGTGTGCTTGAAGGTGTTACAGCACAGTGCAAACACAGAAGGCAGGAATGTAGCCCTTGCAAATACATAAACTGAATAACAGAACAAATGCATGTGTATTGTGAAGAAAGAAATGAAGGAATCTGATAAGCAGGCTGAACTAAGGAACACATTCTCAAGTGTATGTGTTTGATACTAGTTATTCATGTTTAGCACTACTGTTATTGGAAGAAATGCCTTGTGATAAGTTTTCCACTAACTATACTGTAAAAACATTGCAGAAAGTTAAAGGCCAGGCCTTAATTAATAAGGAGAAGGAAATTTGTAGTAGGATTATTTGGAACAATGAAATTATTACTAGTGAAGCTCTTGAAAGAGCTTGAATAGTTTTCAAAAACATCTAAACATCCTTAGTG
The DNA here is from genome assembly GCA_013396975.1 of Bucco capensis. Classification (NCBI taxonomy): domain Eukaryota; kingdom Metazoa; phylum Chordata; class Aves; order Piciformes; family Bucconidae; genus Bucco; species Bucco capensis. Next base: position 185,206 of record VWZO01016706.1, on the reverse strand, counting down.
GTTCCAGGGATAGAAACTAAAGCCTGAAAATGCATATAAAAAAACCTTTATCTTTACTTTCTCTAAAACTTATCCAATATACATTTATTTTTCCCCAGAACTTGAAGAATCCAGACAAAAATGTCCACCTTGCTGGCATAAGTTTGCCCACACTTTTTTAATTTGGAATTGTTGGGAGCCCTGGTTAAAACTCAAGAATGTAGTTGAATTTATTGTGATGGATCCATTCGTTGATCTGGCTATCACTATTTGCATAGTTTTAAACACGCTGTTTATGGCCATGGAACATTATCCAATGACTGAAAATTTCAATAATGTACTTAAAATAGGAAATCAGGTAAGTCCATCAAACTGTATAACTTGATACAGTTGGAGCCTGGTTTGTCTTAGAAATAGAATTACTTTCATTATTTTTATCACATAAAACAGATGTTCAAGGTATAATTATACTGAAATTGTACTGTGCCACTTCTCTGTGAGATTCAGCTTGTCATCATTTTCCTTACTGACATGCTGCTGTAAGAGGGTTGTAACTTCTTAGTCAAGTTGTTCTTTTATCTACTGGTTCAACTCATCTATAAAGTAACAATAAATGTTCTTCTTTCAGGTTTTTACTGGAATTTTTGCAGCAGAAATGGTTCTCAAGATAATTGCCATGCATCCTTTCTATTATTTCCAAGTTGGCTGGAATATTTTTGATAGTTTTATTGTTATCCTTAGCTTGGTGGAGCTTTTCCTGTCAAATGTGGATGGATTAACGGTTCTCCGATCATTCAGATTGGTAAATAAATGATCATAATACATCTGTAGTACTTAATGCATTGTATTTGTATTTTAAATTTATTCATGTAAATAAGGCATTTTTAAATTATAGTATTTTTTTTGCTAAGTGTCACAGGCTATGTCTGCCAGCATGTTTTACAAAGCTATTTGTTTTCACTGAATAGTGTGTGCCGTTTTATGGTTCAGAAGCAACTGATTATTTTTTCTAATCTTCTGTCTACTTCCATATCAGGAAATTGCAAAAAGATTAGAAGGATTCTTATAAAATGTAGAAATTATTTTAAAAAAACAAAAAAACAACAAAACCCTGAGAGTTATAATTTTTCCCTTTCGTAAGTTGAGATGCTTGATTTATGGCTTGTATTTGGCTTTTATTTGCAGACTGTGGATCTGTCTGATCCTTATTAAATTTGTTGGTAGACCCCATTCTTAGAGGATCCCAGAATCCTTTATTTTCCTTTAGTAGAATCCTGTTGAGCCTTAGTTTGTTGTTTTGGTTGGTTTGTTTTTTTAAATTAGTTTCTGCATATAATGGTTGAGATGTAGGCCACGTTCAAAATTCACTATCCAAACAAATCTGTTGTTCATTTCTATAGCATTTTTGTAGCTACAGCAAATAATATCTCTGTAATTTTGTTTTTCAGTTACGAGTTTTTAAGTTAGCCAAGTCTTGGCCAACTCTGAACATGCTGATTAAGATTATTGGCAACTCGGTGGGGGCTTTGGGCAATCTGACCCTGGTGCTGGCCATCATTGTGTTCATTTTCGCTGTGGTTGGGATGCAGCTGTTTGGCAAAAGCTACAAGGAATGTGTCTGCAAGATCTCCAGTGACTGTGAACTTCCACGCTGGCACATGCATGATTTTTTCCACTCTTTCCTGATTGTCTTCCGAGTGCTGTGTGGAGAATGGATAGAAACAATGTGGGACTGCATGGAGGTTGCAGGCCAAACCATGTGCCTTACTGTCTTCATGATGGTCATGGTGATTGGAAACCTCGTGGTATGTAGCCAAAATAACTGGAGAATTCATTTAGAGAAAGAAGGGCTACAGAACCAGTAATTAAGTGTTTCAGTATTAATAAATATATTATTTAAATATGGGGTTTATGATTATGAATTTCTGAGTATAGGTTGTGAAATAGGTTTATGTTTGTTAGCTTTATGATCCTATATTGTATCCTTACATTAGAGGATGGGCACCCTCAGGGATCTGGAGTGAGAGAAGCATCATGTGTTCATGATTTTTTAGGACTAGGTTTTTTTCTTCGCAATTGATTGAGGCATCACCTCCAATCACATATATAGCCAGATGGTTTTCCTTTTAGTTTGTTTTTTATTCTTTCTGCTGTCTAAAAGACGGCTTTGACATTTTTAGACTCTGAAATTTTGAGCCCTGCTTGCTGCATGGCCAACTTTTTGCACAAATGGGGTAAGGAAACTTGAACTGGAATACAACAATTATAATTATGCAGAAAAAACATCTTTTCTTTCTCATCTTCACCTTTTTCCTTTCTATTTCTTAAGTGCTTTTTGCAGGAACTTGTAAAGTGTTTTGTATTATATCTTTTCCAGAGGAAAGCTTCAGATCTGTACCAGTTTGTACTTGATGGTGCATAGATTTGTCTTTTAAAGTATGTTTCTATGTATTAACTCACCAGTATTTGAGGTGTTATTTGCTCTGCCTTATGTTCTGTTTTTCTCATTGGCTACTGAGTCTTCTGCTCTTATCCTACATCTTTTCTTTAGGCAACTGTCAGTAGCAAAAAGAGATTTTATATTAGCCATCCTGGAGGCAACTCTTTAGGAATAGAATTTGGTAACAGGAGTGAGCTATTTATCTTTAAACCAGTCATGCATTATTTCTAGTTACACAGCCGCTTGCCTTGGGATTTTATACAAATCTATTGTCCTTATAATGAAGAGAACTGTGAAATTGACTGACTAAACAAAAAACATCCTCAAATAGTTTTCTAAACCAGAATATAGAACTTTGTGGAATGAAGTGTCCATCTCAGCATGGGGCCTGTCTTCATGATGTGTGGTGAAAGAAGCATGTGACTGAAAAATGGAGTGAGAAAATTGAGCTGGTTTGGTTTGTTTTTCAGGTATTGAACCTTTTTCTGGCCTTGCTGCTGAGTTCCTTTAGCTCAGACAGCCTTTCTCGTACAGAGGATGATAATGAAATGAACAACTTGCAGATTGCTGTTACAAGAATTCAGAGGGGAATAGATTATGTGAAGAAAAAAGCAAGTGAATGTGTCCAGAAGACTTGCAGGAGGAAACAAGCTGTTGTAAATCAGAAAACAGCAGCAGACCAGCTGAATGATGAGAGAGACCATTGTGTTACCAACTGTACCATTGCTGACATAAGGACAGATAAAAACTATCAGAAAAATGAGAATGGAATGGCCACTCTTATAGGTGGCAATGATTATACATCATTCATAAACAACCCAAGCCTTACTGTTACAGTGCCAATAGCTGCTGGAGAATCTGATTTTGAACATCTAAATACAGAAGAGTTTAGCAGTGACTCAGATTTGGAGGAAAGCAAGGAGGTAAAGTTTAAATATTTTACATTTCATTTGAGTTGTATTCTTCCATAGCGTGGCTCTTGCTGCTTAGAAATAAAGGGATTGTGGTTTGACCTTGTTGAGCAGTACTATGAATAAACTGGAGTGGGAAAGTGGAGCTAAAGGGAGTAGGAAATCCAGGAAGAACTGTATAAGTACAATCACATTTATAAAAGGGTTTTGAAAAAGAAGATCTTCTCTATTTTCAATTGGATAGACAAACTAGTATCTATGTACAGAGTGACCAGAGACAAAAGACTTTATATATAATATAAATATCTATTTTTATGTATAAAAAAGTTATGATAATATATATAATCATAATTTTATGAAGTAAGGATAAAAATAAACTATTTTAAAAGATGACAAAGAAATATTAATAAAGCATGTTAATACCCTTTGCATCTGAATTCTAGAGAAATCAGCATTATTTGTACTGGATAATCTAACAGAGGTGCTAATTCCAGCTAATTAGAGCAATAACAACAGCTTTCATGTTCTGAGGTTAAAGATGGGTGAAGCCAAGGAAACAATGTCAGTATTATAAGGTGAATGTGTCAAGTAAAAATGGTGAGGAACAAATAGAATTACTGAATGACAAGAGGCTAATGTGTTGCTTGTTTGTGGGGGTTTTGAACCACTCCAAAGACAACTGACTGACTTGAACATGGGTCTGCTCTAAGAAAGTAGTCATTTGTCAGCAGCAGCTGAATGAGAGGGAAAGCAAAATCATGGAATTCAGCAGGATCCTGAGAGACACTTTGCAAATTCAGAATGCTGTGCTGTGACTCAAGTATATGCTGTGCCTGGTATCAACTCCCCTGGGAGCTGAAGAGCTGAGGCCATTGATGCAGTGTCACTGCTTGGGCACACAGCCATACTCCAATCTGGATTGCTTTGCTTTCTCTGCGGCATTTTGGGTTTGCTTGGTTTGTTATTATTTGATTTGGTTGTGAGTAGATTTTTTTGGTTGTGTTGTTTTGTTTTGATCTGGAAAGGAACTTGCCCATATTCTTTCCAAATTTTAGTTTGTCCTACCAAAGTGTAGCTAAATTAAATTTAAATTTGAAAGATATATGATAAGGTGACTCTTGAGGTGTTTCTTTTATTTTAGAGTGCAGTGTTCAGTAGTATTACACTCGTTATTTCAGCAGCTCATTTAACACTTGATTTGTTCCATCTAAGAGGCTTCTTATATACAAAGCAAACACTATGCATAACTTGTTTTCAAGTGTTAACTGCCCTTCCTAAGGAAGCTATCATGTCTGCAGAACAGCTGCTACATCCTTTCTGTACTATTAATCGGGATAGATAGATGTGAGGTATTGGAGGAAATGACAGGTGTATTGCTTGGTGTAAGTTTTGATTTTTACATTGCTATATCTATATGTGACAATCCATAATGCAGTTTGAAACTTACTTCTTTTTAAGCCATGCAGTTAAAGCTAGGAAAACTTGCTTACCCACAAGTTTTTGTTTGGCCTGATATGATTTGTTCTGTTTTGCCTGTGGCTCACTTCTGAAAGTGCATCCTAAATACATGTTTAGCATTTACTGAAGACCAGGAATAACCTTGAAAATGAAATGCAAGAAAAAATACATTTCTGTTAGATGGTAATTCTATCTAATTAATACCATATAGAGGATGCTTAAAGCTGTAGCATACGCAGTGTGAGTTTATCTGTCAAGTCTTTTTGGTTTGTGGGGTTTTTTTGAGGGGGTAGAGTGGTTTTTGTTCGGATTTACTTTCTCGGTGTTTGTTTTTTAAGTTCAGGCCCAAGTTCAACATGCATCTGTGAGCTTTAGATACTCTGTTAATTTAGCCTGTTTCAGTATGTCTTTGGATATGCTTTAAAGCTCTAATCAAAGCTATAAATGTTCTGCAAATGTGTGACATATCTAGGAAACTCACTTTTAAATCAGTAGGAATACATCCTTGTGCTGTTTCCAGAACTCCAACTAAAGGGTACCGTGTTTTAACTTCATTGCGTACCATTCTTACTTCTCACAGGAGTAAAATCAAGCTGGATCAGTCAAGAAAGCAGATCTGGTGCTTTTTAACCAGGCAGAGCAACGTGTCAGCATGTTTGCACAGGTTACCTAAACAAATCATACATATATGATCACTTCTGAGATTGACTGGCCTGCATGCTACTCAGCTACAATCTCTTTTTCCCCATCCATTGCAGTGTAGTGGAAACATTCCCAGCTGCTCTGTTATCTGAGTCCCATGGCTCATCTCACAGCATGGTTGAGGGCAACCCCAACGTGTTCCTCCCTCCTTGTGACATCTTTGGTATTTTCTGTACTACTTCTGTGGCATAACCTGCATGCTTTGTAGGGTTTGTTATTGTTAACTCAATTATAAAGCATCAAGACTGTTCAAGTTGAAAAGAGGTTACAGCCTATGATTCTCTGAAAAAGGAAAGGTCATCTTCACCTGACTTTTTCTGTTCATCTGTTGAACTATGTTGTTAGCTCCCAACATTTTCTGATCACGTTCATTTAGTGAATGTCTTTGTAATATTATAATTAATTGTATGCTAAAATGTTTGTATATTTTCATATGAATTATTCTTATTTGTTCACAATGTTTTTATAATTTGCATTCTGCTTTTCTCATGAGAAGCAAAAATACAGGATGAAAGAGATCTAGGGAATAATCAGTCATCTTTTTTTTTACACATATGCGCAGTCTTGAATATGGATGTAATAGTTTACTTAAATTCTACTCATGAAGTTTGTGTATGTCTATAAGATTTGAAGTTACAGAATCATTTTTACCAGTTTTGCTCTTCATCATCAATAATTATTTCTTCGTGAATTTAATCCAGTTGCTTTATTTTTAGTAGCACAGACATAAAACAATTTCAAGCAAAAAATCCATGTGGGATTCTAGGTATATGTCTGAATAAATCTGGGAGGCTTAAAACAGTATACACAAGACAATTCAAGAAAGAAAAATATAAAAATTAGAAAAAACCAGGACAAGGCTAAAATTAAGACAATTGTTAAAAAGACAAAATTGGAACTAGTATCCCAAACCTCTAAGCTTGAGAACTCCAGAACTAGGAAACAAACGTTAATTGTACCAATGGATGTGTTTCTTATTGCTGATGATCTCGTGTGAATCATACCATGGTTTGGGTTGGAAGGGACCTTTGAAGGTCATGTCCAACCCCACTGCAGTCAGCCAGGACTTGAACTAGATCAGCTTGCTCAGAGCCCTGTTCAGTGTGACCTTGGAGGTTTCCAGAGATGGAGCATCTATCTCCCACCTGCCTGGGCAGCTTGTTCAGTGTTTAACCACCCTCACTGTAAAAAATGCCTTCCTTATAGCCTGTCTGAATCTCTTCCCTTGTAGTTTAAAAACATCACCCCTTGTCCTTTCACAACAGGCCCTGCTAAAAAAGACTGCCTGTATCTTTCTTATCATCTCCCTTTAAATACTGTTAGGCCACAATAATATCTCCCCAGAGCCTTCTCTTCTCCAGGCTGAACAACCCCAGTAGTTGAATAGTTGAGCAGTCCTGCTCTTGGACATGTAGAGGTCATCCAAGGTATTCCTTTACCAAATACAAATTGTTTGCATGGCTTTGGGGAATCCTGCATTACCTTTCATGTGTTCTTTTGCACTGCATTATTTATACACTGGCAGTATTTCAGGGCCTCACTTTTGTGCCCAGGTGGCCTGTAAGCTATTCAGAAAGATGGAATGGGTAAGTATCTCTGTGAGGATTTTGTCCAAACCATTTTAAAAAGGCCATTTAAGTAGAGCAGAGTAGAATGTGGTCCTGTCCTATCCTGCTGGTGCTGAGTATGGGGTGATGGATATTGTTGATGTGACTGCTCCTGCTTCAAGCTTCTGCTTTCTGGAATCTGGACAGGTGTAGAACAGTATGCAAAATAGTAAACAGGAGATTGTAATTGTGTGACTGAAAAATACTTGGATCTTTTTCATTTGGGTGTCCCATTGTCTTACTGAAACCTTCCTTGCATAATGGAGTAATGCTGCCTTTTTTTTTTTTTTCTAAAGTTACATAGAGTAGAAGAGGTAGGTTTTGGTTTTTAGATTAGGAAAAAAACAAAGTATTTTCTATGGACAAATACTTTTGCTTTAGTTAAAGGGTAAAAAATGTCCAAGTGTTGTTTATAGACATGCTTGTATTCTTTCAGAAAAAAATCTGTTTAGGCAGGAAAATATTTCTGTAGCAGATGAGAAGACAAGAATAGGCAGCACAATCTTTCTGTGGGTTTGTCTTCTCTTGTTTTTTCTCTTTTTTGTTTGGTTGATTCATTGATTTTTTTTTTTTTTTTAATTACACAAGACAATGTTTCCATTTTATTCCTCATATTAATAGGTGTATTGCTAGTATGTTTGCTCTTGGCTTTGGAGGTTGGGAAACATACCAGATTTTCCTTGACTCTTTGAATATCCAAATGTGAATGAGTTACTAGTTGAATGCACAGTAGGCTGCAGCATGTCAATAATCAGTAGCCTACTTGTTATTAGCTCCTCTTAGGGAGTTTAAAGTCATCATCTGAAATTGTGTACACTCTCATTTTTTAAGATGATGCTCACTAAAGATTGACTCTACTAATTGCCTCAAGCGATGCTAAGTGGCTTCAAGGGGACAGTTGTGTACTAGTAACATTGTTTTGGCAAATCTTTGTGCCATGGTACTTTGACTCCTCAGGAAAAAAAAATGGTGTTTGACCTTGTCACAGTACAGTAGGTATTGGTATTGACAAACATAGTGCATTCAAAACCTGAATAGCTTTTTGCTGCCAGCAGTGACAGTGAGAAAAAGCTATTATCCTGAGAGAATTTAATCAAAATGTTTTAGCTGCTGATTGGCAAACATCAAGGCAGCTCATCAACTTTGGAGTACATGACTTGCCCCGTGCAGTGCAGTGCTTGGTGTATATACAGTGAGGCCTTCATAGTATAGTTTGGTGAACTTGGACTAGCAGCCCTTCAGGGTGAGGGGTGAATGTTTCAGGCTGTCCTACAAGTCCTGGTCCTGCAGTGATGGACAACATTAGTTACATCCCTGCAAAACTTGATGTAGCAAAGTGACTGAATGCTTTTTAGCATCTGTTTTGTTTGAGGGGGGTTTTTTGTTGTTCGGGGGTTTTTTGATAGCTGCTTCTTAATGAAAAATATAAGCATACCACATATATAATCTATAATAAGCAAGCAGTGTTTAATTAAATCTGTAACTCTTCAAAGACAGGATTATATCCTATACTGTTCCTAGATGAAAGAGGGAACTGTAATGCCACACCAGACATGTCTTTTACATCAAAGTAGTTCATTGAGCCTCTAACTTGATTTCTAGAGTAAAGAAATTTGCCATTCTTAATTAAAAATAAAAAAATTCTCCAAGCTGATTCTCCTACCGTGTATTAAATGAGATCTATAACTTCATGTTTGAAGCACACTGATTCTTCTCAATTTCTTTTCAGTTTCTTTTCCATTTATAGTTGTTCATCTTTTACTGTTGTCAATTCATATAAACCTGTCTTCTTTCAGTTGAATTCATGACATCTGCTCAAACGGTGTACTAAGTAACTTACAGTTCAAATGACCCAGGGTACTTTCTGTTGGTTTTAATTTTTTAGCAATATGACACAAAATTCCTTACTCTTAAAAAAAAAAAATTAAAAAAATACTTACTTGACTTTAATTCAACTCATTATTTAAGTTTATCCACCACTGCTGCAACATTTTGCAATATATATACTATGTCATGGAATGATGAAAGCTGCATATTAATAAAATGATGGAGATATATAGTGCTATCCTCAGGTTCAGTACAATTAGTAATAGGAAAAAATGCTTCCTGTTAAAAGTGATATTTTAAATTAATGTTACTAAAACTGCAAAGAGATGTTTACATTCTGTATGAGTAATTTGGGGATTCTGTTCCAGATAATCAGTTTCTAAAGTAGCATAAAAGTAGTAATATTGCTAAATCACTTTTATTAAAAGTTAATGCAGAACACTTAGTTATTACTACTTCTTAAATTCCTCTATCTTCTTGCAAAAAATATATTTAAAAATTGTTTAATACCTAGAATAATTTGTCCTTGCACATTTCACAATTGAGGTGTAAATGTAGCTTGATTGGATATTGGCTGTAACTTGCCTGCTTTTATATCTTAAACGTCTTGAATTAATTTAATGAAAATGGTGTTAATTGTACAAAAGAGAGGCTGTTTTACAAAGTGTGCTTACATCATTCCCCACAGACATGGAATTGTGTCAATTCATGACTGATGTTATATTCTTCTTGATAATAACATTGTAAAAGCTCAGAGAATGCTGTGACCAAAACTACTTGGGCTTACTTTGGTACTCATACTCAGATTAAGTGTGCAGGACACCACATCTTCCTTTAAAGTCTCCAGACTGTGGATATTTGCAATATTACAAAATAAAAAATAAATCAAAGCTTTTTCTTATAGTGATGATTTTTTTTATTTGTACTAATGTGACTTATATAATTTTCTTCATTAAAACAAACAAAATTCCTTTCTGTCTGGGTGTTAACTGTACAGTATGTGTACCAGAGGAATGAGTAGTTTCAGAATGCACAATGTAACACATATGTGCATCAGCAAAAAAGAATGCAAATTAATGCCAGTTGAAATGTATTTATCGTACTTTTTCCTTTTTTAAACTTAGTATCTATGAAAAAACATGAGATTTTTCCTATGGTAGTGATAATTATGGGTTAACATAGGGCAGGCTTAATTTATTTTATGAATGTGCTGAGGGTAGTACTCAAATTCACATCTGAAAAAAGGTTTCATATGAATCGTGATTTTAGTGTAGCATTTTCCAATCTAGATCATAAGAATGATCATAAAATAAACAATAAGTGATCAGAAGTAACCAAATTTTGCTGAATGTATCTGTGTCAGAAGTGGTTAGCTTTGCATCACACCAATGTGCAAGATGGCAGTGAAAGAGAACTGATAATTCATTTCCTCCATTTTTCTATTGAGTAATGGGCACTGAATCAATATCAGTCCTTATAAATCTGCTTCCTTTTCTCTGTTGGACAATTTTACCCTGACAGCAGACAATTTAAAGTGTTACTCTGTCAGGATTTACTCTCTTCAGGTAGAGCAATCTGCTGTAATGAAAGTAGTAACCAACATACATCATCTTACAGCAAACAGTATGACCAATGCTGCTTTAGAATGTTGCAAGAGAAATTACAGTAAGAAAATATTAGCGGAAAACGAAATAAATAAAAATATATCAGAAAATCTGCTTGGTAGCTGTTAACTTTGAGGGAGGATAGCACTGTATTATATTTAAACCAGAAATCCTGAAATTCAGTGAAAGGCTACAGGATATGCCTTGCAGTCTCTAGGTAGAAAGTGGATGATTTATGCACATTTCAACAGCATTGACTGCTATACGTGGATGTCTGTGTGTATTGCTGTTGATGAATAGTGTTGTTATTACTGCACACAGTGTTGCATGCTTAAAGTTAGTTGCAGTTCTAAAAATGTAAATATTTATGAAGCATAACTGGTGTTGAATTTTATTTTCAGAAGCTAAATTTTTCCAGCTCCTCTGAAGGAAGTACAGTTAATATAGCTCTCTTTGGAGAAGAAAAAGCAGAGACTGAAACAGAAAAAGCATCAGAGCTACAGGCATGTTTTACAGAAGGTATGGAAATAAAATTGGGGATTAGCAATCATTTTGGTTGTTTGCAACAAGTATTGACAGTTGAACTAGATCATATCATAATGCTATGGTTAGTTTTGCCTGTTGTAGATAGTTGTACTGACAGCACGTGGAGCCCTTGGTGTGATGCCAAGTTAAATATGCATGTGTGGTCATGTTTAGTATTATTAAATAAATGTTAAGCACCATTCTACAGATTGATTCTTAGCAGTCAGTAAGCCTGTTAATTTAAACCATGTTCTCAGCAGTGAAATCTGCAAGACCAAAGTACACCAGGTTCAGTCTACGGAGAACTTGAAACTGGAATCATGTGGTTACCCATGGTACCTTCACAGTGCTATAAACCAGTCCAGGGCATCATTCAGGTCTTGGCAAGTTGGACTCCAAAAGTAGTTATTATCTTGACATGACACCATGAGTGGAGGGAGTGGTTGCATAAATACGTAGGAAGCAACAAATGAATGAGGTCCTATGTTTTTATTCGGATAAAGAAGTCTGAACAGCATACTTGAGTGTCCTTAGATTTGTTTTCTTTCTGTATGGCTATATTCTTTAGGGCACTACTGGAATTTACTGTATAGAGATGTGTTTCCCATTTTTGTCATAAGGTGTGATTAAAATAATTCAAACCAAAAGATCATATCCATGCTTTTTAAAAGATACACTGTTATGAAAACACTTCTGAGTTAGGCTAGGACTCTTGTCCTTGGAAGTATTATTTCACTCATCTTTAAAAAACAAAATTGTTTTGGAATGTGTTACTATATTGATATCAGGCTCGATTTAAAAACATTTCATATTGTATTACAGTTCTTTCTTATGCTTATATTATGTGATGTCTGTCAATCCTTGCGTATAAGATTTTGAGTAGTTGAAGGTAAGGTAAGTCGTGCGTTTCAAAGTGTTAGCTGTTTTATCTGAGCTGATGAACTACAGTGGAACTTGTAGTATAGGAACTAAATGGCACTCACAGGAAAACTACAGCACTGCCTTTGGAGCTCATGAAAATCATTTAAACTTAGTTGTGTTTCTATGTGATGAATAATTGTTAAAGGAATAGAGGCTGATATTAGTGAGGCAGATAGTGAGAGTCATTGGCAATGGTGCCTTGAAGGCCCATGGGAAGGGAGGAAGCTCTCCAGGGAGAGGCAGAATTCTGTGGATGCTTGCCATAAATCTGTACCACATGGGCAAGTTCTCACAATCTCCAGTTAAGTCAGTTGTTCATGTCGTGAAAGAGGTATTCTTAGTCAGCCCTTGGAGCAGAGGTCATTCCTCAGTATAATAAAATAAAGGAGGTTTGTGTCTGTGTGATTTATTTGAATTTTAGCTGAAAAACAAAAGTAGTTTGAAAACAAGCTGCTGTACTCTTGAACGAATTCATGTGGAAGTTGCTATGTTTCTTTGGTTCTGTTCCCTGACAATTCTCATATGTTATTTGAGTACCTGTATATAAATGAAAGAATATTCTTTTAATGTATTTATAAATAAAAATAGCTCAGTTTGACTCTCTTTTATTCTAAGCTTGATGTAGCATCAGGGTAGTAGAAAAAATTTGTACATAGAAGTTTTCTTACATCCAGAGTATCAAATTGAGAAGGTAAGGATGCTTTAAATAGCATGCAGGAATTTGAAGCATAAATTGAAGTAACTTGAACCTCATGAAACAGGAGGCTAGGTAACAGTGATTTTGCTTTTTCAGGATAATGAAAATTCTACTGTATAACAATTTGTCATTGTTTGTATTGCTAGGCTGTACACAGAAGTTTAAATGCTGCAAAGGAAATATGGAAAGCCCAAGAGAGAGAATCTGGTGGAACCTTAGAAAAACCTGCTACAAGATAGTAGAACACAACTGGTTTGAAACATTCATTGTCTTCATGATTCTTCTCAGCAGTGGTGCTCTGGTAAGTAGAGCTTACACCAATGGGAACAGGACCAAGGAAAAATGTTTTATCACAGAAAGTGTTAGAATACATCTGTGTTCATTAACAAAGAATACCAAATTGACTCAGATGAGAACTTGGAACTAAAATCCCAGAGTATTTTGGGTAGTGTATATCCAGTACCATTAAAATTCTGCTGTCAAATAACATTCTGCAGATGAAATCTTAACGAATTCAAGGTGATAATTTGTATGTGAGGATGCTTAATGAATTCAAGGTGATATTTGTGTGTGAGGATGCTTATGAAAAGGATTACACTAAAAATCTTGTTTATGAAATTATTAAAATCATACAAAATTAATTGCATGCAATAACTGGAACAATTGTACTTTAAATTGTCCCCAAAACCAGTGCAGATACTGAATTCATCACGTTCTCAGTTAATTTTTGGCTTTAGCATTACTTGCAGTATTTCTAGACAGTTACATAGGAATCCTTGGGTTGTTTTATAATAATCTTAGTGGCATTTAGTCCTTCATGCAGTACTAAGTATTTGGTTCTTTTTGGTTGATTGGCATTGGATTTGGGATGTACTGTCATTATCTCTCCTCTGGCAACTGAAGCTCTGTGTCCCTTGCTGATGTTGGTGTTGGCAGGGTAGTTTCTCTCATTTTTTTCTGTAGTTCCCACTATGCCATGTGATGTTTGGCCATTTCTTAAATCCATTTTCCTGGAGGCACCAGCGATGTTGCTGATGGACTGAGCTGCTTCCTGTGATGGGTCCTTTGTGGAGCTGGCACAGGGCAGACCCTGGCCTCCTCTCACAGTGGTCACCCCTGCAGCCTCCTGCTGCTGAAACCTTGTCACAAACACCCAATAGTGGAATTCAGCAACAGTATAATATTTGGTCACTGTACCTCATTCTTCCCTTTAGTCTATAGTTGGGAGACTGGCTTCTGGCTGAACCTGACTGGCCTTTTCAGGCTGGCAAATTGTAATTCTGTGTTGGCTGTTACTGAAATGTCTAAAAAACTTGTTTGCAAATTCAGTCATGCTATGGTAATTCCACGATCAGGGAATGATAAAGTCTGAAACTCAGAAAGAATGCAATTGTAATCTCTGCTCATGCTGGCCTTTCAAGGTAAAACATCTGAAGGTGAAAGCTGAAATGACTTGGTCATTTTTAATTCTTTCTTTTGACCTGAGTTGTAGTTTGCAAAGACCTATGAATATCTGACTTAGAGGTAATCTGTTCCTCACAGGCTTTTGAAGATATACACATTGAACGGCGCAGGACTGTAAAAATCGTATTGGAATATGCTGATAAAATCTTCACTTACGTCTTTATTCTGGAAATGGTGCTCAAATGGGTGGCCTATGGTTTTCAAACTTACTTCACTAATGCTTGGTGCTGGCTGGACTTCCTGATTGTTGATGTAGGTACTATGCTTTCTAAATAGGCTGTTCCTGTTGTTTAGGCAGGTTCTTCTATGCAACTCCAGTCTGATACATACAGAGATGTACAATGAAGAATATAAATCAGGTTTAAAAGAAAAAAGCAAAACAAATCATAGCTGTGAACCAGATTGTAGTGTAATTATTGAGTGAGAAACTAAATCTGCACTTAGATTTATGCTATCATTTACTCCATGTATAATGTCTGTGTTTTATTGCACTGGATCCCAACCAGTGAGTGAGGACTATTAGTTGATTGGACTTCAGTCTTCTGGATTTGTTGGCAGAGAACAACAGGACACAAACAGAAAGGAGAGGGAAATTGAAATGGGCACATGGGGTTCAGGTAGAACAGTTGGTCCAGGGCTTAGTTGAGTCACTGGCAAAGAACTGCAGGGAGGAAGGCTGTGAGGACAGCAAGATGCCAGCCAAAGAAGAAGGTTGGGGGCAAGGAGGCAAAAGTTGGAGTAAGGAGAAGTATGGAGGAAAACTGTGGCCTGAGGATCAGTATAAAAAGTTAGGGATCATTCGTTTGCAATCCTCATTTTTATTATTATGGTGCTTACTGTATATCAGGCTGCAAGGCTGATGTCAGTGCAGCTCTTCCACTTTTCATTAACACAGGACTTTCTGAAGCTCCTTCCTAGTAAGCTGAAATTACTTTGGTTTTGCTTAGCTCTGTCTCCAATCATAGAGCCTCTTGCTGCCTCTCTAAATTCTTATAATAGAAAAAAAGCCAGGTGTTATGTGACAGAAATAATAATTTTAACAATTACGATAAAAAGTAGTGTTGAAATTGCACTTCAAAGTAAAAAAATGAATGACATTGCGTATTATGCTTTTATGAACAAGTTGTTTCTCTTTGTGTAGAAATTTGAGTGGCAATTCAACAAATGGACAGGGGAAAATCTACTAAATCAGATGGAATCTGGAATATAGGACAGAAATTTTGTCCCCTACCAATAGAAACTTACTTATGCTCTTTTTTTAATATACTTTTTTGGAGGGATGAGCAAAAGTGTTTTTGTTATCTGTCTTCCTCATCTGACTGTGCTTCTCTTTTTAGCGTCAGTTATGAGGCAGGAGCACAGAATCCCCATGCTAGGCAAATGAGCTAATTCAGTCTTGATGAGGACAGAAGTGCATTGGCTGTCACCAGAAAATGGAAGGACAATCAGCTGTTGAGCTAAACATAGATTTTCTTCTGGTACTTGATATTGTAGTTTTTAAATATCTAGATCACAGTAGTCTGAAGAAACAACAAGCCATAGCTCACAGTTGAATTATGACAGAGTTAATAATTCAGTTTCCCAGAAAAGCACTGTCTGCTGTTCTGCACGTTTGAGTGCATTGCTTTTAGATAACTGTACTGTCACTGGTATTTGTTTGTGTCTGTCATACAGTGAGGAGTTTATGTGTGTCAGAATTCTGAGTATCCATGCCTGCAATCATTTGCAGGCAATATAAATTATTAGTTTTTCATGTCTCTGCAATTATATTAATTATCCTAAGCATGAATTAGCAGAAGCAATTACTAGTGGCTCACATTTGATCATGACTACAAGAATGCATCTGTAGTAGAGCTTTGTGTAGTATTGTAACACGTCGTGTGGAATGGGACTAGGTTTTCAGTGCATTGTCAGGCTTTGGCAGAAAATTGCCCTTCATTTTACACAGGTATGATGTGTATTCTTTTAACTAGCACTCTCTCTATGATGAAAATTCCAGAGATTAAGGTTTCTGCTTGTTTAAACTCTCCTGAAATTTACACACAATGTTTTTGTTCACTTTTGGTTTTGCTGAAAGCTTAGGGTCCTTAAGAGATTTGCTGATAGCCAGATCAGTTTTCTTCCCTGAGGCATTACATTTCTGTTGTGAGACTGTTAAAGAAGTTCTTTCATTTTGTTTTGTTTCCTGTAGGTCTCCTTGGTTAGCTTAGTAGCTCAGGCCCTTGGATTCTCAGAACTCAGTGCAATTAAATCCCTCCGAACATTAAGAGCTTTGAGACCTCTAAGAGCTTTATCACGCTTTGAAGGCATGAGGGTAAGAAAAAAAGTAGTGTGTAAATAAACAAACTAAAATGAAAACTGCAAACACCAAAACCAAAGAAAATAAAAAAACAACACAAACCCTCCATCAAAATATACCTAACTATAAAATTCAGGAGGACTGCTGAACTTCATGTCTGTTTTCAAGGCCAACATGCATGTTTATTGCAATAGATGTGTTATTCCTTTTCTTTTTGCATTGCTTCAGTGTATTTTAATGTTTTATATTAAATCTTTTGCTATATTTGAAAAAAATCTTTTACTGGTCTACATACTGTTTTTTAAAAAGTTTTTTCCTGTGTTTATTTTTCCTAGGTGGTTGTGAATGCTCTTACTGGAGCAATCCCATCCATTGTGAATGTGCTTCTGGTCTGTCTTACATTCTGGCTCATTTTCAGCATCATGGGAGTCAATTTGTTTGCTGGCAAGTTCTATCACTGTGTAAACACGACGAGTGGTGAGCAGTTGCCCCCAGAGGAAGTCACTAATGCCACTGTGTGTGAGAATCGTAGGATCGCTGGTGCCCATGTTCGTTGGCAAAATGTAAAAGTGAACTTTGATAATGTTGGAGCTGGCTATCTTTCTCTGCTTCAAGTAGTAAGTGTGTAAATTCTGATAAATTAACTTTACAGTTTTAAGTTTTGTAGCAATAACATTTAATTCCCTAATTTTTGGTGTTATTTTACAATATATGAATGAAAATGGGATTTGATTTTTTTAATGGTGTTCTGTGAAGCTAATCAATGTTACTTATGGTAAAATTGTGATCCATTCATTGGTCATAATATCTAATATCTACCAGATAGATACAAAGTTCATTGACACCCAACTGTTGTACCTTTTCAAGTTCTACAGAAATGCAGTATCTACGGGAAAAAAAAGCAGCTAGGATTCATTTTCTTGATCTGTTAAGGCATTTTGACTTAGCTTTTCACCATGGTAGTCAAATAGATATGTTCTAGGGCTCATCTGGTCTTCAAACACAGAGAGCCAACTACTGATTTAGAAAAAGTTTTTAAATTCACTTTTCCTTTTTCCTCCTTCCCTTTGTGTTATTCTTACTAGTCCCTCTCCAGTTGTTGTCCATTATTGTTAAGTGAGATTTTCAGAGGTAGTTTAATACTCTAGATAAGCAGTCAAATTGGTTGGTGCTGGATTTCTAAGCACAAGGCTTTTTTGAGAGGCAGCATCTGTAAATTGGAGCCAATAGGACAGAAACATATATTCCTAATGGAATTTGCTTGACAAACTGCTTCTGGGAAAATATTTGTGCTAATAAGCACTTTGTAATTATTCTATCTTCAAAAATCTCCAACTGATAGTGTTTAGTTGCTAATATTGTGCTAGTAGGCTACCATCTGATTGCTCCAGGGAGTAACAGTAGCTATTGCTGTGTAGTAATAGCCAATTGCATAAATGATCAGTGAAGAGGACAGCAGTGCTTTTAGCTTTTGTAACATATCTTGCACAGAATGGTTATGCTATGTAATGTTTCCAGTAAAAGTACTGCTCATACCTTGGTTTTACTTAATATTATAGCTTACAGAAATAGCTCTGATGGAAGATGGATACAGAATTGGCTGGCTATCTGTGTCCAAAGACTTAGTCAGTGGCTTCCTGTGAATAATTCACTCCTGTCTTACCAGACTTTTAATAATCCTCTTTATTTTTGTGGGTGCAAATACATTGCAGAAGACTATTTTATGTAGAGTGGTTACAAAATCAGAGCTTTGATAGAAAATATTAACCATCTTTGTTTTTAGGCAACATTTAAAGGATGGATGGAGATCATGTACGCTGCAGTTGATTCTAGAGAAGTGAGTGCAATATAAAATTTACTGAGTGAAAACAAATGTAAGATTCATGTAATGCTTCTTGGATAGCAGTTCGAACAAAGTAAAATATAAAGAATAAAAATGTAAAACCTTCATAGATTTTCTGTATAAATATAGTGCATATACTTGTCATAGGTAAAAAGATATAGTATTTATTCGATTACTAGTAAACTATTAAAACTATTCAGTTACTAATTTAATAAATCATCTGTAAATAACAAAACTGATGAAATCTGGTTTCCTATTAATTTATGTCACTGTGATTGTGCAGACTAGGAAACAAATTTTTCCAGTTTCTTCAAAAATAAGATAAATAATCAAGTGGCATCACCTGCAACAGCCAATCCAGAACTGCAGACTGATGGTTTAAAAAAGAATGTGGCTGAATTTTGCCTGTTGTTCTGTTAATGCTGGTGTGCATTTGCATCCTTCCTCGATCCAGCTCCTGATTTACATAAAATCCATAGGAATTGAATAGCTTTACAGATTTGCGTGGTTCTGTCAAATTTAGTAGGAATTACATGAGACAACAAATGTCATAAGAGAGGAACTGGCAGACAGGAGGGGGGAATGCCAGGCCTGCATGTGCAATTCCAGACACCTGTAGTAAATAGATTTTGAAGTTGAAAGCTGAGGCAAGTGTAGAAGGTGCTTCAGAAGAGCTGGTGTGTTCATCTGTGGCAAGGAGTTGCTGTCAGCTGGATGCAACTTCTCTTCCTGCTCCGTGCTCTGGAATTTGTCTTAACTGTTATCTGTTCTGTGTTGCTGTTTCCCTATGTTACGTAGACAGGGAGCCAGCCCAAGTATGAGGACAACCTGTACATGTATCTTTACTTTGTTGCCTTTATCATCTTTGGATCATTTTTCACCCTCAACTTATTCATTGGTGTCATCATAGATAACTTCAACCAACAAAAAAAGAAGATAAGTATCACATGTTTCATCTTCACAACACTTCACTGTTATTGAGCATTCAGCCCATGTGTTCAAGGATAAATGTGTCTAAAATTTCTCATAGTAATAGAAAGAAAAAATAAATCAGCTACTAAGATTTTGTTTGACTCTATTCAAAGTAATAGTCTACTTTTTAAGGTATTTGAAGTCATTTCAACTTGCATTGAGTGTCTGGGTGTTCTCCACATGCCTGTGGTATGTTGTACATGCGAGTGATGCATTTTTGCTTACAGTGCTGTGACAAAGCTGTGTGAAAATGCAGGTGGCTGAATTCAAATAGGTGACAAGAAGACAGTATGCAAAACTGCAGATATCAAAATTGCTAACAGATAATGTATAGCCTTCTAAATTACAGAGCCTAGTACAAACAAGCTGAATGCTGAAACTACTGTTGTCTGGTGTAAGATTAGAGAGGCTTAGGAAACTATCTCATGAGTTAGTGAATTCGCAAGAGAAAGAAAATTGACATTTGAAAATGTAGTTGTATTTTTCAGCTGAAATTGTTTGTTATTCAAATAAACATGGGACTTTGTCAAGAATTTCAGGAGTATTTAAATAGATTAAGATACAGACTATGATAACGAAGTTGAATTGTCTGCTGTGTAAACTATAAATGCTGTCTAAGATCTACAGTATTTTTATTATTCCATACACATTTGGAGCAGAAGCATACTGAAATACTGATTTTAATTTTTACTTTTTTTTAAAGTGAGCTAAGTAATCATAGAATCATTTGGGTTGGAAGGGACCTCTGGAGGTCATTTCTTCCTTTGTGATTCTAGATGGTTGGTCAAGTCTGATTTCATTATAGTGAAAAAAGATATTGACAAATGTGCTTGAGTGGAAGCTTCCATTAAATCTTTCCACTTGAGATGGGAATATACAGCTTCCTATGCTGCTGCTTCAAATACTTTGAGTCTGCAGACCCACATAACAGAAAGGATGAGTTTGTGGTTGCAAGCCCAATTGCACGTTCATTTTCCAAGATGTTTGCACCTCCTTGGAAATAAACATCAGGGGCTTCCAACACTTAAGAGGAAGATGTTCCAGTTTCTTATCCTTGGAGAGGAAGACTAAGATGATGGACATGATCATGGCATTTTTGGCAGTCTGCATGTAACAAAGTGACCTTACTCAGTAATGAGATGACTAAAAATTCTGTTAAGTTTACTTGACAGACACTGTCTACTGTAGTCACTATGAGTCAAGACAGAGAAGGGTTACTGCTAAAGGGCTTTTTCTGGCAGTGTGGTATACAGCCCTTACACATTTGTAGCTGTCACCAAGTCAGATACTGAAGATATCACAAAGATCAACAAATTAGGTTGGGAAAACTTCTACGTACATGCTATTCTTCAGTTTCACATAGCAAATTAGCAAAGATTAGTCACCTGTCTTTTGATTGTATAGATGCACTTGTGCACATCATGCAGTGTGTGGCTACCCAGCAGTGTTTTTCTTGTCTTTGTTCTTCTACCTTTGCACCATGGAGATCTCTCTGTTTTGGGCAATGTTGAAAAGGAAAGACCTCCTGTTGCAAGATACTATCCCTGTGTAGTTAAACTGTATGCATTTCTCTGGTCCCTGTGTGCATCCTGCTTTCATTTCTTTAGTCCCCAATGAGGAAGTTCCACTAGTTGTCTAATTCCATACTACTGCAGTCCTCAGAGGCATATAAAGCACAGCTCATCTTGAGACTGCTCTTCTGCCTAAGGACAGCAGGCTACAACAATAATGACTTGTTCCCTCTTGACAGCCATTGTATCAACCAGGCAGCAGAAGGAATCCCCAGTGCAGTGCCACTTCCTTGATAGTTTGAGGGTTTTGGGATTGTTTGTTTTCTCATTTCCCACTGGGTAAAGTCTCCTGATGGAGTCATATCGCATTTCCATCATAATCAGCAGATTAATTCCTTGTCTTTCTTCCAAAACAGTTACTCTAAGAACTGTGTTTTATTTGAATATTTGGCTTATGACGAAAACATGTTAAACAGGATCTCTTGACTTGTAAATCTTCATGTCTCTGTGTAGCCACAGCTAAAAGACTCAAACACATATCAGCTCTTAATGAATCTTTCCACCTTTTGAAGCTTTTTTTTATTTCTGGTTGATTGAGTTACAGTTTGGAGTTCATTATATTAAATTTAGAAGTATATATGGAATGTATATTACAAGCTATTTTGGTACATGTTGAACTGAATTAATCAAGTATGCTGTTAGTTTTTTTTAATAACAAATACAAGTTCTGTGGTTTTGCTCTGTCCTTGAGTTTGTTTGATTTTTCCATCAAGCCTTGTCAGATATTTTTAACCATCTTTGATATAATTACTTTATTTTGGGTTTGATAACAACGTATGAGAATGAATACATGGTTTGTAAAAACAACCTTCAGCAATGCTGTGAATTAATGGATGTAAAATCTTGGCTGTAATCAGTTCTATATTTATTATTTTACCTTGGAGGTCAAGACATTTTTATGACAGAAGAACAGAAGAAATACTACAATGCAATGAAGAAACTAGGATCCAAAAAACCACAAAAGCCTATACCTAGACCAGCAGTAAGTGTGTGTGGTGTTCTTGTATCATCTACATTTGGGAAGAAATTGCAGCAGTACCTTAACTATCAAAAAAATTCTCCCTTAAATCTAAAATAGTTGAAGCCTAATTCGAGTAAGCCCTTTGTTCTACATTGAAACGTACATATTTCTGTTGTGCAGGAAAAATATCTCATGGTTTTATGCCTGAGGAAGTAGAGAATCAAAGAACCTGACAAAATAGAAGTCAGGTGGGTTTTGAGGGTAAAACTTGGAGCTAGTAAATAAATAAGTTACTGGACAGTGCCGCTCTTAGTTTTTTCAGCCTTTTGCTTGGTTATGTATTTTGGGGGAGGAAGAAGGAGGAAATTGGAAGGGAGGGAGGAAAATGATATTCATTACATACAAGATACTACCACCTTTTCTTTTATCTCCCCTTAGAACAAATTGCAAGGTCTGGTGTTTGATATTGTAACAAAGCAAGCATTTGACATCACCATTATGGTTCTCATCTGTCTTAACATGATCACCATGATGATAGAAACAGATGACCAGAGTGAACGGATGAAAGATATTTTATACTGGATTAACTTGGTCTTTGTTGTCCTTTTCACTGGAGAATGTGTCTTCAAAATGTTCTCACTCCGTTATTATTACTTCACCGTTGGCTGGAATATTTTTGATTTTGTGGTTGTTATTCTTTCCATAGTCGGTAAGAAATTCTTATATTCAGAATGAAATACAGTAAGTCAAGTATTATATGCTCTATTGCCAAGTGTTAAAGAAGAGGGGAAACAATTGTAATTTCTCATGATTACTTAGGAGATGAAACATACTTTAGAGTAGTAACTTTATTAATAATTCTATATTAATCTTAATTATCCTTGTTTTTTCCAAAGAGTGCAGGGGAAAAAAGCATAAAATTACCCAGAGGAGGTAAAATTTATCCCCAATTGTAATTTCCACTAATACCAGAGGTAGGGTTACTTTATATTCATACTTTGTTGTGCAAACTGTAATCTGTGATAAAAATGTCACCCTTCTAATTTTATGTTTCACAGGTATGTTCTTGGCCGAGATGATTGAGAAATACTTTGTGTCCCCCACCCTGTTCAGAGTCATTCGCCTCGCCAGAATCGGTCGAATCCTGCGTCTCATTAAAGGTGCTAAGGGAATCCGCACTCTGCTCTTTGCTTTGATGATGTCTCTTCCTGCCTTGTTCAACATTGGGCTGCTGCTCTTCCTGGTCATGTTCATCTATGCCATATTTGGCATGTCCAACTTTGCCTACGTTAAGAGGGAGGATGGTATAGATGATATGTTCAACTTTGAAACATTTGGCAACAGCATGATCTGCCTGTTCCAAATTACCACATCTGCTGGCTGGAATAACTTGCTAACTCCAATTCTTAACAGTGGGGAGCCAGACTGTGACCCTAACAAAGCTCATCCGGGGAGCTCGGTGAAAGGTGACTGTGGCAACCCTTCCGTTGGGATTTTCTTCTTCGTCAGCTACATTATCATATCATTTCTGGTCGTGGTGAACATGTACATTGCTGTGATTTTGGAGAACTTTAGTGTTGCTACGGAAGAAAGTGCTGAACCCCTGAGCGAGGATGACTTTGAGATGTTCTATGAGGTTTGGGAGAAGTTTGATCCGGATGCAACACAATTCATAGAATATAGGAAACTATCTGATTTTGCAGCTTCCCTGGATCCTCCTCTTAATATACCAAAACCAAACACAGTTCAACTTATTGCCATGGATCTACCCATGGTAAGCGGGGACAGAATTCACTGCCTTGACATCTTGTTTGCTTTCACCAAGCGTGTTTTGGGAGAAAGTGATGAGATGGATGCCCTCAGAATACAGATGGAAGATCGGTTTATGGCAGCCAATCCTTCTAAAGTCTCCTATGAACCAATCACAACCACATTAAAACGAAAACAGGAGGAAGTGTCTGCTGTCATTATTCAGCGTGCTTACAGACGTCACCTTTTAAGACAGTCAGTAAAGAAACTTTCATTTATGTATCGGGAAGATGGAGTTGATCTTCTAAAAAATGATATGTTTATTGGTAAGCTAAGAGAAAACTCACCTCCAGAGAAAATGGATATGTCTGCACCTAGCACATCTCCACCTTCTTATGATAGTGTGACAAAACCAGAAAAAGAAAAATATGAAGATGACAAATCAGAAAAAGAAGACAAGGGGAAAGACCGAAAAGGAAATAAAAAGTAAAATACAGAAATTGTCCACAATAAATGTTCATAAGCCTGAAGAAGATGACATCTTTTTTCAGTAGCGCTCTTATCGGAGGTTTATGCCAAAAGTGAAGTTTTTACATATTTACTCATTGGTACAGTCAGTGCCTGTACAAGACAGTGACCCTTCACTAGCAAACTTTCAGTCTATAGCAGGAAAACAACCTTGCAGAGGAACAGTTTTTATTATTAGCTGGCACTAATGAAGAGGAGACACAAAATTTCTACTTGGACTGTGCAGTAATCCTTAACGGAGTACAAAATTACCCATCCTAATAAGTTTTTATTTTTGTGGTGTAAGTGTATACTTACTGTGTACATTTCATGTCCTGTGTATGTTCTCTGTGTGATAATTCTTTTGGTGATCTCATTTGCTTTAATTCACCTACTGCCATATGTAATTCTGCTGTGCTGAGAAAAAGCTCAATGCTCTTGCAGAGGAATACAGATGTCAGGAATACATAATGGAGACACCGTAATGTGAAAAGAGTTATCTTCCAGCTGCTTCTAGAATCAGAAAACCAAGGTTCCAGGTTATTGAACCTCAGGTTCTAGATCAAATCCACAGCAAATTACGAAAAGGAACAGAGTATAGATAATTTATCAGAAAACAAAACAGGAATAATGCTCTCAGAAGAGTTCGGTAATTTAGTCTCATGGTTTTAATATACTTGCATTTAATACTTTTTAGTAATTCTTCATTTATTATACAGTCCATTTCAGGTACAATGATTTAAAAGTTATGTACACAACTGCTGTTTTGCAAAAAATGAAACTATAAAAAAATCAAAGCTACTTTCAGAGTCCAAGATACTTGGTAATTCCTGAGATTTAAACAGTTGTTTTCACAGAACAGCTACCAATGCCAAATTGTGCCTACAGGGAATTACTGATACTAAAAAAAGAATGGTAGTCTTCTTTCCTTTTTTAACTGTAGACCCTGTAATGTCATGGGTAGCTTCTATACTTCATTCCAAAGTCTGTCTCTACACTTCTTATTTAACATTAATATATCCCATGTAGAACAATAATCAGTTCTGTGTATTAAGTGATAAGAAAGTACCTTTTGGGATAAATACTACCTTAATGTATACCTCAGACTTAAATTTCCATACTTCTGAAGGATGGGGCATGCCAGAGACACAAAATGAGTATACCAGAGGTGGGTTTGGTATCCTATGGCACTTTAGTCAGGTTTCCACTAATAATGCAATCTTGTGGAGAAGGCTGAGATGACCAAAAGGATGTGCTTAAATCAGCTTTGTCCTGCTTTGTGCTTTAGATGACTTTATCATCAAGGCTCACACCATGTACGTAAGTGAAATATCCTCTATTACTTAATTGTTTTACACAGTGCTACCTGTTTGAACAAAGAGACAATCACCTAAGTACTGTATTTATTGCATCTCATATGTACCCTAGTAAGTGTAGCTTATAACATTTCAATACATAATATGAATATTCTGTAATACTCCAAATAATTGGGAAGCTTTAACTGATGCATGCTTGCTGCTATTATCTTACTGCTATTAAAGTCTAAGAAGGGAAGACATGTAAGTGGTAAAAAGAAAAAAAACCTGTTCAACAAGACCATTGTTCCTCATACCAGTAAGCAATAGTTTGCTGCTATTACAGATTTTATTTTGAGTTTTGTAATCAGCAAATATGCAGTAAATAACCAGACTACACAGGGCAAATACAATGCTTAAAATGTGGGTCTAGAAAAAAAACTTTTATAATAAATATCTACCAATCTATTCTTGTTATTTTGGAAATAGTTTTATTTTATAACATTTTATACTTATAATAAGAAACTTCACATATCTTCATGTTGTTGTTAATTTCAGTTGCTATCTGTGACGTTTTACAGTCAGGGAACCTAAGATACAATGTGAGTTGGTAATTGCAAGTTTCTGCTAATTATGTTAAACATACTTTAATAAGGAATAATTTTAAAAGAAGTGGACAGTATAGTTCTTTTTCTGATCAGTAGGTACATCTTTGTATGTGAAACAAGATAGAAGGGTTTCTTTTGAAATTATAATCCTGTCAATTTTCAGGGTAATCTTAGTCATGGAAACACTGCTTTTCCTCACTGTTTGTCTCTCACTCTCTGCTTTTCCTGCTGATTCATACTGCATTACAAGTGCTTTAAATATAAAATCTTTTTTCATGAGAAGGAATAGTGCACTTGTGTAATGGACAGTGGGATACCTTGCATTTTGTACAAAAGAACTAGAATATAGATGGTCTCTTGCTTTTATAGGAACTGTTGGCTCATAGCATAATGAGGAACTGCATGCAGGAAGTTGTTTTACCAACAATAACTACATTGCTATCACCCCAAAAGAATAAAGCTAACCTTTTTATGTACTTGGTTTAGTCTTTGTGGCTTTATTGGATGAAGATTATAGAGCTTCACAAGTAACTGTTGGTAATGTTGAGAGGGAACATCTTGTAATAGCAAGAAGGCAATGTGCTTTAGACATCGAGGCCACATGTTGCTTTATGACTTCTATCAATACCAACTTGTCACCATCTGGATGAAATTAAATGAAATGCTTATGTTGTCCTGACGAGAGGAGTTTTTCCTAGAATTCAGACAAGAATCCCGTTCCAGCTACGTGGGGGTTGGTCAGATTTGGACTAGTTGCCTAGGAAGAGCTCCAGTGTGTCCTCTGGTGGCCAAGTCCAATGGAGGATGTTGCCACATTCTTGCTGAGCAGCAGATCCATCAGGCACTGCTCACCCTGGCCTAGGTGGTCTGGGATTGTCACTGCAATAGCTGCCCAGGGGGCTAACAGAGTCCCTTAAATACCATTCCCCCTCATTAAATCCATTGCTTGCCAAGAGAAGGGAAAAAGACCTGTTAGAGGTGGTAGTGGCCACAGTTGTCTTCAGCCACCTGATGTCTTTGTAGAGCCTTTTAGGCATGGTCCCTGGCAAGAAGTTACTTGTACACAGGTGGCAAGGTATGGAGTGAAGTGTGCACAGGGGAGGGAACCTCTGCATGGAGTAATTCATGCATTTTTTTATCCATTCTCATTTTTGTTGTAGCAAGTAGCTGCTGTATTCTTGGGCCGATATAGACAACAGGAAAAAAGCCCCAACTATGCTGTGCCTTGAAGGTCAATGTGTATGTGTTTAGTAACTGTGTCTTACTTGAATTTAAACTTCTGGGGTTTTTTAATCCAGAAGAGATATTGTTGTAATATCTTAGTTGTTAACAATAATTTCACGAAGTAATAATGTAAATGCTTGAATTGCTGTTTAAAGAAAAAAATGGGTTTAAGTCAGTGCTGAACAGGTGTATAGTTAACTTAAAAATTCAATGTGGAATAAGCATGAAATGTGTATGTAATAATTCTTCTACAGATTCGGTAATGTGCATTAGTATATGAAAACTTCTAAATCCAATTTGCCCTATAAGATATCCATCATTGTTCAAGTTATGTTTATTGATACAGTAATCAAACTGAAGTCTCTCTTCATTCCTGTTGACTCAAATTCTAAACCTTTTGGTCCTCTGCAAAAAGAGTAATATATTTGCAGATTTCAAGGGTGTGTGTATGTATGTGTATATATATATATATTTGAATGGCCTTTATCCTTTTATGTGTCTTTGAAATTATTCCAGTATACTTAGAAGTTATTTGCCTTTATGGGGTTAAAGTTTTCTTCAAGTCTTCCTTCTTAACCAGCAGGTGTAAAATGTATTTGTGTGTTAATGTCAGTGTAAGATATTTCAGCATCGTGGGGTCAGTCATATATCGGTATGCAAAGCATTAAGCAGAATTCCTAGAACAGCAGGGCACTGCTCATTCTTAGTGTCCTCGTTCACAGAGGATGAAAACTTAAGGGTCCCTTAAATTTTTCTTGGAAATGAGCTTTCAGAATTTTTTACGCTATTTTACTATGTCAGGAGTGTAAGTGTATTTTATTTTATGAAGATGCCAACCTCTACTCCCTGTCCCTCTCCCACCCCTCCCCACCCAAAAAACCCCAAGAAACAACCCCAAACACTACATAAGGACATAAAAGGGGAAGCATTCGGGGTTGGTTTTTGTTGTTGTTGGCTTTTTTTGTTTTGTTTTTTTTTCTAGATCTTGGCCTTGCTCAACCTTATGACAAAACTGTTTCACTTCTAAGGACAAAACTTCTGCATCCAGCACACAGAATTACGTTTATTGGAAAAATACAGAAGGAGAAGATGGCAGGGGAAGAGAGAGGCTATTTTTCATTTGCTTTTTTTTAGGGGGCCGGAAATATGTTCTGGGGTGTTGTTTGTGTTATTTCTTAAGGAGATACGTATGTTGCTGAGTGCCGTACATCCATGGGATTCGCTGGAAGTGCCTGTCTCCAGGCGCAGGCTTTGACAGGAGCCGCTAGGCTGTCTGGGCTCGGCAGAGGGCGCTAGCGCCTGGCAGCGGATGGCGGCTCCTGCCTTGGGGCTCCAGCGCGGGAGCAGCCAAGGAGTGCGACTGCAGCCACAGCACGGAGCTTAGAGCTCGCCAGAGAATTGATACCTTTTATACTTGTTTTGTTCTAAGGAACGAATGGAGCTACAACATGATAATTCAGCTTTGTTGTTAGTACTTCAGTGACTGAACCAGTGGTGTTAGCGTCTGTCCCCTCTGTGGTGTGCGGTCCTGTCCCTAGAGCTCACAGCACATTGGTGGTGAGAAGTGCCACGCTTCTGTGAACTTAGCAACATAGAGCTGAAGGGTGCTGGTGCACAGGGAAATGGCACAGATAGCTGTACCTTTATTGATTGAATACTCCATGGCACCTATGGAACATCCACAGCCTTGAAAGGAATCGCATATGAAAGTGCCTGTCTCACTTTCATGGCAAATAGTCACAAATGACATGAAATATTATTAAAAACGTAATTTGGTATTTTTGGACGTAGAAAATTTGTACAATATCCATTCTTGAGTATTTACTCAGAAAGGCTTATGTAGCTTTACAATGCTTTAGAAGAAATAATGTGAAATATCTGCAGCATAGGAATATTTCATGTCTTACAAACCTCTGCATTAGCTACATCATTTTCAGTGGGGGATGGTACCCATCTCTCTGATTCTCTGAGCACAGCTCAGTCTCTGTTACTTAGAATATTTTATTTTCCCTTGCTGATCAGTGGGAGCTGTTGCCTTAGAGAAAAAAAAAGATACTGCAGTGTAACCCAAGCAAAGTAAACTGCGGCACATTCTCGTCTCTCCAGAGAGGGAAATGGCATGCTGAAGCACACATCATCTCTGCTGCAACAGAAGCTTTTGATGAATATAAGGAATGACACTTCATAAACAATTTATAACAATCAAAACCAGCTGTGCCAGACATGCTGTGCTCTTGTCTTTTCTATTGTCTTAAAAGCAAGTTAGTTTCTCTTTAAAGACAGTCTCAGGAATTAGTTTCTCTTTAAAGACAATCTCAGGAATAATCTTTGTAGAATCTGACAGCTGATTTACAAAAAAAAATCACCACCACAATATGTTTTTCAGCATGTAATAAGTTGTTTTCATTTTCAAAGTAGTAAGTATCTGTAACATTTATGTTCAAAACTGGTCAGAGAATTACATGCTGTGTTGCTATTTGAAGTATTGCTTTATAAAATGTCGTGCTTGCAGATGCCATAGCAACCCCCATGGTACTTGGGATTGCCAAACTACACAGTAGTTCTGTGCCCACATTCTGCAGCAATACATACATTAATATATCAATATAATATTTAGCAAGAAGGGCATCTGCTTTCACCACGTAAAGCAAACTGAACTATGACAGTTCATGATTTCAGGCAGGCAGAAAACTAAAATAGTCTCTCCAGTAACATGCATTGTGAATCTCTGTAACTTTTCTCTTGTTTAAACATGATGGCTGTCAAATGTGATGCACAATGCAGCATTGCTGCAAATACTAGTATATTTATTTATATAGATGGAAAGCAGCTGCTGATGCTCTTAACTGTGTAAGACTGGGAAGTGGATGGGATTTCCGTGGCCGTGAATAGCTGGGTGGATAAATGCAGGCTCCTGCTAGCCTCTCTCTGCAGCTGCATGAGCATCCAACTGTGAACTCACCAGCTTTACTGCTCTTGCTTTCTCATTTGTTTGAAAAGCATTTACTTCAAATTTCATTTATCTGCCATGTTGCAATAATCTTTTAGAATTTTGTTATTTTTGTGTGAAGATGAAAAGAACAAGAATGAAGAGGTAAGTACTGATGGCAGTAATGGCCATATGTTGTTTTTTTATACCCAAACAGGAAAACTAATTTCTCGGTATATCCACTTCAAACATGGCATATAGATTGAAAACTACTGAACAAAATGGGTCTTGTACAACAGTTTTCCATAGAATTTAAATCAAACCAATATTGACTTAACTGTTTTACAGTTACGGATTTCCTAAAAGAGAAATATTTCTACTATCTGACTTCTGACTCTGTAGTCTAAAGAAAATGATTCTTAGTCTTCACCTTATGGTAAAAGGGTTGCTTCCTTATTGCCTTGTCTAAGGAGGAGTACAAGACATGCCATCAAAAGTACAATATTGGGGAAGGTGGTGAATTTTCCTCAGGACAGCTTTGCCAAACAAAGACTGGCAACATATGTCATCAGTGCTGTCAAACATAGCATACAGGTTATGGATTTAGCAGTGTTACTTTGCTAAAGATAAGTAAGAGTTATAATCTCCGAGTAAATTGCACAGGGAGAAGACTTTAAAAAATGAATTTTAGAGGATCTCATGAGATGTTTATCCAAGAGCCAAGTCTTGGGAGTGTTATTTATATATAAAAGTATAATGATAATACTCTATTGTATAATTTCTGGGGTTCATGATGCTGGAAGGAAGCCATGCATGTAGAGGAATGGACAGGAAGGAATTTCAGAGTCTAGTAATTAAGATAATCATCTCTGATTACAAAAAGTTAATCTCAACAACTTGTTGTGGCAAATTTTTTTTTTTTTTGCACCTAAGGTTAAACATAAGTCAGTATAACTCATTTTTAATGTCGTGTGTGATGATTAATGTTCATAGAATATCAATATATCGTTTTTCCTGTTTATAGTTGGAATTGTTGGAAGACAACAGTTGACACATTGGAAAAGCCAGCTGTTGGAAATAGCATAATTTTAGTGAACTAGGACAAGCATTAATAGTATTCAGTGGATCTTTCTCTAAGAAAAGAATGTAAATAAGCTTTTCTAACTGGTTTCAAGTTCATTGGAAATTAGTCAAGAATAGGTTAGCCTAGACTACCAGGCTTACATTGCCATGTCATTGGTATGATAACCCAGATTAATTAATTACACTATCCCCATTCTGTGACTAAACAATAGAAATTTAAAACCAAATTTCATTGATAACTGAGAAGTGTTGGGAGATTGGGTTTAGCTTACTGCATTACTGTAAAACAAATGAAAACTTCAAATATTTTCATCTATTTAGACTTCCTGTTCTTGTATATAAAATGTGGATTTTCTGCAAAATTCTAAATAAATAAAACCTATAGGTTTGCAGCGTAAAATATCACATCTCTGATAGCTTATGCATACAGCCTGGTTCTGCTGGATTGCCTTCTCTCCTGACTTGTACCTTTTTATTATTGACAGGGATTTCATATGCACTGGAAAGGACTGAAGATTCCCCTGAAGCTTGGGAAGCCAGGTTTAAGGTTTGATTAGTTAGGAATCTCAAACATAACAATTATATGAAGAAGCAGCTGGCTACAGGGGATATAAAGTCTAGTAAAGGATATGTTTAAAGTATTTTAATGCTCAAAACCCAAAAGCAGTTGTCAGGGTCCTGTATAAAAATTTAATCTGAAGTGTGTTGTTCTCAGTATGAACTTTCTCGTAGACTTAGGCTCTAAGTGGGTGAGATGAATGTGAAATGCATGCCCCTTGGGTTGAGCAAGGAGTTCAAACAAGGTGAAGCACTTTTTGTTCCAATGCTCAGTGAGTGGTCCATTTCCAGAGCAAGTCCTAGTTGGTATACCACCAGGATGCTGCATCTCAAATCTGATTTCAGATGCCCAAATACTTTCTTAGTCCCCAACTTTTGTGTTTAGGCTATTGTCTAGTGAATAAATATATATTAGAAAGCCAACTGTAATTGAACCAAACAGTGGATTAATTTATTTCATGTAAATTCTCTATCTTCCTCAGATCTGATACTGCTCCTCTCCAAAGGAGAAGAATTACTGAATATTTGAGATGCATGTCTAACAGTTGAAAAAAAATTTAACAGTTTCAAAAATCATGTAGCACCCATTTGATATGAAGGGGTAAATACATTTACCTTTAGTGCCACATCTAAGGGCTTACAGGTGTAGGTGTGTCCCTCTATACATTGGTACTTTTTCCCTCTGGCTTTATGGCAGCTTTAGTGGAGTTTAATGCAGCCTCCATCTCTTTTCTTTCTCCTTTCTGCTCTATTCCCAGTCTGGAAGAGAGAAGAGCTGCCTTTCAAGCAGGAAGACCAGAAATCACTTTATTGCATGGTTGATACAGTGGACCTGAAGAGGAATTGGATCAGCTGTTGCAGTGATTTCACCTACGACAGCACCAGCAAATGGTGGTAGGTAACCTCATTAGCAAATAGACTTCAGCAGCCATTAGAAAAAGAAACAACACATTGTTATTTAGAAAAATAAATTAGAGACAAGTTGAAGTCTTGAAGGTTTTACAGGTAATTGTATTCCATTAAAAGAACATACAGCTTTGTCTATGTATTCTTTGAAAAGCAGATTGCACGTTCCTCAGCCCTCTGTCTTGGGGATGGATAGAACACACTCTGGGAGGGATTTTAAGACTGAAACATGACAAAAGGACTACTTGGGAGTGGCCTGTGTAGCTGTAAGCAGAACCAGATAATAGGTCATTCCTAGAAACTCATAACTGATTTAATTCCTGCTTGTACTTATTTTTTCATATGGACAAGTTGTTCCTATCCTTTTAAAACATGTCCCATCCATTGAAAATGATAAGGACTTTTGGAAAGTATCTGGTTTACTCATAACCTAGTGAGATTTCATTAAGTTTGATTGTATTTTTTTAACAGTTCAAGGGTATAGTTAAATATCAGGGCAATTTCAGCTATGAACTTTTCCAACCATTTAAGAGTTTTCCTCTTTGTCTGAAATATTGCTAATCTGTGCAGCATTAAGGATATTAAAAATAAATGAAAAAGTAGAATCTGGCAGAGCCTAATCTAAAACTATCAAATATATTAACCAGCTAATGAAGCTTAGCTGATTCCCTGGATGAGAGACTGACCAATCTATTGCCTCCTGATACTTCCCAGCCTGTTTATTGCAGATGCACTGGATAGGTTGTGGTAGTTATCAAGCAAGTAGAAAACTCTGTCCTTTAGCACATCAGACTAGAGAGAGCACAGCATCCTAAACCCTTCAGTGTGCCTGGTTGTGAAAGCACAACTATGAACAAATCATTCTTCCACTCAGCACACTGTCCTGAAAGCCCTTGGATGCCGAGCTGGCAGCTTCCACTGGGGATGAGTCAGGCTTTCTCCCTCACACTTTCCTGCTCTTTACTGTTGAGCAGAATCTGAGGTGATGGAAAGGAAGAGGAGAAGCAACTCCATTCAGAAAGCTCATAAGGAGGTGGGCAGAGGAGGGATAAGCACAAAGGAAAGGGCAAAATGAAGCTTGGCAGTAACTTGTGTTCTAGATTGTCAAAGACTGAGTTAGCTGAACTGGTTTATGACTAGTAGTACAGGCAGTTCACTTGAGTTTAGCAACAAGGAAAATCATGTCACAAAATCATGAGTCCACTGAAAACTTGCAAGTTTTTCAACCTGATTTCAGTGATAAGATTCTTTAGGTTAAGGGGTATTGAGCAAGGGTATTACACAGCTTTCTTTGATTTTATAATATATACATGCTCAAGACTTTCTGGCTGCATCTCATCAGTTTAGGTATTAAGGGATTACTGCAAATTCCTCTAAAATAATCTAGATGTCAATTAGACTAACATGTCATGACTAATTAATACTCTCACAGACAGTGCAGTGTATTTCAGTTAGCATTCCATATTGTTACCCTTTCATGATCGTGGTTGTTCTTAGCTAGGAGAGGAGTTGTCTCATGGATTTTATCAGTCCTGTCCCCTAATACTTTTAGAAATTCCTACTCTTTGATGAGTAGGATCTGGTGCTGGTGACTCACTGTGATTGTTTCAGTAACACTTCTGACAGCTGACATCTTTGACTATGTCTTGTCCTTACTAATTGTCAAGTAGAAGGTCTAAATTAGGCCATAGTTTCACAAAGATATTTAACTGCCATAAGCTGGGAATGTGAGAGAAGCAGCCTTGCCCTTCCCTTTCCCTTAGGTTAGCAGAAGAACCATTTGTGTTGCCCTGCAACAGACTAGATGCAACACTGAAAATTCATTGAGAAAAGAAAAAGGTTGTTTAACCTAGATGATTTTGGTATTCAATTCATCTATGGCTGTACAAATGCTGATGGAGACAGAAGGGAGGCAGACAGCAGCAAGCAATGCCCGTTTGTACTTACTTGGTATTTGTGAAACTGTGGCTCTGGATACTTGGTGGTTCATCAAGCTAAAGCCTTCAATTTTTCCTTCCCTCCAAGAAGAGAAATAAAATTACAAAGTAAACAAGAAAGCTTCTATATTATGAGAATTAAAAATCAAGGTTCAGACCCGATGCTCTTTATGTCAATATGGCAGTGTAGATCAACCCCAAAGCTGTATACATTCAGTTTACAACACACTGTGCCCTTGACATAGTCTGCTTTTAAACCCATTTGTTAAATAAAATTGGTACCTTTTCACTTCTGTAATATGGATGAAAATTCCATTTTTATCTTCATTGATGTGAATTCTCAATATGCTCTTTGGCTTGCAAGTGGTATATGACTAATACATGTTGAGCTCTTTTCTTTAAAATGGTACCCAATTGCCAGTTAAATCCACTAGGAGAATCTCAGTGGGTTCAGAAGGTGCTGCCTCTCAAAGCACTGAGGGGCTGCTCAGCAGCACCATTTGGCCAAGCTGTGAAGCAGCAGCTCCCTCCGAGTCCACAGCTCAGCAGCAGCCCAAAGTTAGGTATCTCTGGTTAACCTGCCTCACCATCCTATGATTGCCAGCAAACCAGCCAAAACTGAAACAAAATCAAACAACAAAAACCCCCAAAGACATTTCAAGAAACTCAACACAATTGTATCAACTTTCATACTTTGAGTAATGAACAACTTGTCTGTGGACACTTAATATTTTTTCAGGTTATTATTTAACTTTCTATCCTGTTAAGAAGATTATTTTAAAGACACCATTTTCTCGTACTGGATTGCTATAAGCTATGTCAGCAGTATAGATATTTCCCCTCATAGCAACTCTTATGTTCTTCTCTAAGTTTAATAACAAAATCAAATTATCCTCAGGAGTAGAGTTCGCTTACATGGCTTTATTTTCCATGCCTTCTGCAGCTAGTTTTATAGCCTCAAAAGTGTGATGCAAAACTTAATTGTTTCTTTCACTAATTTTACTTTCAGTACAGGAATTATTCTCTTCAAAGTTTTGTGTATCCAGAAAAGTGCTTTGTTGTTCCTTAAGTCTCTTAGTCACAGTAATCCTTATATTTGTCACCTCCAAAGTAGACTACTCTATGTGTAGCCACTGATTTATCAGCCAGTAAGAGAAAGAAAAGAAATAAAAGATGCGTAGACAACAACTTCACTTACTCCTGGGTGATGATTTTTAAACCTGGATCCTTGATACGATCCTTGATTTTGTTATATGGTTTATGTGGTTGTTGAATAAAATCCAGAATCAGGGATAAGATGTTATCCATTCAGTAAATTTACTTTCACTTTCAAGTTGACTTTCACCTTTTGGTTGCATCTTCCTGTATTGCTTATTCCATGAAGAATCTGGGAATTTTTAGACTCATGTAAAAATAAATGTGTCAGGTTGGGGTTCTTTCTGGATTTTGAGTGTGCATTAGAAGTGATGAGTGAAGACTGTATAGAATCCTGGGATTAATATGATTTCCTCTGCAGGATTTGCATAAGTTGGAAGTGCATCATGCATAAGAGTCTTTGCCATACCCATGTTTTCCAGGGATCAGAAGAGATCCTCTTTAAGGAGTTTTTATTCAATTAAAAATAGTTCTTTGGATTCCAGAGATCTTTTTGTGAAGCAAAAATGTCTCCATGATTTTTTTATAAAGTAGGCTCTTTACACCTTTGTTTTTAATTTCTACACTAAATTATTCTCAAGATATTTAGAGTCAAAATTAAGATTTCTGACAGGACAGATGATAACATTAAGACACAGTGTCCCATGAGGTGTTTTGTTGTTTGGTTTTGTTTGGTTGTATCACTTTTTTTATCACTGTTGGCTGCTGCAACTCACCAACCTGAGTCATGCCATCAGCAATCCGATTGCACCTGAACTGAATGCAAGTATATATTCCCAGATGGTGACTTTTTTTAAGCTAACCTGATAGAGTTATCCCACGTTTGTGAGCAGCTATGAGAAATTCACCCTCCCTCAAAAAATCAATCATTAAATTTAAGAAATTCAGCTTTAGCAGCAATAAACTGTTTGATAAAGAACCTGCATGAATTTGCTTCTTTGAATAGCCATTGTTTCTGATATGAATATCTAAGCATCTGAGAATAATTGATTAACCTATTTCATACAGATGTACAGTAATTCATATGCCTCTTAAACTAGTAAAATAATAAAAATATTTTCTCTTAGCTTTAAAGAATTTAATCCAAGCAGTATTCCCCCATGAATGAATAGAATCATCCTCAGGCTTTCTGCCAAGAATCCTGAACATGCAAAAAAAAATTAGCTTCAAGGCCTTAAAATTAGATCTTACCTGTCTCTCCACAAATGCTAATTAAAAATAATTCACTTGGATAGCAGACAGAGTAAATGTACCAACATTTTGGGAGCTAGAATGAAGAGACTGGATGAATTCTGCAGCATGCTTGCTGACAAAGCGTTGCTGTTGGGAAGCAGGCAGCCAGCATGCTCTGCAGTAGTTGGCAGCTGTTGTTAGGGCAGCAGCCTTGTGCAGTTTGTACTCTCAGAAATCCTCTGAGTTTGCTGATGCCTTTTAAGAATATATTCAGAAATATAAATATAAAATATAAACTGAAATAATGAACTTTAATATTGAAAGAAACCAAACTGAGTATTCACTGTAACAGTATTTTTAGAAGTAAAAGGGAGCACAACAAAAATAGAATAGTGCCTGTGAATTTATTATTTCAAGGTGAATGGTAGACATGTGTCTGAGAGTTGCATTTTAATGGTTTTTTTGGGTTTTTTTCAGAACAAAAATAGAGGACTGATGACATGTACCATCAAATGAAATGCTAACTTGAGCTAAGTATGGAGGTTGATGGATGGTGTAGTGGGTGAAGTCGTTCGCTCCTGGGGTTGCTATAAGATTATAAAGCCAAGTGTGAAGTTAGTGTATAAAGAAAGGAGACAGGCATTACTTGGAGCCTTATTGTACTGGTAATTAAAAACTAACATAGCCATCAAGTGCAGAGGAGTTCATTTCTGCCTGCCTCACGGGGAGTGAGGCGTGCAGGGTTGGGACAGCCTGAGCCAAAGCCTTGGAGACTTGGGTGTTATAAAAAGGGCTCTTTGTCTAGAAGTCACAGCTCTAGGGTGAAGGGTAGCAAGCAGTGCAACAGCTTCTCCTAAAGGTCAGTGTCTAGACCACCCCAGTGCCTTCAACATGTGGTGACATAGTTAGACCCAAATGCATTTGTGCCATTCTGTGCCTGAGCACATGACGCTCGAGGTGCACAGACATGGCAGTGGGTCTGCAGGAGTTCATGTCAGTCAGATGGATGTTCTTCACTCTGCCTAAACACCAGCCCTGGCCTAGTCTGACTGCAGAAACAGATGGCTACCTGTACACAATGCTACCCTTCTACTCCCATTTCTCCGTTATTTGGTTAATGAGAAAGGCAATGTTTTGATTTTTGGTGGCTTTAACAGAGATAAGCCTCATCTTAGAAAGCAACTTACATGAAGGTGAAGCTGTTGTTCTGAGGAATGGTATAGACACAGGGAAACCATTTCAGTTTGGTTTGGTGTCTTGTTTTCTTTTTTTTTTAGTTCTGAACAGCATGAAGAATTCATCCTGACTCTGCCATCCAAAGAATTACTGGCAAGTGCAACACTTGAATGAATTATTCTTCTACTCTGCTCAGGTTTGCTTAAAAAGCTTTTCAAGCTGTTATTTGAAAAAGGAAATGCAAAGAGGATGATCAGACATGACTTAAGAATTTCACCTACCACCAGGTGTGCTATGTCTATGTTATTCAGCATTTCAGAAAATTACAAGACATGCTAAATGAAATACAAATTATAGGGCTAAAACACAAAAGAGTAACTTTTAACTCACTTATTATAAGCAGACATCTAGTGAATAGTGGCTCCTCTGATCCTACTTGCTATTTTTATGATGTACCAAACAAAATCTTTGGAGTAGTGTTATTCCAATGAAAAATAAAGGATGCTACTTCATTCTGGTGATTGATAATGAGATACAGCTCCCACTTCCTAGCTTTCAAATATGAAGCCAGCACTGTAAATCTCCCTAGGATTGTAGTGAGCAGCTGCCATTTGATGGTTATTCAGTAGCCTGTGTGAAATGCATTGGTCATTTGTGGGGCAGTGTAAATAAGGCTGCATTGCTGCTCTGGAGAATTGTCTGTATGAACAGACAGGAGAATTCTCCAGAGATGTCCATCTGGCACCTCTCACAAGCTTTGCATTTACTTACTATTTATTATTAATTGTTAAGTGCTTGCAACACACTTGATATTGTAAAAAGTACAAAGATACAGTCTCTGCCTGGAGGAACTTACTTTAGAAGATAAACAGAACAAACTCTTTTTTTTTCTTTCCTATACAACAAATCCAATTTTCTTTTTGTCTTGCTCAAATTGTCTGAAATTCTCTGAAATATGGGCTTCAAGCAAGTTACATAACATGTCTTTACTGGCTTTCACATTATCCAGTTCAGAGTGAAAGAACTGTCAGAGCATCCTTGGCTCTATGCAGTGCAGCACATTGCCCTGTTCTGAACAGTTGGTCCCAACTGCTCATATTGCTTATTTGAGCTTGCAAGCCATTTTTGAAAGCTCTCAAATTTCATGTTAATCTCCTCAGGAGGAGAATCTCTGGAAGGGAATACAAGTGAGAGCTGATGCATACTGAATAGCAGGAGAGGCATAAATATTACTTGGAGAGGCCTCTGAATAGTCTGTGTTCCCTTCTCCGTAAAGCAGGAAGTTTTATGATTTTGCTGGGAGGAGAAAAGGAGGAACTAGTAAGTTAAGCATAGGTGACATTCTCTTGAAGAAAGGAAATATGTACAGTACTCTGCATATTATAAATACATTGTATATGATTTTATTTGTATGTGTTTTCCTCAGGTAAGAATTCGTACATGATGCATTTGGAGCTGTTTATATCCACAGTTATAACTTGCTCTATCCCATTCATTCCAGAATCCCAAGCAGGATCACCAGTTTTTGGAAGCATTTATAACTGCAGGTCCCATGGGAGTTAACCTAGTGAGCCAGTGCCTGGAGCTTGTCAGGTCTAGGGGAACACTCACAAGAATCCTGAACATGCGTCTTCTAAGAACAGGTGGTAGGTGTTTGGAGCTGCTCAAATTGCTCTTGTTCTGTATATAGAAACTTAGATCATCATGACACAATAAGTTTTAGCCAAACAGATACTCCGTGTACTGTTCTAAATCTTCCCCCTGTTGGTACCTTATTCCTTCTGTGAAATCAGAGCTGCCTAGCTGCTATCCACTCATCAGATTCCCAAATGGAAGACCTAGAGATGCCATCCTCAGCTAGAACTGGGTAAGCACAACTCAGAAAATGTAAGACACACTGACTCAACTTACTGTGATTACACTTCCAGTTCAGAATAGCAGATACTCTTCATTGACTTTAAAACCCTTTCTGTAACATTCAGAGCCTTTTAGAGAGGTATTCAATTCTGTGTATCAATAAGCTATTGTAAATAAAAGCATCACAAATATCAACACATACTTTGCAGTAAGTGTGGTCCAAAGGGATGGTGACAAATTCATATTTCTTTTAAGGAATAGACAAGGAGGAATGCCAAGCTGATCAAGTATAGCTTTGTGCAAAATGTTGCTAATGGGAGGTGATCAACTAAAGAAAAACAACTCAACTCTTGCAAGTGCATTAGAATAGACCACAGAAGCAAAGAAGAGGTCTGGGATCAATATTTCAGACACTTACAAGCAAATTTAAGCCAAACTACCTTAGATACTGAATACTAAAGACAACTTCAATGTAACAACAGCAACATAATAATTGAAAGTATTCTCCATGTTTGAAGCTCTTGACAGTGTAGTCAATTTTAAAAATAAGCATTCTGTATACTATCTGAGCCCCATAAATGTAAAGTGAGGGGAAAGAATGTGACTTGAATTGTAAGCATTTAGACTGAGTGCTGAAAGGCAATCAACATCTATAGAGTGCTGGGGAAAAAAAGGCTTTGAGTTATTGAAGTGTGACAATTGGTAAAATGAGGTCTAGGCTTCATTCCAACAAACAAATACATTTTTTTAAATTCGACTAATACTTATACATCAAAATGGTCAGGGAAAACAATTCTGGGCATGACAGGGACAATCAACCCCATGACTTAATATTTGCTGACTGAGATTTTTGAATAACAATAGCCTAAGACCTTATGAAACCTCATTTTCTTTGATCTTCAAATTACTGGAGTATATAATGCTTCAATCTTATGGAAAATAGAAATAGAGAAACTAGGTACATTTGAAAGATGAAAAGGTTATTATGATAAATAGAGTATGCATATAGGCTTTCCTCTAGAAACTTTCATGTACCAAAAGCAATACAAATCAAAGGTTTAAAAGTGAAAATGTTCTACTATATTATATATTGTATTTTATCTAGCTATTTAATCTGGGTTTGTGGGGGTTTTTTTAATTTATTTACTTGGGCAATATATTTTTTCTCCCACCGGTAAATGTTTTAATAGGCCCAATGTTTTAGACTAAAGGTTTTATTTTCCCTCTAAAGATCATTATTTTATTTTCTTTCACAAATTTAATAACTTTTTCTGCGCTTTGCTTGCAGGATTTCAGATGAAAATTATCTAAACCATCTTGGGTAATTATTTTTCTAGTTATTCTTACAAGGTTAAGATCCTTTGGGAGATTGTCACCATTGTATGTCTATAATTATTTCAACTCCCTCCTGTTTCTGTTCAATAAAAAAACTAAAATCAATAGCTTTTAGCACACAACAGCTAAGCAGAGCTCCTTCTCTCTGCAGGCAAGGAATCCCAACCTATGTAAACAATGAATTTTTAGCACCACAAAAACCTGCATTAAGTTGTCTATTATTCACCATTCATCCAGAGAGTGTGTTCATCCTCTTCCTCTAATAGTTATGTGTTTTTACCAGATAGATTGCAAAGATATTTGGGAATCGGAGGAAGCTATTCCCGAGAGCATGCTGAAGAAGTGATGGAGAAGTTCCATAAGTTTAAGGTGCTGTAGTGGCTATTGTTAGACAAAGAAACTGGTGCTTGTAAGCCTTGAGGCTGCTGTTGAATATGAGCAATGCAAAGCAAGGCAGGTAGGCATGTGAATCAGGAGAAACATGATGGATGCATTTGGAATCATTGGAGGGACTGTGCTTTGTAGCGTGGTGCTGTCTAGGCAAGAAGGCCACCTTTAATTCTGCTCTCAGTGCCTTTACATGGTTAGGGGCATTGCTGTGTCACCCTCTCATTGTATGTTGCACCCGAGGTCATTAAAAAACATCTTGCTGCTTTTCTGCAGCTCCTGGGATGCACCAAAAATGCCTCAATTACAAACTTGGGCAAACTTCACCATCTACTGCTTGTGGTGGTGATGTGCAAAACATTGACTTGGCAATCATTTGTAATACATCCAAGAACAACTAAGTCCAGCAGATCAGAAAAATGATTTGTAATGAAAATTTTAAAAATTTGAAAGACCAACAAAACAACAACACAAGGACAACTGAAAAAAGTTGTACAACTGAAAAAAGCAGAAAGCTATGGAACTCCAAATTTATCCAGGTCACATCTTAGACATGTTATGACTCGCATAGGCCTGCTGCTGCTCCTGATTGCTCATTTCAAATCTCAGTTACAGGATTGCTAAAAGTACTCAAAATACTTCCCTGTTATT
The DNA here is from genome assembly GCA_013396975.1 of Bucco capensis. Lineage (NCBI taxonomy): Eukaryota > Metazoa > Chordata > Aves > Piciformes > Bucconidae > Bucco > Bucco capensis. The sequence goes on along the minus strand of VWZO01016706.1, from coordinate 142,895 downwards.
GTCATCTTAAGAAACTGCTACATTTCCCTTAGGGCAGTTATTCCATTCCTAAAGGGGTAGCACGCAGTGAGCACATGCTCACGCCAAAGGTTTTGTCTCTATAAAGTTATTGTTCTCAAGTTCCATTAAAAGCAGTTTGAGAGCCTCAAAGTATTCTGTGAGAATTATCAGTATGTTCCAAATGTAAAAATGTGAAAACACACTCAACATTGGCAGCACTAGGAGAGCTATTGTAAACTGTTAAGGGTAGATTGCATTTTATGGCAATAGCAGAAGAAAGAGAAGCAATGGATCATTAGCATGAATGAGAAGAGGAGAAACAGTAGTTGATTTTATCTTTGGTATTATGAATGCTGTCTTTGGACATATGAGGCATGGATTCCATTTTATCACTGTATATCAGAAGTTGAAATAAATGAGATTAATCAGTGAAGACTTGAATAATAATAATATTCCTTATTGTTAGCACCACTAACAGCAAGCCTCAGCAAATGTGACATTCAGAGCACTGGAGGACTGCCAATCTTACTCCAGATTTATAAACACTAGAAATGACATTTTGAAGAACTATTGATTAGTTGCATGGATGTCAATGCCAAGGAAAATAGTGGAGACATTTGGACTCGAGCAATAAAAAAAGTAGAGGCTAAAGTGGTAATTATGGTAATCTGCACAAAGATAAATCTTGTGAAACTGTTACTTTTTTTTCATGGGATCACAGCTGGATATTTAAAAGGTAAGTGTAGAAGCATAGGGGTTTGGGGTACTAAATATCATGCATTTATTAAACACTTACTTTATTTGGAAGTCATAGAGAATATATTAGGCTACAACCTGGGCTGATATTGTTTAAAATATTACTAATGGGAAGATATAATGGGGTGGTATTATTTCTAGGAAGGACCCTGTATGAATAAGTTTGTTATTTGGTGTAATTAGGATTTTTGTCAGTTATGCAGAAATTACTGTCAAGTTTTTGGTAGTAAAGCTTGCAGATGACATCAAGAATAATGAACATACTATTTCAGGGCAAACTGGGTAGTTTGGTTTAAAAATCAGAGTTCAAAACACTGTGTGTGAATATAGTCAAAAGCAAGGTAACAACTGGGACTTCAGAATATAGGAGAAGAAAGTTCATTTTCAGTTCAGATCAGCAGAGAAAAGTTTTGAAGGAATTTTCCCTTCTCTTCCTCAGTGCAGGACATCTTGAGGTATTTCACCTAGCAATCACTTGACTGTGAAGGCATTTGCAGCATTTCTTTCTCTTCACTCTATGCCCTTTGTCACCCAATTATTTAATCTTCTCCTGATTTCAGTCAAAATGAATAAATTGTGGTTTCCTAAGAGGAGTAACTGAGCTAAATCTACTGGAATGAAACTCAGACCAAGCCTTCTCCCTAGCCTGTGAGGCCTGATGTTCTATGAAAAAATATTGCTTGTACTTTTCTTTTCCCTTAGAATCTGTTGCTCGTAGTTAAGAGAACAGATAGCTTTGCATTGCCTTTAGACACCAGGAGACCCAAATCTGCATTTGGTGAGGAAAAGCTTCGAAGTTGCCATAAACTGAGGTACTGTTTGCGGGAAGAAGATGGTCTCTGACAGGACTGTGAATAGGCATTCCAGCACTGCCCTGCAAGTGATGGAGGAATGAGGAATAGACAAGGTCTTTCTCAAGGTTACTTGGCCACAGCTTCCAATAAAAATGAAAAACTGGAGAAGTAGTAAATATGATGAAGTAAAGAATTTTGCTTCCTAACAGTGCCATAAAGAATAGAATTTGCTAAATTCATCTGAGAATGACCTGCAAAAAAACAGGAAGAGAAAACTGAGGGAAAACAATGACCTCTAGAGACTCAGTGATCTGAGTATAGCTGTAGCTGAATCTTGAGAAATGACCCACTGGAAGTCATTGAGGAAAAGGCAACTTCTGCAGTAGATTTTGGTGAGATCTCATTGTTTTACACTGTGGAATCAGTCCAAAAGAGATTAACACAAAGAGCTAATACCTTTAAAAGACAAGGCATGTTATGCACTGCTGTGCTCAGTTTATGGTTAATTTTATTTTTGTTTTACTCTGCATGACAGTAAGCCACAGTGACTTATAAGGACATTCAGTTTAATTTCTCACAGAGAATGAAAAAGAGACAGCTGCATCGAAAAGGTAAGCAAAAAATCCTGTTTTATGTCTCTGTCCTTTAAGCTTCAAAATACTATTGCTGATTATACAATTATAGTGTTAATTGTCTTTAGTTGAGAATTTACTTACATGAAAGATCATTTTATAGTGGCCAAATAAATACTTATTCTGACAGGGAAAAAAAGCATTAAAAAAAATGCTGTCTTTAGATGACCTTTTTGAGGCTTATATGTAGTGCTTCTGAGCTCAACATGAGACGTGGGAGCACTTAAACTGTGAGTGAAATGTGTGTGCAAACCTAAGCATAGCAAGAGTGTTTGCAAGGACATCTCTTGCTGTGTAACTAAATACCCTGCATATCAGTCAGCCAAGGGCTGAACTGGAGACCCTCAGAAGATGGGAGCTGCAGAATGGAACTGCCAGCACCCTGAGTCCTGCCCTGCAAGGAGTACCCTCAGTTTACAAAGCAGATTTGGAAGGTCTGGCCTGTTGGACCAGTGTGTCTCTCAGCACTGAATGCAGGTTCCAAGTTTAGGTCAAAGGTCTTGACCTGAAAGACTGATTCCATCCTTGCTGGTGTTGTGTGAAGAAGACAGACGCATGCTCTGACCTAGACACCTTCACCTCATCCACGTTTCACACTCTGGATAGGATGAAAGCTCTGCACTCTTTTGCCTTTGCCTGCTTGTAGTGTCAAGTCCAAAGTTTGGATGTGGAAGAGAGATGCTGAAAAGTTTGGATTGCTGCTTAGTAAGTCTTCCATGGAAAACATCTGTGGATGCTAGAGACTTGAGAAGTTGCAAGAGACACAGGCTTCTGTTTCAGGCAGTTGTGAGCTCTTGCACTCTAAGCTATGGCCAAATGACTAGCAACCTCCTGGGAAGAAAAGCAAGAGAACAAAGACAAGCTGTGGTTTTTCTTGGAAGCATCCCAGCAAGGGAAATAAGAAGAACAGAATCCAGGAGCTGGAGCTTTTTCTCTGGTGGGAACCAAATAGATACTTTGAAAGCATTTAACAAGTCACCTGCACCTTTGGTAAGTTACTATACAGTTATGTTACTATACAGTTATTTATGGTGACATAAAATACAAGAAGTATCACTTTTCCATAAAGAATCAAACCTGAATTCTTTTTTATTCTAGAAGTATAGACATTTCAAATAACTGAAATGGTATTAAAACCTAATGAAGGCTAAATAGAGTTTGTTTGCTCATGTTTAATGTCAAATGAAAAAAAAGGGGGGGAAAAAGGCACAAACCACACAGTAACACCACCACCACCACCACAAAAAAGCTAAATAAAAACCAATAGGCCCCTTATTGTTATTAGTGTTATTGGTACATTTATTATGCTGAACCATAATTCTCTTTTGCCTGATATTGTTCTTAGGCATCAATAAGTCATGGCCTGGATCTCAAGGGACTACTACTCCAATTTCTAGACAGGTTTTCTTGGGGGACTTACAGCTTAAAAAACTTAGTTTCCTAAACTAAGCCTGTAGTGCTTCTTGCTCTAAATATAGGCATATTTATTGAATTTAAAATCAACTGCTTTTAAAATTTAGCTTTTTTGTCTCCTATTTTTGCCACTCTTTTAGCATTAATATGCAAAACAGCAGATGGGGTTTTTTTATGAGGTAAGTACTAAAACAATAGGTTGGGAAATCAGCTTACAGGCACTCTCAGAGGTATAATAGCCAGGCTTATAAAACTCACTGGGAAAATAATTAGAAATGCTACCATGGTTTTATTGAAGAGAAAAAGATGTCAAAGGGAAGTCAAAGAACAGTCCATGAATATGTTTGTAGTTCAATTGTAGTTTATGTGCTTATTTGGCTTATCATTTTTCAGTTGTTTTCTAGGACAGTGTCTAATGTTAAATATCAGCAACTAGATGCATGTCCAAAATGAGTCATACCTATCTGAGGAGCTGGCACTCAAGTTGAGAATTCAGTGTTCACCTTTCATTGCTGGAATACTTGATCATTTGGAGGAAAATCAGGGACCTTCTAGGAAATATATAAAATACTAACAATTACAGAATACTACTGAAAGGAGACTTGAAAACATGGGCACATCATCTAAAACATACAATTTAAGATGTTTTGAAATATTATATTTTAAAATGCTTCACTGTGATATGACTGGGTCAAAGAATAAAAAATACTTGTAGATTAAATTTAGGTCTTCAGTTGTTAGATAATACTTAAACTAATCAAAAGCTTTTGCTACCTGTTTCAAAAATGAGATACAAAGCATGGCTTTTTTTGGTTTTGCTAGCAGAAGCAGCATATAGATGGAAATGGCCAAAGTGTTGAGAGAGACTTGAGTGCAGGACTCATATGGGGAACCCCCTACTCTCCACTTAGGTCTGAGCATGTAACATCAGGTCTAAAATACAGGGTTCCATTTGCTATTTTTAGTTTTTAAGACTTTGAACAGCTGTTCACACATTTTAGCATAAATCACTTGGGGAAAGTTGCTCAGGAACACAAGGAAAAAAATCATTTTGAGAGAAGAGAGCAAGGTCAGAAAAGGATGGAAAAAACCAATAGCATGCACCTCAAGGTACTGTAGCCATCTCTCCAGTCAGTGATACTTGAGCATTTTAATGTTTCATCAGATCCCAAATGGAATCTATCTTAGTATGAGCAAACCTCAAGTAATGATTTATTTATGTGCAAGGCATCTTAAGAGCAAGGTGTCTAAAAAAAAAAAAATCATCCTATTTACTCAAGGTTGTTGGCAGGAGTTTTGTCTGAGATCCTGCTTCCTTCCTTTCAGTGTGCAGTGGAAAGGATCTGATGGGTATAAACTCAGCTAACAAGGATAACTTACTGATAAAGGTTGTTAACATCTACTGCCAACATTGCCATAAAAGACAAATTCCAGAGCCTGTTTCCAAGGCGTACAGGCTTATGTGAAACAACACTAGCATGATCTTCATAACACAGGCATAGCAAAAGAGCCCTAGATGGTTTTGTACTCCTGATGTTAGACTCTTAAACATTTATATCTTCATTTCTATCCTTATGTGAGTGGTAGTCTAGCTCATTCTTCTTTGTTCTAAGTCATTTGCAAAACAATACCATTTAAAAATATTAAAAAAACCCAAACCAACCAAACCTGCATTTACTTGATTTACTTTGATGGAAACCTTTCTAACTGTTGGGGCATCAGAAAAATTAATTTGGTAGTTTAAAGTGATGTAAACTTGACTTAATTTCTTACCACTGTCAAGCATTTGACACTACTACTGCCATTATTAGTGCAGCTAGCTCAGAAACTCTTAGACTGAGACTCCTCCACGGCAGCATTTCCTAGATGTGTTTGTGTAAGGCAGTCTTGACTTGCTAGCAGATCAGACCAAGTTCATCGAGAGCAAAAATGCTTATATGAACTATTGGAAACCAAAAAGTTTTGTGCCTCAATGGAAAAACAAATTAGCTAACTCCTGAGAGAAGTAAACAGGTTTAATACTCCAGATAAAAACTGTTGCTTGCAGGCATATTTTGAATGACAATTACTTCATGTTTACAGATTATTACTTTGAATTTACTTCTCCTCCTGACAAGAGAGTATCACACGCAGATCCCACGCAAGATATCCGAAGTTGGAAGGGACACACAAGGATCATCAAGCCCAACTCCTAATGGAGTATAACGAGGCAGTCCTTATTTTACAATCAGATGTACAATTTATAGGCAATATAATAAAAAAAGGATGGAAAAGCTTTGAAGGAACTTTGCCCAAACATTGAGTCAGCTGTATCAAACAACACAAGTTTGCCTTAACAAACTTCCAATTGCCTTTGCAATGCTGACAGTCAAGTTTACTCTTCTGTTCCTTTAGGTAGCATTTTCTGCTCAATTTCTGTGTATATGATTGGTTTACCTATACTTTACGTGTAATCTTTATTTTTCTACCTGATGCAGTGTGCTTTTGTTTATGTGGAGGTAGATGATCCTGGTAATGTATTAAGTGTGCAGTGACTGTGTAGGCACCTGAGCTGGCTTTAGAGGAGTGCTTTGGCTGCTTTGCTCTTCTGAATGTCTTGATCAACAGAAGCACCAACCTTTGGTACTTTAATTAAAACTACTGTTGTAAGCTCTTCTAGGCTAACAGCTCTTGGTTAACACCATGGTCCAGTATGCATATAGTTTTCTTGTAAGCAAATACACTTATTTAACACTAGAAACACCAAAAGCAGAGGTTGGTATGTATATGAGGTTTCAACAGGCACTGCTCATGATGGAAAATATACCAGTATGTGAAAGAATAAATGCACCAAGTTGTTTTTAATATTATTTGCTGATGTATTATAGATAAATTGCACTGATGGGATAAAACATAACTGATTTCAAATACAACAACAGTTGTTGAAAGAAATCATTCCCAAATGATATTTCCCTTGCGTTTTAGTTTTTGGTTTCTTCATGATACTTCAGACCTCAAGCTAGTATATCTTGAGCTATTAGTGATCTATTTCTACCAGATGCTTCTGATCTCTGTTTTTGAAAAGGAAATCATTCATCAAAGGACTTTGCAAACATATATTTAAAAAAAAACAGTGGCACTCAAGCTTATTTTTTTAACCTGATCAAATGTGTTAGAAAAGCCATTGTATGTTTATTTATAAAAGAGAGAGTAATTTAAATGGATTTTTGTAAACAAAAAAATGGATTATTTTTGTCTCTTTCCCCTTTACCTTGATTTTCCAGTTAGAGATCAGAGCTCAAATTATGTTTATTCTGCTAAGATGATAGCTAAGTGCAGTAGTGTCTGTAACTAAGCTGACTTCTGTAAAACCCAGCCAAAGTTATACAATGATACTAAAACTTTGGGTGAGCTTAGTGACTTGTCTTTTGATGCTGCCACAAGGTTGTTGCTGAGTCCTTTTTTTCTCTTCAATTCAATGCAGCACAGGATTTTAGCCTGACAGGTTTCAGATTTGTATTGAAAATGATGTCCATTATTTCAGTCACTCACACAAACCCATTTAACTTAAACAAGGACCATCAAATACAGCAGTACTTCCATAAAATGGAATATTAAATATTATTAAAGTATATACTTTTCTCTCTCAGTTGCTATATTCATTGTCAAGTGACTTTGATCTGTGACATTAGGAATTTCTGTTGCAATCACTCTTGATTTGTGCCTAACATAATTGGAAAACTGGAGATGCCACATCTTAGTGAAAGCTTTGCTTTCTTCTGTAAGGAGAAACTGTATGACTCAAAATAGTCAAGAATGATTTGTATATGCATCATCAGTATTTAAGACTCTCTACTTACAATTCAAGTATTGAGATGAAATAAAATATGGAATCCAAGTTATATGCAGTGATTTTAATGAAGATAAAACTGCTTTTGTAGGTTGTGTAGGTTTCTAACTGCTGGCTAAGCTTGGATGCTTGTTTCTCCTCTTGTGTCCTCTGCAAGGGAAGTGCTACGACCCAAACAATAATCAAATAAGAAATATCCCAAATATTCTCTCCAAAAAACAGCAAAGAAATACTAGAAATTACTGTAAACATTTTCACAACCAGGAATGTATTTTACCTATCATTTACTTGAAAATATCAAAATCTCTGTAAAAGAAGCATTTTAACCTCTGTAACACCAGGCAAAGCAGGTAACAAACAGTTATTTTTCCAAACCTAACTTGAATGCAGTAAGATTTGTTAAGGGAATAGCACTTCCCTTTGGAAATTAATCCCAGTATTTTTTTCTTATACCATTGCTTTTCTTCTACTCACCACAATGTGAAAAATAGAGACAAAGGTGTGCAGCAGCAGCAGCAGCAGCAGTCTGTATCTGTCCTTCCTCACTTTGCCTTGCTCTCCTATTAGCTGTAGCTATGCAGTCCTCTAGACACAGTGTGGCAGGAGCTCTGTTACATTGATAGCAGGTACAGCTGCAGCTTGAGCACTTGCTGTGTGCCTCACGTTTGGAACACCCTTGCTCCTTCCGGTCATTCCTTCCAGGGGAGGAATGACACCAGCATTTCTGAGCTGCTCTTGTGTTTTCTCGCAGAGCACTCAGGGAAAGCAGACTTCGTGATCTCCATGCTAACTACCAGCCTGCCTGCTGCCAGTCCTCGCTCCTTGTGCCAGTGATGACATTCAGCTGCCTTCTCCACACAGGATACAGCACTGATGCCTCATTATGTAAGGCAGTCTAGGTCAAGTGTAGGAGAGACACTGCTGGCCTGAGCAAGCTAGTGGATTGCTCCCTCAGCTTCATGCTCAAAGGTGTCTGGAAGCTGGATCCTGATCTTTGCTACATCTTCTCAGGTAAAGATTTTTGCATGATTTAAATGCTTACTGTGCCGTTTTTCTATGCAGATAGCTGTCAGCCATGCTGTGAATTGCAGAGAGAATTTGCTAGGTGAAACCAGCTCTGTCAGCATCAGTGAATTAACAGAGCTGTAGTTCTTCCAGGCATCTCAGCTTTAAGATACTTTACAAATGAATAAATCATAAATTAGGTTTGCTTAACCATAGGGGGATTATTGTTAATTTGACTGATTAAGCACTGAATGAAATCCATTTGCTTGAAGGTGCTGTGGGAAAGCATTATTGGATATAGCTATTAGCTCTGAGAAGTTTACTGCAGTTCCTGGCTGTTGCATTGTTTTAGCTTTGCAAATTACATATATGCTTCTTTTATTAAACAAAACAAAATGGAAAAAAAAACCCCACAATCGTTTTCTAGAACTTGTTGGCTATTTTTTGAAGTAGCAATTAAATCCAGGATGGTACTTGCTATTTACTGCGTGAATCTATGTGCTTCTGAAATGTGTGAGGTTAATACTGCAGATAAAATTACATTTACTGACTGCTCTGCAGAATGCCAGAACAGTATCTGTTAGCTAGATTTAAATTAGAGGGTGTTTTTTTTTCATGCACCGTGTAGGATTCAAAAACTCTTTTTGTGTTTACACCCTGCCAAAAACCAATCTGCAACAAAATATAGAACAGGTTTGTCCTTAAACAAATTGTACAGATTGAGTCGTGTCAGGGGCTGGAATGTGTGATTACCCTGGAATGCAGCAGAAGAGGCCCTGGAAAGTAACAGCATAACACGGATACTGCAGTATCAGATAGGGAATTTCAACAAGGATAACTTGCTTGCCAGGGACAATAAGTAGATAATAAATTTGACAATATTTTAAATGTGTTTGAGAGATGAATTAGAAAATCTGTGTTTATGTACAGTACCTTGGACAGCAACTATTTATTTCTTGGGGCTGTTGAGTTTACTTGAGGAGAGTTAGCACTGTGTAATAATTAAATTATATAAATTTAAGATACAGTAATTAATCCCCAAATAAAAAGGAATTTATAGCAAAAATACCTAAGAGAAACTTTGGTCATATTGGTTATATTTAACAGCTTACTACCAAGATTTAATTTAATAAATTAACTTAAAAAGAGTGATCTTTGTATTAATTACATTAATAAGTGTCAAAACAGAGAAGTAAAATTGCAAAACTGTTGTTTATTGAGAATATATGGCATTTACAGAATTTTCATGTCTAATAAATAACTGCTAACTCTAACTACCAAGGTCCCTTTCTTAAATCAGAGTAAGATCAAATATTAATACAAGATTACATATTAATATCAGAGTAAAACTAATTTGGATGGGGAGAGTGGAAGTGCTTTAAATGTGTTCCCTCCCCCCTTGGCTCCCCCCTGGAATCTGGTGGTTCTTCACAGTGTTCTAGAAATAGCTGATGGAATTTAATTGTAACACTTGTGAGGTAAGCTGTTTGGCTGTTTTCTTATCCTCTTTAAAAGCTCTCTTTCTCTGGAAAAGAACTGCCAAGCAGTCAGTAGTATCTTCATCATGCTCTTACCTTCCCAGTTACTTTTTCTTCTTTTTTAAATGACAGTCATGTAGATAGATCTGTGCTGTGATTTAGAAGAAATACCAAGCTGGTGCCTTCATTAATTGAATTGCAAAAGAAGTTACATTCAAGAAAATGTAACTCCTTTTTGGTCTATTGAAAACACCTCTGTTGCAATGCAGTGCATTACATTGTATGATATTTAATAGATACCATGTCATACTTCAAAATGTAGAAGTAGGTATTGCAAACAAACTTTTAAAATAACAGCATGATCTCGGTACCACACATGATTGTAATTATGTACTTTGGTGTCTTTGTTTCTTGCTACCTGAAGTGTTCTAAAATAGTTGTGTTATTACATAGTACATGGTGTTCCATCCCATTTCAAGTGTGGGTGCTTAAGGCATTTTCTTACAGGCTGAAGGAGTATTAATAATCTATTTATTCAATTAGAAGGAAAAAATTCATTATCTTTAAATAGATGGTGGTTTTCTGGAAGTGTTATTTTTAATTTTTGCATCATAGTTCATAGCAGAGCATGCACAGTACTTGTTAGCATAGCCAGCTGCAGATGCTTCAGTAGGATACAAAGTGTTAGAAAAGGGTATTTTCTGTGTGTATTTATAGATCCTCTATCCTAGTATGTCTCTTGTTCTGAGAAATGGAGTCAGAGCTGTAAGGTATGTCTTGAACTCACTACAGTGCAGGATATGGACCATTAGTGGTCAGTGCCTCCTCCTGGTATCTCCCTGTAGTTTACAGGAACTCTCCAATCTGTGGCTAATTAGCAGCTTACTTTCAATATTCTGTATATTGCCTCACATCACAATATGCAGCTTTAGTTTCTTACAAACTTTTCACTTTTCCTCGCAGTACTAGAATTTTCTATCCTGCAAGGGAGTTTTTGTGCTATCTTCATAGCCATGGAAATGCCACGAAAACTGGAGAGCATGGAAACAATATGACAGTGGGTGACTTAAATTATTCTAGAATAATGTGTAAGCAAAGTACAGGAGTATACATTAGACTGTTAGTTTCTGTAAAGTTTCTGTAAAGCCATCTCAGTTTTTATCCATCCACTGTATAGAGTAGCTGAGTTATATATTTTCATGACACTCATGCTAAATTAGTGCTAAATAGAAACAAGAAAGACTGCAAGCATCTGTAGTTTAGTTTATCTCTTGTAAGATCTAAACATAAGACTGTAACAGTATCATTCACAAGTTTTCCAGGTAAGTTTGGGCTCACAAATGCAGAACTGTCCAGAACTGCCAACTTTTATTTGCATCTAGCACACAAGAAATATATCTAAATGTGACCAAAACCTCTTGCTGTAGAAATGGGCTATATCTAGAAAGCTGGCAGATAGGCTCTGTTTTCCTCACTTCTCATGGAAACTGGTTGGATGCAATCTTCTGTTCCATGTTGCTACAGTTCATTTCATTTCTCCAGGTCCTGATTCTCCATGATGCTGTTTTTCCATCCTTAGCTGCTTGTATAGCTCTTCCATGATTTCAGCACAACTGCTCCACAGGTTTAGAAAGTTCCTAGGTACTTCTCAAAAGGGGAACTGTGTTGCAGAGTATCACCAGATGACTCTTGAAGAAAACCAGAGTCTTGCAGTGCCTGCTGATCACTAAGGGTGGGCAGTTCGTGACACTTGAGCCAAAAACTTAGTAGGCTGTTGTTCAGCAGTGCTTTGAAACATTTGTACAGTATTCCTGAGGCAGAGCCAAAGGTAAGACTGGTCAATGTTTTGATGAAGGCAAGTGAAGCACAGATCTCCATTAAGGCAAAGTGACTGGGTCTGTAGCATCTGAAATGTGCAAGATGGCAAGCTCGGGGCTGCAATGGAAGTTCTCCTGGCGACTGGTTCTGGTTCTGGGCATGGAGGTACTCTCCTTGGGGCCTGTGCAGCGGATGCCTCAGCCCATGCCCATTAAGACAATTGGTCCTTGGGCCCTCAGGATGAGCAAAGTTGCCACCACACCTGCAGGATGAAGTGGTCAGAACTTGCCAAATTAAATGCAACAAGTATCCTAGATTTGCTTGGTTTTGAACATTATCTTACTGCTATTAGCAGTAGCCTAATTGTTTAGAAACAGTAAAAAAAGGCAAGTTGGGTTTTTAGGGGGAGAGAGAAGGGCAACTGACTAAGTTTCCATTTATCTTACTGAGAAAACTATACATTTTGTTTTCTGCAATTGTGGTGCAATGTGTAAATTTAAAACATGAAATTTATAGATACTCAAGAAATTTCACTCTAGTAGTTGGAAAGAAGTTGAAAATTGTGTTGAAAAAGTCTTCTCTCAAACAGCCATATCATGTCAGGGGACAGGCTAGTTCAAGGGGCTGCCAAAGGAGCTTCCTAACACCCCAAGCTGGTGGAGCTGGACTTGGACATCTGGTTATACAAGGGTTACCATTGAAATCAAAGTGAACCACAGGAAATGCTGCCTAAAAAAACAAAGCTTTCAGTATTTTGTTAATGACACTTGCAGATTTCTTGAAGTCATTGTTAAGCATCCTATGCTGAAACTCTACTGAGGCTTCAAGGACTACTGCAAACTGTGCTTTCATAATACATTGTGTTTAGACTGAGGGGAAATTTCATGTGTTCACTGATATGTTCAGGACTAAAACTGTACGCACCTGAGGTATTTAGAAGACTTTTTTACCCAGTGCTTATTGTTTAAGCTGCCCAATTTATTGTTTTCTTTTGTGGCGTTTTTCAAAACGCAACATTTTTAAGGAGTTATGCCTATAAAATGTCAAACACAAAGACTATAGCTAAGGCTGGAGGAACTCATGTTAAAACTTCAAGCTGAGGAGTCAATATTCTGCCTCTTAATCTGGTGATAAATCTGTATTTATAAACACCAGACAGTTTGTTATTTTCAGAAACATCCTCCATGAACAGAAAAAATTCTGGTAATGTTAATTTGGCATCAGCAGCAGTATCTGAACATCTGGTTACTCTTCAAAATTTTAAGGATGGTTCTGAGTCAGGGTTGTTACTAGCACTACAAAGTATTTTGTCACCTGCAAATGATCTTCATGACCCCAAAGAACTTTGCAACTATATGGAGAAAAGATAACTGAGCTTTTACAGTTACACCTAAATAAGAATTGAAACAGATGAAAATGATGTTACCAGCAGATAATAGTGGTTTATAGCTATTTCTACCTCAAGGTCATAGAACTGAATAGAATTTGGGTAGTGGGGACCTGCCTGAGTTATTTACTATCCTTCCAGCAGCATAGCTAACTTCAAGTGATCATGGCAGCAGTGAAACTTGAAAACATGAGAAGTCTTCCTAAATCAGTGCTTAGATACATTCAAAGGAGACACGTTGTATGCTTGTATCTAGCTTGGCCTTGCCCTTTGTGTGTCACCAGAGTTGAGTATTGGTATTTGGGTATATTATGGTGTGGTTTGACTTAGTATTTAGTGTCCTAGAGTTGCTTGCTGTGTTTTTAATCACCATCATATTTGCAGAGAAAATATTCTTAAAATATGAGGTTAGATTTCATTGTTGGACAATTGTGAACAACATTCTGTATTGATAAATGCTTGAAAATTAGGTGTTATACTGAAAGATTCCAAGTGTTTATTGTGAAAGATTAGAGATGCCAGGCCACTATTGGGAGGTAGGAAATTCAACTTCACAAAGGATGGATTTAAGCAAAATTTATTTTAAAAGAAGATACAAGAACAACACCACAATTGCCTGTAGGTGATCAAATTCAGGGGCCACTGAATCCCAGGTTAACATGTTAAGTACCTGTCATATCCTAGGTGACAGCTGTACTGAATGCAGATACTCATTAGGTTTATTTTCCTTTATCTTTACATGCTGGACTTGTATTACACAACGGAAGTAATGCATTATTATTATGTTTGCCCTTCTTCTGTGCATCTCTTCCCTTCCTGGTCACTTGCCCCTTGTTCCCTACCACCCTGCACCCTGCTGCTGGGGTTTCAGAAGGCTTGGATCATGGCCATCCCACTGCCGCCTTTGTTTTCTTTCTTTTTCTGCTAAGAAAGCAAAATGAGAACTGTATAATGCTCTCTGATTTAGCACAAACTGAGGCTGATTCAATGCAGCTGCAGTTAGTTGAATTAGCAGTTCCTGTCACTTAGCAGTCTGAATGTTAAAAAGGAGAGGTTTGTGCTGGGTTCCAGATTTGGCTGTGCAGCTGTGCTCCGAGTGCATGGCAATGGAGAGCTGTGCCGTGGCTCTGTGTGCCAGGCTGGCAGTGCAGTCTCCACTATGGACATGTCCTAGGACAGCTTCCCTTCTGGGACTGAGCCAAGGGCTGAAGATGTTCCATCTACCAGCACTGCTCAGTGGGGAGGTGTAAAAGCACAGGTAGCATGCATTGTGGCATGCCAGAGGCTGACCTGGAAAGGTTGCTGCTGCTTTCGTAACAGACCAGCCTTACCCAAACTATTTCCTTCTCTCATTTCAGAGACAAATTATTAACAGAAAAGAAATAAAAACTAATGAAACCTTTTACTTGTTTAACACTGGCTAAAGAAATCAGGGACAACCGCTGCCCTTTGTTCCTTGCTGAAGGAAAACGGGGACGTAGATATTCAGAGTCGTTGAAGTCAGAAAACCTTGACAAAAGCAATGTTTTACAGCGGCTTCATTCCTTTAGCCGGTAGATGGGGCTGTCCTTTAAGGTGTGGGCTGGCTGGCTTGCTTCTTTTTTTCCTCTCTTTCTTTCTTCACCCTCCTCTCTGTCTCCTTTCCTCTTCCCATCCCCCTTCTCATTTCTTTTTTTTTCCTTTTTCCTGCTCTGTGCTGATTTGTGTTAGGTGCTGTAGAGTGAGCCTCAGAGCCTCAGAACAGGAAGCTGAGAATGAAGCAGAGAGGATACTGCAGAGGTCCTTTTTTTTCTTCCCCCTTCCCAATGAGAATGCAGCAATTTATAAATACTTGGTAGTCTTTTGTTGGAACTGGGAATCTGAACAGGTTTATTAGAGAGCATTTCAAGCGTTTAATCATCACTATCTCTTGGGTTTTTTTGGCTTTTGTTTTCCTCATAATACATTTGAAATCCACGTTTTGCCAGGTAAGCCAGCAGGATGTTAAGTCCTACACCTTCATTTATGTGAGCTGTATGCAGGGCTGTCCTTCCCCTTCTTTTATTCTTTTGTTATAATTTCTGAATGCTTGCTTTGTACTTGTCCTAGGCATATAAATAAGGAGAAAATCCAATTTGGGTGTTTTTAAAAATGTTTCAAAAGCTGTGTTGAGATATTTTTGGCAACACAGTATTTTGTTACAAGATGGATTTCACTGGCCTTACATTTTTGGGTGTTTGCCAGTTTGTTTGGGGGGTAGGGGAGCGATGGTGTTTAAATCATTATTCAAGATTTTTCCCCTGAGCTGTTTAGTTAACAGAGGTCATATTGTTCCTTCACATCAAAAATATAAGGGCAATGGTGTAGTGAAAATCCTAGCACTGCAGGAGTGTACAGTTCTCCTGCCCAGAGAGAAGCTCTGCCTTAAAGCTAAATGTTTCACACAAATGTTAAAGGTTTGCTGAAGGAAGAAAAGGTCCTCTCCTTTTATTGGTTTTGGGTGTTTTTTTTTTCTTCCTCTATCTCCCTCAGCCCTTAGTCCTTCTGATCAGATAGACTGCTCGAAGCTCTTGCTCTCCTGTAGACACTGCACAAGGCTGGCTGGAATGCAGCAGAGCTAACTCGGTTCATCATCTGAACCATCTTGCTTTTTCAAACAGCACAAGGAATTTTCCAGGTGGACATCAAGCTCTTTCAGCATCTTTTCTAAAATGAATTTCTCCTCTGCTGCTAATGTGAGGTAGGTGCTTAGAAGATTTCCACAGAACTAATTGACCTGGGATTGGGCTATGTGTTCAATCCCCCCCAGCCTTCATCTGCACTTTGAAAAAGTTGTTATTCTGCAGTATATGAAAATGGATTGGTGTTTTCTATTGCTGCTGAAAACCTGTCCAAATGTACTTATTCCACAAATGCTTATTTTTGTGGTTGTGTTGTTAAATTGCTGAGCTATATTGGCTGATGCTAGTGTTGCATTCTGGCAGTGCACCTATTTTTCTGTTGTTTTTCAGGCTTAAGCAAGGTGTTCATATAAAGTACAAAGGAAAAAAGACTGTGCTAAAAATGACTCTGAGAATGTAATGTGAAACAATAATGAGATGAATGCTGTCAAGACTGACACCTTCTTAGTTTACTCTGTTGAGCTTGGTTTGTGTGATCTTGAATATCTGCTGAAGAATTTAGACACAGGAAAGCAAGTTAGAGAGGCAGCATTAGACTGATTATCCTTGGTTTGCCAGGTAGTCAAAGAAAGTTTTCATTAATATAAAGAAAGTATCAGTGATAAGTGAGGGGGGAAAAGCAAGAGCTTTAGACTTCCTCAAGGGATGTCAAGTTTTTATTGAGTAAGGAATAGTATAATGAATAAAATCCTAGGAAAACAGCATTTTTCATAGTATCTTGTACCAGAAATAGTCTTTAAGATCTGACTATAATGACTTGCAGGAATATTGTATAGATGAATGCATATAATGGAATCATATATCCTATCAGCTGTTGGAAATAATACATTAGGGGCCAGAGTAATTTATTATTGATCACTGAAATCTACATTCAATTTGGCATATTATAACCTAAACTTCCTTTGAAGTTTCCAAAGTTGTGAATGTAAACAACTGAGATAGCTGGGAAGCTAAAACAAGTGATAGAGTATTCTGTTCTTAAAATGAAGGTGGCCTTGAAGCAGAAGACCTTCAGGAAGTCTGTGCATAAGACTCTTCATTGTACTACCTCCATGCCAAGTGCTTTACAGGACAGCTGGCTTTTGACTTTTAAGGATGCTGCTGCTCTCCATATTACTCTACATCCTTCCAACATTGGAATTCTTTGAGTTTTGTATGTTAATGACTGAAGCAGATTTAGGGCACAAAGCTTAGCGTTGGATTTTGTCCATTAAGTAGTATATTACTGATACTTCTCTATTTTTTTTTATTATTTTTTTTTTTTTGCTGCCTGAAACTCAAGAACTTAAAGAACTGTGAAGGTTTTCCTGCTCCTGGTTAGGAGAAATATTCTGGCAGTAATCAGAAGTGGGCACTTACTTCCAAATTTCTTCTGAAAAGGGGCAGAAAGCCTGCTCTAATTTGATGTGTTTGTACTTAACACTGTGCTAGTCTTCTGCATAAATATGTTCTCTTCCATTTTGATTATTTTTCTGAGCCCTGGTATAAACTCACCTGAGAGAAAACATAGTGGATCTTTTGGGCTAAAGATCATGGAGAGATTGTTCTCCACTGAAGACAGCTGATACCTAGAGGAGGCAGTAGGTTTCTGCAAGAGACCTGTATTTGACCTGTAGACTTTCTGTGGATGCCAAAATGAATACAGCAGAAGACAAACTCAACTGAGAATTGAACAAAATATAATCACACTTGTAAGCTTGGATTTAACAATGTTGTGCTGTCAGTAAGGCATCCTAGACAAGGAATGCCATTGGGCTTTTTTGAGCATGGTGTTTTAGAGTGCTTGAGAGATCAAATTGCTCAAAGAGAGAAAAAAATCATAGAGCTGAAATATTCTAAAATGGGGAAAAAAGGAACCTTTTGAGTAAATTTTTATCCATTAAAAGCTACACCTGGTGTTTCTGTCTGAATCTAATATTTTAGGGGAGTGGGGAGCATCATGTGAGTTTCCCAAATGTTTTTCCCAAAGCTGAGTATTTCTGGTACATTTTACTTCCATTTTTCTAGTTGTAAGTTTATTCTTTGTAGAGATCTATCCATGGAAACAAAAGTTGGATGGAAACAAGTGGAAGTTTGATATGTGTGAGTTAGTTACATGACAAATGTAGACTCAGAAATCATGTCCCTTTCCCACAGTACAGTTAGTCCAGTTTCTATAAAAGGAACTGATCTCTTTTTATTCAATATTAGTAGTATTATTTAAAAAACCACTGTGATTTCTTAGTGAGTTTGTGGTTGTTCAGTGTTTTCAGGCTTCCTCTCTTTTATTGTGTCATCATTTCTGTCTCTTACACTTCCACCAGTGTGTGTGGTTCCAGGCCTCTTTTCACACTCCTCTAATGTGCTATTTAGCTATGGCAATAATCATTATTTTATTTTGCCCTTATTACTAAGATTCTGGGTTGAACTCTTCCCTGCCATGTTAAATACCACTTGAAAAAATACATTTCTGATTCAGCCACCATGCTCTCTATTGTATGCATTTATCAGCCTCAGAAACCCTCTCTCTCCTTCCGTGTTGTGCTAGGAAATTCTCATTACATTGCTTTTTCTGAATGCAAATTTCCATCATTTTCTGTTTCAGCAGTATCCAGTGCATATCTGACCAACTTTCCAGTGTGCTATTTTAAAGTGTTTCCATTCTTCTTTTTATTCATTTCCTCTTTTATTTTCACAAGTCTCTGAGGAAAAAAAAAAAGGCTATAACCTCTTTATTTTTGGTCTCAGAAACATCCAGCTCAGTTTGTGTTTTCAAGCTTTATCCCATCTCATGCCCTCTATCTTGGTAAGTTATTTCAGAATCTTATAAACATGTAGATCAATCTTTTTCATCATTCTCCTACTCCTTAAACAGATTTTCTGATTTGCTTTCAGCGTTGGCTTAAAAAAATTATTTCATGTTACTATTCAAATCAGCTTTATTTAATAGTGGTATTGGTCACAGATAACAAAATGAAGTGGCAGCTACAGTACTTTTTAAATGGAGTGATGAATCTAAAGGAAGCTTTCCAATCCTTGGTTATTTGAGTGCGTTTTAACCCAGTGACTTGACTGTGTTCCAGATGTATTTGCCTGCAATGCTTCCATCCTCTCATCCCTCCCTGGACTCCATTTTCTACTTACTCTTGAATAGTCTTTCCTTCAGAATGAGATCTTTCATTTCCTCTAATGATCTCAAGTGTCTAACTGTTTTGTTTCAAATTCTTGTTGAATGTATTTGCCAAGAGGAAATGATCCCTGAGATATTTCTGAGTCTGCTGACAGGTTCTCCTCCTGGGCATGTCTCGGGCTCTTTCAGGAGGCTTGCAGCATTCCTGGAGTAGGTCCACAGAAGAGAAGAGAAAGGAAGAGACTTGGTCTATCATTAGAAGCTGAATCCTGAAGATGAATTCAGTTCTAGGATATGCTGTGCCTGCAAAGGGTCTTGTCCTTAAAAACCTGGTGGCTGTATGCAGCCTGTCACCAGGGCATGCCTTCTGATGGGAGCTGAGGCATGAGTCGTGCCCACAGATTCCTTGGGAAACTCTAAACCAAGGGAAAATTGCACTGGGCTCAGCTCTTTTTAGCAAGAGAGGTGATGGTGTCCCCAGATCCAGCAGTATTTCTTACCATTGATTTAATGGATTGGCTTCTAAGCTACAGAGCAAACAAAATAAATACTGCTCATGTAAATATATATATATATAGTGAAACATATTTACCTAGAAAGAGGTAGTAATATTTTATTGTGCACATTGTTTTTAGAGTGTAGATTTAGAATAAGCAAAATAAATTCACACACTGGAATAACATGTTAAGTGAGTAAATAGGAGAGTGAACTTGTGAATTAAGAGTTGCAAAGGAAATGGCACTGTCTGGAGTGTCCTTTAGGAACAGTTTGTAGTGAAATAAAAATAAATCTGAAATGGATAGTTTCTTTTTCTTCTATGAAATTCAGTGTTATGGAGGGACATATCTTCAGATAGACTTTTTAATGCTAATTTAAAAATTTAAATTGCAGTGTAGAAGATTGTTAATCAATACTTAGGAAAAAAATGCAAAAACAATTTAGAAAGTATCTTGCTGAATCAGATACCATACTGAACATAATTCAGTCCAGAAATTGGGGGTTTTTAATAGTTTTGAATAATTACATGAAAAACAGTGTACGTAAGTCATTAAAAATACATTCCTATTTAATAGCAGACTACATTTATTTTGTTTAACAGACATGGGTAAGATATCTACAGAGTCAGAGAAAAGGAAGGTATGTGAGGTGTACTTGAGATGTGCTGCAGACTAGTACATTTTACTCTATAGCACTGTTTGCTGGGACAAGGGAGCTGCTGGCACACCTGAAGGAGGAAAGCTTGCCAGTTGTTATTTCAGGATGGTGCTGTCTGCATTTTGATGGGCTAATGCAAAACTGCCTGCAACATTTTGTAGAAGTGGAGTTTATTCCCACCTGGGCTAGCAAGAAGATTTTGCCAAGTATCTTTAGTACAAAAGCTGATCTCCAGAGGTACCTTTCCACCTCAGCCAGTCTGTGAGAGTCTCATTCTGGAATAGAAAACCACATGCTAGGAGTGCAGGGTGGAGGATGCTCTAAGCTACTCACCTGTTATAAGGAGCACCAAAATGCAAAAAATGAGAATATTAATAGAATTATATGTTGCAATATATAATATATACCAAATATAAATGTTTCTGTTGATAGGAATATAAATACAAACTTTGGAAATGATAATGTAAACATAGTCTTCCATCACCAGGTATGAGGTCTGTCCAGGAAATTACTGGAGAGTCCAGCAGACAGTTGGAGCATCTCTCTTACAAGGAAAGGCTGATAGACCTGGGGCTGATTAGCCTGGAGAAGAGAAGACTGAGAAGGGATCTTATCAATGGCTAAGGGCCAAGAGGATGGGGCCAAACTCTTTTCAGTGGTGGCCAGTGATAACCAGACAAGGAGCAATGGATGCTAACTGGAACACAGGAAATTCCATTGAAATGTAAGGAAAAACTTCTTCCATTTGAGAGCACTGGAACAGGCTGCCCAGAGAGCTTGTGGAGTCTTTTCTTCTTTTAGGGTGTTGGATTTTTTTTTTCTTAGATCGATAATTCTTATACAGAACAGCAATTCCAAGGATTCTTACAGTTTATGGGAGCTCTAGGGCTGCAGCCTGGTAGAAGAAATTCTCCTCTCTCTTGGACAGTCCATCTGGTAGTTGTGACTCTCTTGGGCACATTAAGTATGATTTAATTGTCTAATAGTAATAACAAAGTTTTATTCTAAATTTTCTCTCCCTTTCTCCTTGAGTGTCTCAGCAGTGACATTTATTTTTCAGGGTTGTTATACTTTGTAGGATTTTGAGATGTGGTTGGTTTTGGCAATAGTTTTGGGTTTTTTCCCTCGTGTGATTAAAGTGAGATTGACTATACTGTAAGGCTGAAATTTCATAAGATAGGTCAAAGCTTATGTGTTTAAATCTATATTTAGGCAAAAAGTACAGTGTCTCAAAACAGACTGACAAGAATTTCATACTGACTTTTGTGTGAATTCTTGATTGCTTAGCGCTTCAGAAAAGGATGACTTATGTCTTTAGCTGTCCAGATAAATTCCAGATATGAAATATGAGCTGTATTCTCCCTTTCATGTGAGAAAAAGGATTGTGGAGATGGCTAAATAATGGCTGTGGGAGGTAAAGCTGTGGTTAGCATTATTCTGAAGTCCACAGAGTAAGCAATATTCCCTTCTTTTTAGAGGTCTGTTTTCTTCCATGTAATGCTTCTAATCCAGGTGGTTTTTCTGAATCAGTAATTATTAACTGCTTTGGGGGATTAAAACAAGGAAGATTTATTTTCTTTTAAGACACTGATGTGTTATCTCAGATAAAATACAGTAGTGCAGTATTGGTGGGTGTGTTTTTACTTCTCTAAGGTTCAGGAACTTTGTTCTCCAGAATCTCCTGCTCTCTGGCTCTGTTAGGCTCTAGTCCTGAATTCATTCCTTCGTATTACTCCTTCAAATTACACAATCTTGAGCCTTAATACCTCTTAAATTCCAGATTCTTACCCAAAAACTGTTCTATTTTAGTTTGTGTCCAACATTCCCTGTTGCCTTGGAAACATAGGGATATTTTTTTTTGTATGCCTCTAACAGCCAAGTGTTCGTATATGGAATCTAGGACCCCAGTTATGTATATGGTAATCCAACACAGAGAGGAAGGAAATCTCTGCTCCAGTCAACATAGAATCTGAGGAAAAATACTCCGATGGCATAGAGAGAAAGATCTTTAAGGTGAAGGAGTCGTTTTGATAGCTGAGCAGCCTAACCAAGGTATCTTGAAAAATAAGAGATTTAAATGAGCATAACTCCGGAGCCTTGCAGATATCTCTGCCTCCTAAATGTGACTGGGAATTTTCAGTGAAAGCACAATGTTAGCAAAAATGGAAGATTTGAACAATAGAGTTAACAGCTAAAAAAATTGGAGTTTGAGATAATGAAGAAAGGCTGCAAAGACCCTCTCAGAGGAAACCAGTTACCTGTTTGGTGAGTACTTGTGCAGCAGGGTAACATAGCCTAGGCAAGTAGTTAGAGAATCACCCTGGATATGGGCAGGTTTGCTTGAAAAGCCCAAAGAAACTTTCTTGTTTCTTTGTGTGATGGAAACAGATTGTTTGACAGTAATAACCTTGTGGATGGCTAAGAAAGACTGTTATATCTGTGTGGGGAGCCAGTAAGATTTAGACATAGTCTGGCTTCAAAACTTAGACGAGGACATTTGATACATCCAAGAGTTGTACTTACCCTGACAGCTAGTAGCACAGCCCTCAGTAACTCAGCAGCCCTGAGGCTAGGTTGCTAGTCTTTCATGTGTCAAGCTGCTGTGTTAAGCACTCACAGGCTGCAGTGAGTCACTCCACCCAGAAATGTAAAACACAGCAGCACAAGCAGCAGAATGTAGTCTGAAATCATTAACACTTGGGTCAGTTGGACTGCATATGGGACAAATAGGATGTTTCTGAAGGAAGCTTGGAGACCAAAATAGCTACAGCCATCCATTCTTCCTGCCTTCAAAATAGGTATCTTGAGATTTGATACTGTAATATATTGCACATTTTCAGAGGTCCTTTCTTCTTACAGGACATAGTCACTAAGGGCACAGGCTGTGTAAGGTACCTATCCACAGTTTTATGCTTTGGCCATCTGGTATGTATCAGGTCATGGTGTTCTCACTGAAACAACACTTCTTACTCTACACTCCACAAAAATATATCCTGATGCAATTTTAAATCATAGAGAAAACCAAGACTTTCAAGAGTAATAAATACAGAAAGCTGGATAAACCAGCATAACTAACCAACTTCTACTCAAAATTGCTAAGCCCTGAAAATTCTTCTGTGTCTGTACTTTTCATAGGCTTTTTCCTCAAAAACGAATTAAGATTTGTTTGCTGTCATTTCCGCTCACAAATGTTAAAACCCCAATTTTCCCTTGCCTCAGAATCAATGTGGTATCATCCCTTCTAAGCTTTTTAATGGCACATGCTTCCCTCACACTTCAATATCCTTCAGTTCCTTAGATCCATCACCTACACCTCGCGTTGATCTCTTCACTGACAATGTTCACTGTTCACATACTAAGGACTTGCTTTTCATTCCTCAGTATTAATCTCTTTATGTAGTGCTCTTATTTCCATTGTTGTGCCCTCTCTCAAGTGCATTAACAAAAGGTTTTTATAAGAAATGGCTTCCTGCTTTGGCTTGTCCCTGTAAGCTTGTATTTTTACAAGTGCATCTAGGTTGTATGTACAAGACGTGCAGAAGCATTGCTCAGCTCTCAGAGTCTGGTATGAAATAGTGCCCTGTCTTGAGCTCCATTGATCAGCAGAGGAGAGTGACGTGCTGAGCAATGCTTTCCTGCAGTGTTTCTCAGAGGGGTGGAATGGGAATCGATACCTGACTCCAGGAGGTTGAGTGGCTTACGTTTTCCCTCATCTAGTAGGACTAGGACTTAGCTTTCACACTGCGTCTGCTACTGGCAGAGGAAAGTTATGGGACAACAATGATTTTTAACCTTATAATTTATCTTCAAATTGTTGGAGGTAATGTCCTGGGCACCTAATGCCAGGATACTAGAAGACATTACAACTCACTGTTACAAACTGAAAATCACTTTTTAGAATAAGCAGCCCAAACCACTTTAACCTCTATTACAACATTAAAAGTTACAATTTAGAACATCAGTTCCAATCACAAATGCAGGAGTACTTCCAGTCTTTTAAAAGACAAATGTGTGGTTTTGAATGAGAAGAATAACTGAAAGGATTTAAATCACAAATGCTTTAAAATGGGTAAACTGTTTTTTCCCCAATAGAAATACTAAGGTTGGAAGAGGTAGGGTTGGTAGAGTTTGCTGTTAGCTGGATCTGCCATTATTTGCTGTGGTCTTCACTATAACATATTGCTTCTCCTATTTAAGTTCTTATCTTACATGTGGATCCACAGGAACAGATTCAATTAAACCTTGTCATCTCTCAATTTTGATCCAAGACAGAATGCAAGATAGAAACCACTGAAAATTATATATATATATTTTGATTACTTCATTAGCTTCATCAACATAGTTTGATTTCAAAATTTGATGTGCATTGCATGATATTTATAGGAACTGCAGATCCCATCCCAAGCCTCTTTCATTTTTATATTTCTGTACCCATATTTGAAAGTGATTTCTTTGCAACATAATCACTAAATGTGCCTACAATTATATTTTTAACCACATAGCTCAGTAGTATTTGTATTTGATAAAGTAACTGTTGCTTGCTTTTGAGTAGCTAATCTGGTGATCAGGAAAGTGCCAGGAGTGAGCCAGAATATGAATGGCTGAGTGTGTTGCTGCAAAATTTGTTATCACGTATGCTATTTTTAAGTACATAGCTATGCTTCAGAAATCTTTGATTCAAGGTTTTCTCTTTTTAAATACCATATGATACCCAGTGATATTCCCTTAGTCCTGCTATTTTTTAACCTTGTTGTCACTTGCAACATGCTTTTCTTCCTGTTTTCACAGTACACTTAATAGTACTAAGTTCATTCATTTTTAAATGAGAAATCACTACTTTCCATTCCATCTTTTTGCAAGAAAAATACACTAAAATTGCCAGAAAGTTTCAAAAATGTAGATACTTTTGTCTTGAATATTTCTGGCCTTTCTACTGACGACAAGAAATAGTATGTTCCAGAATGCTGTTAAGCAACACTCAAAGGTCTCAATCAAATTTCTCAGAGGTTTTGAGTGTGGAGATGGCTTTGGGTTAGTTAGCTCTGTGAAACTGACATCATTCCAGGGTATGGAGCACTCTGTTTTCCATCAGCTTTTATTTCTTGTGGTAATATGCCAAAACCATAACTTAAAGCCTCTCTTCAATTCAACTTTACCTTAATATAAAATGACCCAGTAGCATTATATAACTTACACTGCATAGCCTACGTTGCTTTGTTCATTTTTTTAACTTGAATCAATGTGCTATTATGTTTGCTAAGGTAAATGGAAACAGATGTTTGACATGGCTTAAGAAAAATTAATCTTTAATTAGTAGTGTATGTTGCCAATAGCATAGGTCTGTGCTCTGATGCAAGGCTGCTGCTCTGTACTGCAGTCATCCCTGCACAGGACACACTGCAGGAATACAGGGAGCATGGGATTCATCCAGCTGTGCTAACCTATTTGCTCCCATGGACTGCTAATGCAGATGCACTGTGACTTGTCCTGTTAAAATACTTTTTCTTACTGTGGCACTGCATAACTCATATTGTTCCTTCAGCTTTCCAAAATAGAAATTACTTGGTTGGACTTAATGGAATTAAACTAGCAAAGCAGTAAGCAGAAGCAAGTTGTTTATTTTTAATTTAAAGCAAACTCTGGTAGTTATATCTTGTTTAGAGATACATTAGTTAAATGTAAAAATGTAATGAGAGTAGCAAGCTCAACAATGCATACATATGTGTAACTAATAGTGATGAATTATATGCTGTGTCCACATCTTGTGATTTTTCTGATTTCCTCTAATCAAAGGACAAAGATAGGACTGAGAATCTAGGTATTAGCAGGAAAAACACCTGCTGCAGCTCCACAAAAGTCTGTATTGACTGCAGCTGACAACAGTTCCTAGCACAGGTAGCTTACATATAACATTTCTGTTTTCCCAGCTTGTTTGGTTTTGGGTTTTTTTCTTGGTGAGTTCTTTTGTTTGGGGAATGCTGGCTTGTTTTGTTTTATTTTTAAAAACTGAGGCTTTGATCTTCTTCCTCAGCCGAAGAAATTATTTGGAAGTGAAAAGTAGAACTAAACCCTCCTTTTTTCTATGGGTATTTGTAATTTTTTTGTCTCAGCTATGAGTACACCATCATTTTTCAAGTTACTCTTCTCAAGTGAATTTATAAGATAGAACACAGAAATAACTCTAGCAGCAGGGATCAGAAGCCATGATCTTCCCAAATGAAAGATGACCTTTAAGATGCCAAGTTCATGTTTTATGGGCTTGCTTTCTATCTCAATCTTGCTTTCATTGCTACAGAGTGATGGCAGAGCACTGCAAAGAGTGATCCGATGGTCTGTTGCCTGTGGTAGTGTAAGAGGTTTGCTGATTGATGGAACAAGTTGCTTTGAGTTGTCTGGAGCTGATGAGGGAGTTGAGTATAGATACTGATGTATTGAGATGTAAGCTAAGCAATTGTACAAGAGTGTGGGTGTCACAGACCTTAGCTCTATCTCCTATCTCTGGCTGTTCTGCTTTCTGGCTGTCAGCTGGCCTGGACTGGGGCACTCAAATGCCTACTACCTTCCTAAACCACCTAGCTACCCATGGCTGTTGGCAGCTCTGTGGCAAACGAGTCATCCTGTCCCCTCACCACTCCCTTCTGTGACATCCAGTCTTTCCTTGAACACCCTCCTGGAGGTGTGGCAGGGTTTAGCTTAGTGGCAGGGTTTAGCTGATGCTATATTACTGGCTTGTAGGCTGGACTTGATGATCTTGGAGATCTTTTCCAGCCTCTGTGATTCTGTGACTCCCTATGCCAATAACCTTGGTGTAATTAAGGTTAGGTGATGGAAGTAACTAGCAAAGCACAGACTTGAGCTAGTACATACTATTTGATGGTTTCCAGTGGTTCAGGTAATTCATTTATAGCTCAGTGCATATGTGTGTACCTTATTCTCATATCTGAAGTATTAATGTGCCTTCCCTTTATTTAAAATTTATATGCATTAAATAACACAGTTGGCCAAGTCCAAGTAACCTAATGCAAGCAAGTCTTTGTGCCCAGATTTGCCTTAGCCATGCTGAGAGGGAACATCAAGAAGATGGTGAAAAGGTATAAGAGAATCATATTATCAGTCTGTTAATATGCATGTTTCTCTTAGAAAGTTGTCTGTGAGAAATTTAATGTTATACATGAGCTACAGAGTCATAAAGAGGTGTGTAGTTCCACTATTCTCATGTGATTTCTGTCCTTCTGCTGTATGTGTTGTTTTGGAGGTGCTACCTGTAGTTGCCCTAAAAAAGAGATAAACAGGCCTGATACAGGCTTGATTCTGTGAACAAAGAGTTTCTTCTTAGCTAAGACCTCAAATGCAGAACTGCAAAAGGTGGCCATACATTCCTTCCTCTTCTCCCACAAATCCACACTTGAGGAAGGTAATTTATATCTATTCTGAAGACAAGAATCAAAGTAAGTAGTTGATAAATCATAATGATAAGAAACTGGGCCAATAAGTAATGAGAAGTAATATACCAGATTTGGGTTCTCGGAGTTTACATGTAGATTCACTGATTTATCTTTATTTTGTAGTAGCTGTGGTCTGTTGTACCTTGAATCAGCCAGGTGATGTTCCCTGAATTTATCACTCTCACCTCCCTAATACCTAGTTAGTATTTTTATAAATATGAAGTTATCAATGCTAACATCATTGCATCCACAGCACTTAAAAAGATGAATGACACTGTTCACTGCTCTGATGCTTTTTCAGAATGGTAAGATGGGTGATTTTTAATAGAACTAATTTGGTAGCTTATGCCAAAAGTAAACACCATGTGTGTCACAGGACAAGGACAAAATGAAGGGCAAAGTTTAAATTCTGCTTACTATAGCAGGATTGCCTTGCCTGAGTTTTCCCTTTGCATTCAGTTTCACAGTGCTGGAAAGCAAAAGGGAACAGCAGTCTGTATAAACATTTAAGACAGTCCAGTGTTTGCTGATGATTTTAATATTTGATTTGATTTAGTGTCACTTTTATGTTCCATTAGTGGTTTGTTATACCAAGTGTAACAAATCCCATTTTGGGATGTATGTAATGAAGGGTCTTGTCAGTCATTAATTCTGCAAGTAGCAGAGCAAAAGAGTGTGCAATGTATTTGTTGAAAGATTCACGTGCATTCCCTTTTGTACTCTGCTTTTCCACTTCATCTTGGAGGCACTTTCACATCCAGCAAACCAGAGCTTCCCAAGTATGTAAAGTTGTACCTACAAAAGTAAAGGACATAAATTATTCTTTAGAGCATTGTGCTGGTTTCAGTGGGACAGAAGCACAGGCCAGCCGTGCTCTGCAGGCTGTCAGCCAGGGCAGCTGACCCAAGCTGGCTGAGAGGTGTATCCCATACCATAAACATCATGTTCATTAGAAAGGAGAACGTTTGCTGAGGATGGGGGCTTTTTCTGTTCCTTCACTCTTTCCTCTCCTCCTCCTCTCAAGGGCTGTCATTTCTGGAGAGCTTTGTTCACCATCCTCCTCCTGAGGACTGCTTTGCTGTTTATTGTGGCTGCCATACATTTGCTAGGCTGAGTATAACTTTGTGTAGTTTATATTGGCATTAGTTTTAACATAGTTCCTGTTTCAGTAAATCCATTTTCATTTCAACCCATGGGCCTTCTCTCCTGTTCCCAATTCCCCTTCTTGACTGGGGAGGCCCCACTGGGTGATAGAGTAACTGCTATTATCTAGCCCCAGATATGGGCTAAACGTATTTGCTAGTTCATGCTCGTCTCATATTTATCTGTGTGACTTCACTAAACTAACAGAAGAGCAAAACCACCCATATAGTCTGTTCATTGTGTCCATACATTAGAAACTTGTTCACATCACTCAACACTTGCAATGTTAGCCATAGAAAAATCTCAACTAGCAGGAACTAAAAACAGCACTTAGCACATTGCTATACAGCAAGTCTGAGAAGCTATAGCTTCTTAAAATCATATTCCTGTTCCAAATGAGTAGAATTCAATGTTGGATAATATTAAAAGTTACATTGCTCAGAATCTTGTCACCTGAAGGATTGAGGGAGAGGCAGGACCTGGACACATTGCTGTGTGAGCTGGTCTAGGTGATCCTGCTCTGGCAGGGGGGTTGCACTAGATGATCTTTCTAGGGCCCTTCTAGTGCAACCCCCCTGGCAGAGCAGGATCCCCTAGACCAGCTCACACAGCAATGTGTCCAGGCAGCTCTGCAATGGCTCCAGACAAGGAGACTCCACAGCCTCCTGGGCAGCCTGGGCCAGTGCTCTGGCACCTGAACTGCAAACAAGTTTCTCCTCAGCTTAATACTAAACCTGCTGTGAGTCTGTGATTTATGAGGTGCTGATCCAATTGCATGTCTATTGACAGAGGGTCAGTGTGTTCATAGCTAACCCAGGGAAGTTTTGGATGCCTCAAACTTAATATGCATTGACAGATCAACTGTGCTTTCTACAATTATACTAATGCAGCTCAATAACTTCAGACTTATCCTGCATTTAGTTTACAGATGCTCCCTGCACATACAGTATATTGGGTATACTTTGAATTATCTGTCTTATAATGATGTATAATACAAAGTATACGTAAATATTTTTTGCCTGGGAAATTTCAGAAAAAAAAAAGACAATGATTCTATTCTCAAATGTACTGAGCATCTTT
The DNA here is from genome assembly GCA_013396975.1 of Bucco capensis. NCBI lineage: Eukaryota > Metazoa > Chordata > Aves > Piciformes > Bucconidae > Bucco > Bucco capensis. The sequence goes on along the minus strand of VWZO01016706.1, from coordinate 113,191 downwards.
TTATTCAAAATTGGAAATATTGTGTTTCCTGATAGAGTGCTCATAAGAAAGTCACTCAAACACAGAGAGGAAGAATAAAAAAAAAAATCTCATTAAATCCAGAAGAACAGGAAAGAACTTAGAGAAAAAATCTGTGTTTTGCATTATCTTGCATACTTTCCTCTGTTGGGTTACCAGTGTTTTATGCTAAAGAAAAGAAAAAGATGTCTATTTGTATCCTGTAAGCAATCTGCAGTTACACAGTTAATAATAAATCACTTGATAGAAATCAGAAGTTGATTAACTGGCCTAGTGTCAATTGTTATCCACCCCATGCACAGAGAAGTGAGAAGAAATTCACTGACTATAAAAAAGAAAATACAAAACTTTCATTTAACCACTGTGATCTGACAGATAAAAGTGATTTGGGATTAAGACTGTAGTGAATTCTGTGTGTATTTAATATTGACTTGTAAATTTATACAAGAATTCTATTTGCAATTCTGAAGACTTGTAGTCATGGAAATCCATGAAGAAAAGGAAAATGTATTTGGAATATCATCCTCTAATCTGCTAAGTAGAGTATAAAGAAGTATTTAATCTTCATAAAGTCTACTGAAACGTTTTGTTAAGTAGAGCCTAATTATTTTTATACATTTACAGGTGTGTATCTGGCTAGCTCCATGTACATTTGACAGACCTGAAACATTCTAGGAGTAATTACAGAAAAAGAATGCAAAGAATGTACAGTTTCTTTCTCTAGGAACTCTCTAGGAAAAAAATATAGATATTACTAGAAGAGGCTACAACATTGCTGCTTTTAAACTCCCTATATAAACACAGAAGCTGAATCCAATGTTTTTGCAGTGTAACTGATGGCAGTGAAGTCTCTTGCCTCTGTGCCCTCCCAAGCCTTGTGCAAGCCAGCTGGGGACACTCAGCTGCACTCCGAGGTGCCACAGGCGTTCAGACCTTGCCTTTGCTGCCTGCTCCCTGCCTGTCCACTCCCTTCCTCTTCAAACCATGCCATTGCCCTTGCTGGGGTGCAGCACGTCCCTCCCACGCCTCTGCCCTGGCTTGCCACCGTGGCAGGGGACACTGAGTGCCACGGACAGGGAGCTCTTGGACAATGCAGGCAGTTTTCAAAGGAACAATGCAAAGAGGAAAATCAGTGTCCTGGGTCTTACAGGAAACCATAAACACTTGGATCCCTCTTCCTTATTTTAACCACTGTATTCCGCTACTCAAGATATATGTATGATTGAGATGTTTGTGCTCACCCTTGGCATTAATGATCTCAAAGATTTGAGGTTTCTAACTTTATTTTTTATTATTTAATAATAAATATTTTTCTATTATTTTTCTATTATTTTAGTGACCTCTTTCATTTCCCAGCTATGTTTTTTAGTTCTCCCTTTATTTCTTATCTAATTTCTTATTTTCCCTATTGACTTTTCCTTAGTGTAAAGTTTAACACTATCTGTATTTCCTTCTCTTTCTGCTCTTTCCCAGTATTCTGTTCTGGCTGTTTTGATTTCTTTTTTTTCTTTGCTATGTGTTTTTGTACTAATCTTCCAGTCTTCCTATATTTTCCTTTTCATATTCTTCCCTTTCTCCTCTAGTTCTTTCTACATTCATTTATGGTCTCTCTTTCCTACTTTTTGCACTGTTCTCATATTTTTAGTTTCTTTCCATACTTCCTGGTGTTGTCACCTTTTAATTTGCTTTAATATATTTTCTTCCTGCCATCTCTTGTACTCATACTTCTGTCATTCATATATATATATATATAAAACTTATTTCCATGAGTACTGACCTGCACTGACCCTGAAGTCTTCTGAAGGACTGACTGACCATTTGACAAGGAGCCTAGCAAAGGCTGGAGACTGGAACTCTCTCTTTTCATTCAGGCATGAGGGATATATGCACTGTTGTGTGCCCAAAGATGCATTTCATCTGTATCTCTGATGCCACCAGAAAATTCATCAGCATCAAAGATGCCAAATTCATAGTTTTAACAGGTCTTTTTGTTTGTTTGTTCATTCATTTTTGGTTTGTTGTTTTACTGCTGTTGGGTTTGGGGTGGTTGGTTGGTTGGTTGGGATTTTTTTTCCTCCTGGTGTAAGATTTGTTTTCTCAGTTGCAGTGTGTAAATATGCATGTGAATTAGAATACTTGCAGAATTATCCAGTTACAGCTATTGAATAAAGTACCAGATAGACAGTAAAAATCAATCTGAAATAAAAATAAGTAGTAATTCTTATTATTATCTAGAATAACTACCCATACATAAACTTACTTGGAACCACTGCCTTATAAATACAGAGTTGATTTTTATTTGTTTAATAGAAGTTCAGATACTGCAGTGCTTATTTTCTGATACTCTTGCTGCACTCAGTGGAAATTTCTGCATTTGCTCTGATGAACTGTGATATTCGTAGTTATCTATATAATCCTGAGTAGTGTGAGGTGATTTTAAGGTAATTAGAATTATGAGGGAAGAGTGCATCTGATTGTCATACCACACTTTTGCTTATTTGAAGTAAAAGACCGTTGTAATCCTGGAGTTGAGTAATGATTGCAGTTGATGTAAGTGGTATATGAACCACACAAGTGCCTCTTAAAAAGGTCAGATCACTAACTGCTTATCTTTCTTTACATACTTTTCAGTATTGTGTATTTGAACATTCTAACGTGGCATAAACAAAAGCGTTTAAAAATAAATGGTCTGTCTTTTTAACTTGGTTATTTTCTGTTTTTAGTGTTTTCCTATGCAGAAGAATAAATGGTAATTAAAATGTGCAGGATGAAAAGATGGAGCAGTCAGTGCTTGTACCACCAGGACCAGACAGCTTCCAGTACTTCACTAGAGAGTCTCTTGCAGCTATCGAACAACGCATTGCTGCAGAAAAAGCGAAGAATCCTAAAGCAGATCGTAAAGACAATGATGATGAAAATGGCCCAAAGCCAAATAGTGACTTGGAGGCAGGGAAAACACTGCCATTTATTTACGGCGACATACCTCCAGGAATGGTGTCCGAGCCCTTGGAAGACATGGACCCATATTACATCAATAAAAAAGTGAGTCTAATGTCAGTCCTGTTCATATGCCACTGCTGGATGTGCATTCTCCTATTAATTTCATTTGCATGCAGTGAGTCACAGAACTTGTCACTTGAGTCTGTCCATTAGCAACCGTGTAGGAAAATGTCATTTTGATAATGTGGGAACTACTGAGCACTGCTAAAAGGACTAGGTATGCAACAAGAGCAGGAAATGTTTGATGCCAGCAATATATATATATATACAGTCTGCCTTCCAGAAAGTTAAGAACTAATTATTTAACATCTCCTAGTTATAAAAAGTCTGTTTAGCTAGTATATGTTTTTAGAACATATTTACCCTCACGTGCCCTTGTTACACTGCTCTTCCTGCTTTTGCAGTAGTCTTACCTTTAGAATTAAACTAACAGAATGGAAAATAAATGTAACATTATGACGGAGAGTATAATACAGTTTTACAATGGATGCAGTGAGGAGTAAATAAACGGTGTAAAAATCTAGGTTTTTATTCACTGCTCTCTTGATCATGAGCCAAGTGCCCATTGTCCTTTATGGTACAGGAATGAATCTATCCTATTTAATTGTTACTAACCTTTCTTCCTTTTCTTATAACTTACGTGAAATTTCTTCCTGTGATATAATTGAATTTATATCAAAGGAACTTTTTTGTTAAAGATGAAACTGTGTGTTGTCTTGAATTAAATCAATATATGATTATACCTATACAAATGTGTATAAATAATAGACGACATACTTGGACAACTTCAAAAAAAGTGAATATATATTGAAAGTGAGTATAGCAACATGCCACGTGTTCTCTGAGATTCTTGGCATTTAAAACTGATGGCATGAACCAGTGCACAGCACATTCTGTGCCCAGAAAACTGCTTTGATTGCAAATTCTTTGGAAATCAATACAGAAACACACCAATAAGCAGGAAGTATCTTAAAGAGAGTGTAAAAGTGATTTAAAATGTTCTGTTGGAAGTGGCCTTGGATAGCCCTGAAGTGCTTTCAGAATCATGCTGTTACACAGCCCATATCTAGCAGAAAAGGTTCATGGTGTATTGTGATAGCTAGCTGGAGTGTTACTTTAATTATTAGATACTGTGATTATGAAATATCAATACAGGAGTTATTTTCAGAAAAGGAATTCTAGGGGTCTCAGCTTGCTAAATTTCATTTGATTTGTGAGTCTCGTTTTGACAAGAGAGAAAATACTGTGTGAAACAATAATATTTTTATTATTTGATGCCTCTGAAAGAGCCTTTATCTGCCATTCACAGTGTATGAAGATTTATCTTTAAATCACAGTTCTACTTTTACAAGATAAAAGATGTGTTTTGGAAAAAACAGACTTTCTAGAGTTCTGGACTAATTAAGGATAAAAAAAATATATATATAATTAAATCCCTGTCAGCCCACAGGATATTCTTCAGGATAAGCCCACAGCTTATCCTGAACCTTTCCAGTCAAGTCAATGTCTTGTGTGTCTTACAGGGAAAGCAGACACGTTAGGTATGACCTGCAGTTACAGTTCTAGAGCCCTTAGAAATAGAAGACCTCTTTCAGTCCCTTCCCAGATGGAGCTGAAAACTTAGGGTATCAGCCACATCTGATGGTGAAGTTGCAAGAAATGAAGTAAAACCTGTTGAACATATTCAGATAAGTTTCTGTGCTATTTGAAAAGAAGAATCTTTTTATTTGCACACTAAATAACTTTCATGGGCAAGTCATGTACCCACTGGGATTTTATTCTTTGTGCTGAAGTCCACACATCCTCTCTGTGCACGATTTAATCTTCTAGAGGACAGAAATAGAAACAGCCCTGTCAGTCAAAGAAAAGACAAAAATTTCTCCAGCAGTACAATTCCTCTTGGTTTTTCTTCTTTCACTCTGAGGAGAATTGACATTCCTAACAGAAATCCAACATATATATAGATGACCTCCAGAGGTCCCTTCCAACCCTAACCATTCTATGATTCTATGATATATATCAATTTTACATTGGTAATTTGACTTCAAACTATCTGCTTCCTAGATTTTGTTGTCTAGCTGTATGTGACTTCTGGAAAGACTTTTATCTTATTTCACTTGTCTCTTGAGAGCATTGATAGCAACTGGTGCTCCTGCGTGTCTCAGAAGGAGAAATAGGTGTAGAAAACCTGAAGCAGCAGTGCACATCTCCAGGAAGATGTGAGGAACTCTTAATGCTTAATGCATTTACTTCTATACAATTTAACATTCCAGTTTTCTGTTGATCCCTCTCTGAATTCCACCTTGCAAAGCCAAGGAGTTGATCAGCACACTCTCCCCATGTAGGAGTCTGGCATCTGCTGCACAAAGGTTAGGGATTTCTACCTACAAAAGCATCTTTCTGAAAATTACTTTGCTTAAATTCATGCATTTAAGGTGAATGCACTAGGGATTTTAGATATATTTGATAGTTGTAAGTGAAGCAATTTTTACATGAGAAGTTGTAGCAAAGCAAAAAATTAAGGTCTTGGTAGAAAACATGGTTTCAAAAGATAACCACCAACCCAAGAAATGCCAACTTTGAGTGTGCTGTGAGTCTCTTCTAGCTGCCCCTGGGCCTTTTCCCAAGAAGCTCAGGAGCCTCAACAATATGTTGCCTCTTGCCTTTCAGATGTTCACATTGAGGTTTTAGATGGTGTTAACTGTAGGAGGTGGAAATGCAATGAAGTAGCAGTCAGACTGCTAAATGTAACCCTCCAGAACGCATATTTAAAGCTGACTCAGAGAAATAATGCTTTGGGAACTCTGTCCCAAGAGGTTCTTGGAGTCTGTTCAGTGTGGACTCATCTTCCTCCTTAGCTGCATCTTCCTAAAATACCCCTCCTCCTCCTTTGCCCTGCTAACAATGCAGTTTCTGGGTTTATATCAAATATGGCAGGAGTTACAGAACTAGGATCCAGGTTATGGATGCAATAGCAGCAAACCAGGGACTTCTTTAGGGATTTCTTGGAATTGTTTTTTATACTGAAATACTTGGAGTGTGAGAAGGTTTTCTGCCTTTATAAAATGGTTAAAGAACTTTGTCAAACCTAAGACCTGAAAAGTATACATAATCCTTCCTATATGAACACTAATCTTGTACTTTGTTTGGAATCATTTAGCTTTTCTCAGTGTATATCCACTTTGTCTTGACAGCTTTGGGTACAATCCTTGATGTTCACCCACACTGCCTACACATTGGCTTGCATTTGGCTTGAGACTGGAATGAGAGAGAACAGGCTTACCAGGGAGGAAAGCTTACACAGGGTTGCAACATCAGCTGTTAGCTGTATCTTTAAGTGAAAATTCTTCTTCAGAGATAAGATACAGTTTTAGTGCATGTTTAAGGCTAGCTGTCAGAGGACCAACAAAGTCATTCTGAATGTGCCAGTAACAAAGATGCTTGGCGTGAAAAATTAAAACTGAGGTAGGGAATTTATGTCTTGTTGGTTCTGCTTATGCAGGGCAGCAGAAAGTAGAACAGCTAAAATAGCAGCAGCTTCCAACTGGAACTGTGCCAACATGCTGTTATTTTCCATAAGGCACATTAGAAAAGAGATGTATGTTTAGTATGCTTGTGTTCAAAGATGATTTTTTTTAAATGTAGGTTGACTAAACATAGGTGGTGTAGTCTTAGATACAAAGGTAATAGGGAGTGTGATTTTTAATACGTTTTGCCAGCTATCTTATAGCTACAAAAGCCAAGAGCGTGAGCTGGAGGTGTCTGAGCTGTGAGTCCTGAGGCTGGGGACAGACCTGGGAGAGGAAACTCACCTTCTTCCTTAGGCTGGGAGGCTTTAAAACATTGTGCCAAAAATATCGTTCATCTGCTTGGTTGATTCAGTATTTAAAACAAAAGCTTCGTTTAAGGTCAGGTCATCTGCAGTTACACTTGGAAGGTAATCTGTAATCCATAACTGGAAGTGTAATTTGGGGACATGAGCTCAGGTTTATCCCACTGTCCTTAGTTTCATATGCAGTTTCTCTATTTCTGTGTCGAAGCAAGGAAATCAAGGACGTATCTTAAACCACTCCTACACATCCTGGATTTGTACTCAAGCCAATAGAAAGTCTCACTGTTAGTGTCCTTTACTCATGAGGAGTTGGGGCTGTACAGGAAGGTGTACCCTGTAGACCTGTGATGGAAAGAGAACTCAGGACATAAAACCAGCATGTGAGTTGGGATTGGGACAGCTTTTCCTCATAGCTTAATCCTTGCTGCTTCTCTGTTTTCAGTACTTGGTATCTGTCACAGACTGGTGGAAATCCTAATCTCCAAGTCTCTCTACACCTCATGGGTACTCCTAGACATTTGTATCTTTACTTCATGGTCCATACACACTAAGATGCCCAAATCTAAGCAGACTAGAGAATCATCCATCTTGAACTCCCTTGGCATATTTTCTCTGTCTGCCAGCCTTCTCAGAAATAGCCTTGTAGTCCATTTGCTTACAGTCTTGAAGCAATGCTCTGTGTTATGGGCACCAGAAGAGACCAACATACCCTTTCCACACTGCCACTGCCATTCTAGTTCACAGCTCACTTTGTCAGCAACAGTAAAAAAAAACAGGGAGGTTTTATCATACCTTATTTATGAAATATACAACTCTGACCAAAAAAAAAGAGAAAGAAAAAGCAATCCATTTTGGACATTACTTCTGCAGTGGGTTTTATTCTTTTTAGATTGATCTTACAGTGGAAGAGCACTTGAGTGCCACAAAGAGACCTTGCAGTCCACATTTCCCTTGCTGTGGTGTTAATGCTGTTGCAGCCATGAATGTTTACAGGGGAAGCAAAGCAATGTTTGTGGAGTTTGTTCTCATGCCATTTATATTTGGCTCACAGATTTACTTGAGAAAAACAGACAAGCTTTCAGTTTACAGAGTCTGCTACAGTTCTCTGAAGTAAGGCTTGCATGCCTCTAATTTTCTCTAAATTTGATAGGCTCTTTAGCTGCTAAAATTGCAATTTAATGTGTATGTTCTGGTACAGTTTCACACCTGCAGATCATGCAGGGATGTCTCTGGGATGAGTCTTTTCCTCTCCTTCAGTAAGGTGGATTCAGATGTCCACAATCCTCAGAGACCTATCTAATCAAGGCTATATGTTTTACTACTATTCCCTCTCTCTTTAGCATAAAGACCAAGAAACAGACTAGAATAAAATACATTAGCAAAGGGGTAGTCTATTGAATCAGTTTCTGTAAAGGATTTCTCTTAATAACACATAATTAAAATGCACAGGTAAGTTTCCCCTCTTTATGGTATTTCAAACAGAAAGAGAAAGTTTTCTAAGGGAAAACAATTATCATTTTAGTTATTCATTTGTACACCTTTTTTCACAAGAAACACATGTAAGCATATCATATCACTACATTGAGGTTGTTTAATGTAGTAGTATAAAACATTAGTTAATTGTCTGTTCTATATTTAAAATTATATTTTTGTATGTCGGGAACATCAGGTAAGTACTGGAAATAAGTTCTAGTTAAGATATGAGTCGAGTTTTGTGTATTATCTATTTGAAAGCTACGGTTTTGGTGAATAGTCACTAGGACCAGTTTTAAAATGAGCATTTACAGTGAATGTACACTCATAAAATGTCTTCTCTTTCTCTTTTTCAGACCTTTATAGTATTGAATAAAGGGAAGGCTATCTTCCGATTCAGTGCCACCTCTGCCCTGTACATTTTAACTCCCTTCAATCCTCTTAGAAAAATAGCTATTAAAATTTTGGTACATTCATATCCTTTTCCAATGGTTGTTCAAAACGTTACACACTGGAATTAAGAAATCTTGTAATTCTTTCTATTTCATCCTAAAAAGTTTTTACAGGCTGTTAATTTTATCTTGCATTATAATACTTATGGTAAGGTTTTATAAATACTAGAAAACATCTGTATATCACATAGATGCAGTTTAGCTGTTCTTTGAATTTCAATACTTCCTCTGTACAAATTGGATTTTCAGAATCCATCTTGATAATTTTTTCAGAATGTTTTCTTCAGGTTTATTTTAACATTGAAAGTTTTTTTTGTCCTAGGTTCTTCATTGCACTGTGAAGCCTATTCATGAAATAATCACGTCTTAAAAAGAAAAATGCAGTTTCTGCTCAAAAATTCTAGAAGAGCTCGGAGTTTTGCAAGCAATTAGTCAGATGAACAGCTAGCTGGCTGAGGGCTATGCTTATATTGCTTTTTAGGAGTCCTTCTGAGGCCATCCTGTTGCAGCAGTGTGCCTGGAAGGCTGCTTCATTCATGCTCAATCTCAAACTCCCAAATCTGTCCAGTGGTACGATAAGCCTCTACCAAATTTAATACAGAATTGGCCAGAAGGCATAGACAGGAGCCCAGCAGGAGGGGAGCAAAGCATCTGTATGTGCAGAGGTTGGACAGACTGGGGGACTGCAACTGATGGGATAGTGAACAAGGTAAATTTTTAGACTGGCATGTGGGATTGGTGCCTGATGTTCATAACAAGTTGATGGGAATGTCTAGCAGGTGAGGTTTTGGTGCACTTGTCTTCCAAAACCCTAGGACTGGGGAAAGCAGTCAGCAGTTTAAAACTTCAGTGTTACAGTAAAACTTGTTTGCACTGAACAGTTGATCAAAGGCAGAAGCCTTAATGTCCAGGAAGACTGTTAATATCTCCATCAAGGATATTGACAGTGGGATTGAGTGCACCCTCAGGAAGCCTGCAGTTCACATCAAGTTTAGTGATGCCATTGACATCCTTGAGAGACAGGATGCCATCCAGAAGCATCCAGACAAGCTTGAGAAGTGGGGCTGTGTGAACCTCATGAGGTTCAACAAGGCCAAATGCACCTGAGTCAGGGCAATCCTCGGTGTCAGTACAGGCTGGGAGATGATGTGGTAGCATTTGAGGGTAGCCCTGTTGAGGGGGAACTGGGGTACTGGTGGACAAAAAGCTTGACATGACAATCTATGCTCCTAGCCCAGAAGGCTAACTGACTCCTGGGCTGCATCAAAAATAGCATGACCAGGAGATGAAGGGAGGTGATGATGCCTCTCTACTCTGCTCTGGTGGCTACCTGCCTGGATTACCGCGTCCAGCTCTGGACTCCTCAGCATCAAGGAAGGGTATGAACCTGTTGGAGTGGGTCCAGAGGAGGGCCTTAAAAGGCTCAGAAGGTTGGAACACCTCTCATATGAGGAAAGTCTGGGAGAGTTGGAATTGGTCAGCCTGGAGAGGGGAAGGCTCCAGGGAGACCTTATTGCAGCCTCTCAGTACTTCAAGGGAGCCTATAAGAAAGAGTCTTTTTCGGAAGGCCTGTAGGACAGGTGTTGATGGCTTGAAGCAGAGAAGGTGAGATTTAGACTCAATATATATTTTCACAATGAGGGTAGATGAGGCAGTGGAACAGGTTTCCCAGAGAAGCCCTGTCCCTGGAAACATGCAAGGTCAGGTTGGAGAGGGCTCTAACCTGATCTAGTTAGAGGTGTCCCTGCTGTCAGCACGGGTGTCAGACTGGATGACCTCTAAATGTCCCAACTCTCTCCTTTCTATGATTCTACAATTCTAAGCTTTATTATTGAAACTGCTGGCAGAATCTTCTAGGTCTTTGGAAAGAGGAAGAAACAAGGCTGATTGCCACTGCCTCACAAAACCTCTTACTCTGAGCTCCCCAGAAGTTAAAGGCTCCAGGGAAGGGAGGGAGAAAAGTGTCTGGGAGGAGTCCGTGAGCATTTGGGGACAGTAGCTAAGGGACCTGGCAGAGACCTACAGACATGGCAGTGGTAATGGTGAGAGAACACAGTCAAATAGTGTCAGAGTGAAGCCTCTAAAGAATGCTTATCCATTTAAGTATAAACTAATTTGCAATACCTTCCAGCTCTGCGTTTGTGCTAGTTGTGGGTAATGTTTTTCGCTGGTGTACTGATTACTGAGTTTTTATTTTGGTTTTAAGTTCCTCCTAATTGTCTTCAAAGAGTATCCAGCTGGTCTGGATGGCAGTCAGAACAAAAGGAAGTCTAATAAACAATATACAGTTTCAGTATTTTTCCTTCTATTGATTAACTGATGGTGTGATCATGTAATTTAGCTCTATTATAGGAGGTAGTTTCCTTTAACTATATGGACTGATTTCTATTCCAACCAGACAACTGTGGAATGTGCTATTTTTATCTTAGATACAGACACAGGGTTTGGGGATTGTTTTAATCATAAACATAAGAATAGAGAGGAAGGTTCTGTTTTGGAGGGGGTCTGTTGGGGATGTTGTTTGGTTATGTTTGCTTGGTTTTAGTTGTTGTTGGTTTTGTTTGAGGAATAAACCCTCAGCTCTCCTAAGAGGGCATTGCATTTTCACCATTTTATGAGACTGCTGAAGCTGCAGCCAGGCACCTCCAAGGTTTTCAACTACCAAAATGGATTATTTTTAGGAATTTTAAAGGAATTTCCTAATTATATTTATTCAGACTCTTTAGAGCTGTCTGTGGAGTATGAGGACAAGCACTGTAAGGCATTCTAATCATTTATTGTAAACCACTGAATGATTTTTGGGTTTTTTTGGTACAACACCTATAATAACATGATTCAAAACAAGTTAAGTCACTTAATGAAAGATATCACAATATCACTACTTGGTCAGGCATTTAGACAAAGTTCATCTGCCTGTCTGTGGGAATCAGACAGTTAAATCCTTCTCTGCGATTTGAAGGTTTGCTTCAAGAGATGAGCCCAGGTTTGAATTGTTCAGCAGCTGTAAGCAGTGATCTTGATATTTGCATCAATTTTCTGCAAAGTTTAGGCTGAGATGTTACTTCTCCTATTCCTTCTTCATGTAGAGTGGAAGGCTTGGATTTGGTTGGAGTTTTTTTGGTTTGGTCCATGGCAGAAAAATATACCCCAAAAACCCAAAATATCATTTATACCCCAAGCAACAAATAGCAACAAAATGCTATCTACTTGATTTTTTTTTTTCCCCCAAAGGAAAATAAATTAAAAATCCAGAGCTCTATTATACAAGTTTATCTGTAAATGGATTTCTTCAGTTTAAGGTAACTTCTTTGCCAGTTGTGTTGATGCAACCATTTTTAAGGAACATACTATTTTAGAGAGATGGCTGGAGTAAAGATTAGAGTTAACCATTTGGCATAATGGTGAAGCAGGTTTGGGTGGTGTTGGTTTTTTTTTTGCTGCCATCATGTGGCCATTTTGAGTCAAGTTTTGGTCTGGTTTGGTTACTGCAGAATTTCCAAGTGTTTGAATAATCAAGTTGACTTTATTGCCATAAAAATGGGAGGAGCACATTATTGGTAGAGCCAGTGACAGTGCAAAGCAAGGACACGGGCTGTAATGAAGTTTCCATGCACTGTGCCACCTCCCTGCCACAAGCCTCTTTCTGCTGCCAGTCTGGCTTTCACAGTCCCTAAATATCTAGTTGTTCCTTGCTGGAACTCTAAATAAAAATTACTTTTCATTCTCATCTTAACCAGTTTTCCATGCAATTGACCAGAAGGTACTGTTGAAGCATTTTCAAATTATAGCATTGGTAGAACAAGAGATGCTTTTTTTGCTACTGCTGTGTTTTGAGAGCACCCAAAAATAATACTGGAAATTTATTTGCTTTGTGAGCTCTCTGTTTCACTGACTGAAGCATATAGTGCTAAGCTAGTGATAGGGAAACATGGAATGCAGTCCCTTCAGCAATTAAACCAGTGTTGTGTGTTTGGCTCTGTATTTTGGACAGACTGGCTGTGCTGGGGTGCTGTATGCTTTCTCTACATGAGTCGTGGAAAATAGGATAAACTTTTTTTACCTTCCATATGCCAACTGTTGAGTTGAGTGCCAAAACTGTAGAAGACTAACACTTATTCAGTCATGCCAAGTACTTAAGTGGAACAGTAATCTTTTTCCAGGAGTTTCAGGCTTGGCTGTTCCTCAGTGTTACCACCTAGGCATTCAACAGCCAACTTGCCTTTGCAGTGCCAGCTGAAAACAACACGGGACTCCATCAACAAATGCACATCAGAACAGCAACTCGGCAATCATGTTCAATGTGCTGAAGTACACACTACCAGGTTAAGCACAATATTATGCAATGTTTACTAAAAGATTTCTGAAAATGGCAATATTTTACCCTACTTAAGACATATGACTGATGTGATATTAGATGAATTACTGTTGTGTTTTCCTTAACTGGATCTACATTATTCAGCATGCTTATCATGTGCACTATTTTGACCAACTGTGTATTTATGACCATGAGTAACCCTCCAGACTGGACAAAGAATGTAGAGTAAGTTACCTATGTTATTTAAAGATAGCTTTGACTATTCCTCTAGGAGTCAGCATGCCAGTAACTAGTCTTGTGTGCTGGCAGGAGCTACCATGAGACACTGCTACTATTTCCTGTTTAAACTATGTAGAAATGTGGAATAATTATTTAAATCTCATTCCAGCACAGTGATTAGGTAGAAAAAATGAAAGTTGTTTACATATAATATTCTGCTAGTTTTCTCTCATCTTCATGCCTTAGCATCTACCCAATGTTTTCACCTCTCATTTATACTTCATTAATAGCATCACTTAATTTTGCACATGCAAAAATATTCCTAAAGTGAGAATTCAGTGCATGCTTACATTTTTCCCTTTAGAGGTAAGGCTAGATGTTGTAGATACTAGTGATTCAGAAAGTATCCAGTAACTTAGATTCACAACTTTCTTGGTTATCAGTTACAGATCTAGAGCTGAATATATTTAAACTGAGGAGTGTCACCATTAATTTTTTTTTATATCATTGATTTGATAATTTATTTTGATTTAGATACAAGATCAAGACTGCTGTGCTTCATCAACATGTTGCAAATAATGCATGTAAATACACAAGTATATACAATGAATATAACGCATTTTAAAAGAAAATGCTATTTATTGTATTCCTTTCCAGTGTTGAAATTAAAAAATCTTTCATTTGATCATCAAGTTTTTATCAGAATACCAATGTAAAATGTTGCTACTTACTTTCATTCAATTCTCCTGTATTTTCCAGATATACGTTCACTGGAATTTACACATTTGAGTCACTCATAAAAATAATTGCCAGGGGCTTTTGCTTAGAAGACTTTACTTTTCTTCGGGATCCATGGAACTGGCTTGATTTCACTGTCATTACTTTTGCGTAAGTTCGTGTTTTTTGCTTTTTTTTTTTCGTTTTGGAAAGTGAAGGGCAAAAAGGGCATGAAATTAGTATCAATACATATCATTTCTGTTAAATGGAAATTCTTGTATGGATTTACTTTTGTCTAAAGCAATTTTCACATTCTAATATGCATATTTTGATGTCAACATAAATCCTGCAGAAGCCGTTAGTACAGCTAGTATTAGAGAGGCTAATTTCATGTCCTACACTTTTTTTTCTCTGAGCAGAGAAGGAGCATCCCTTTGACTTCATTCACCAAACCTACCAATCTAGTCTAGATAAATTTTAGGCTTTCAAAGTTAAATCACTATGACTGACTTCAGAGACAATTAATTTAACTGAAGGCTCTGAACTCATGTTAATGCAAGGCAAACTGCAGTGAAAGGTAAACCTCTGACTGTTGCTATTTAATTTTTTGCTAAAAACTCCAAAGCGGTCTTGATGAAAGACCCAAGTAAGTAGCATAAACTTTGCCTAAATTCTGAATAACTGTGATTTAATCCTACAGGTATGTAACAGAATTTGTAAACCTAGGCAATGTTTCAGCTCTTCGAACTTTCAGAGTATTGAGAGCTTTGAAAACTATTTCTGTAATCCCAGGTAAGAAGTAACTGGTGTAAGGTGTTAGGCCCCTTGTACCTCCCAACTGTTCCTTTTTATCCTGTCATTGTGTTTGTGTGTGAACTCCCCTATTGCAGATATGTGACAGAGTTTGTGGACCTGGGCAATGTCTCAGCGTTGAGAACATTCAGAGTTCTCCGAGCTTTGAAAACAATATCAGTCATCCCAGGTGAGAGCTAGGTTAAACACTGAGGCTGACTTTAATTCTCTGAAATGGAATTCATTCTTTTTAAACATAAGTCTTATCTTTTTTCACAAAAAAAAAAAAAGCAGGTATCAGAAGATATCAGAATTGACTGAAATCTCTGATTCATTGCTTTTTAACATGAGCTCTTTCCTTTTGAAATCAGCCTCTGAGTTTAACAGATCCTTGCATGAGACATTGCAGTACACAGTGTGTGTGGTTTGCATCATATGATGTCAAGCTTTCTTCTCCACATTCGACCAGTATCAGTAACCCCAAAGTTTTCCTACCCATGTGTATCTTACCTACACGACGTTACGTGGTATTTGTTGTGAATATCTGTGTCTGAAAAATAAAACGGTTCCAAATGTTGACTTAGTAAGAAGATGGAGGAATAAGATAATAAAGAATAGCATGGGCATTGCATGGGGGATTTATTATCTTAAAATTCTATAATTTTCCAAACCATCTCCAGTTTTATAGCATTAAATTTTAATCTTATTTATTGTTTAACAGGCTTTTTACTACTTCCTTCTAAATCTACTATGTTATAAAACTGATAGTAGCAAAGGTTTGGGGCAAGAGGTATTGACAAACAAAGAGAAAGAAGACTTATGTGAGATTCATGTACAACATGAATAAAAAAGTCACTTGTTTTAGCATTAAAACAAGTGTTTTGAAATATATGCAACTCATTCCATTCACAGTTCCAGATGGACATAAATTTCAGCTATTTATTCATTTTCACGAGTGAAAAAGCTCTTCACAGAAATGTTATTTCACAGACATTACAATCATTTATTTGGGCTTCTGCATGGAATCTATAACTTTACTTGAAGACACTGTCATTTCTAAGTGTTAAAAAAGTTTTGAACATCAGAATGAAAATTCTTTTGCATTTTCAGGCTTGAAGACTATCGTGGGAGCCCTGATTCAGTCAGTGAAGAAGCTCTCGGATGTCATGATCCTGACTGTGTTTTGTCTGAGTGTATTTGCACTAATAGGGCTGCAGCTCTTCATGGGCAACCTGAGGAATAAATGCCTGCAGTGGCCTCCAGACAATTTTACTTTGGAAACTAACATTACTTCCCAGCTAAATGTCACCATAGGTGAAAATGGTACATTGGTTAATTCAACAGTGACTCCATTTGACTGGAAGGGGTACATTGAAGATGAAAGTAAGTATCATCAGCATAATTCTTATTGGTGTGCTCTGTAGCTGACCCAGTTCTTAGAAATAAGGAGAGGAAGAGATGATACATTGAGTTAGGACAGAGCAGGAGAAGTGTTTGCTCTCTCTCATAGATCTGCTCCAAAAACTGATCTGGAAATGAGAGCAAGATGCGTGTTCTCTCTGCTTGATGCAGGTCTCTTTCTCAGCTCCCTCTGTCAAACTCACATCTCTCCTGAGAATGAAAGAGGTCCAAAGGACTTCTTAAAATTGCTTAATACTCTTAAATTTTTTCAATGGCAAAACTGCAAAGCAAGTTCAGCAACAGAGTGCTATGTCATTTCTGACAGCTGTCAGAGACTTCTTGACATTCAGTGAAGACTCCAGTGATGGAGTCCTCAGTATTTTCACCTTCTATCCATTCTTGTGCTTCACTATCCTTATTATTAGAAAGAGGAATTTTTTTAAGGTCTAACAAATTTTCCTGCTGCAATTTAAGCTCATTATTCTTACCAGCTTCAACACAGGCATCAGAAACAAATTAATCACTGTCTCTGAGGTATTTAGAAACTATTCTTACGTTGCTGTGCCATGTCTTCTTTTATTCTTCTTTTTGCATGCTAAGCAACAGAGATCATTAACTTTTTCCTCCTAAAACTTATTTTCTAAATCTTGATCTCTCATCTGGACCTTTTCTTGCTCACAAACATCCTTCTTAGAGTGCAGTACTCACATCTAGGCATTTCTTTTCAACATGGGGCATACTAAGTAGAGAAGAAGGATTACATGGTAGCATAGTAATTAATAATTCTATTTTACATATCCTAGGCTAGGGCTTGCTGTTGTTTACAATTGTAACATCAGTAAATCCTGTGTAGCTTCTGGTCTACCTGCTCCTGAATCTTTTACCTCACTGAGTCTCTGCTATGTATTTGCAGTTAAAGCTCCAGCCTGAACAGCACCCTCTTTTTTCAAACCATCTCTCCAGCTGCACTGGATCTTTTAAATTGTGTTTCCTCAAACTCACCACCATCCTTATTAGATCAGTATCGTTTGCAAATTTAATAAGTAGTCTTCCGTCATCTAGATAACTTAAAACCTTGAATAACAGCAATCTCAAACAAACCTCTTCTGAAGCTGTTTTGCTGCATCTTGATATTCTGATAATTTTCTGAAAACATGATTTTCCAACCAGTTTTTCTGGTACAGAGCAGTCTGGCAAACAGAGGATAGATAAAGAAATATATTTCATTGTAGTTAAATGTGAGGTTACAAAACTAAGCTCCTCGTTCTAAAAATGTATGCTACACGATTTGTCTTGAGAGAGGTTCACACGTCTAAAGACTGCAGTGGATGGCATACTTCATCTCTAACAGTGACAAATAACAACTAAACAGGGGAGAGCAGATGAAGAGGAAAGGGAAAACTGACCACAGTGGCCAGATAGGAAGAGAAGTGGTGGGTCCCCAGATGAGTCTCCTTTCCTGTACAACAGTGATCACTCCCATACTTCTCCTATAGCAACCATGTGTTTTTCATTAGCATATCTTCAAACTCCCTCGAGGTCTCTTCTGCTTTCAGTGCCATTAGCACCAATTGGCATGGACTTGGATCAGTGTGGGTGCTGCAAGGCTGGTTGGTTTTTAATCTTGTACATGCGTGTTATTAGGTCACCTAATAGAAACCACAAGCTACAAGCAAGGAGTAGGAAAAGGGGGGAGAAAGAGAGGCAGATCTCACACCGGAGAGAATTACATCCC
The DNA here is from genome assembly GCA_013396975.1 of Bucco capensis. Classification (NCBI taxonomy): domain Eukaryota; kingdom Metazoa; phylum Chordata; class Aves; order Piciformes; family Bucconidae; genus Bucco; species Bucco capensis. Next base: position 95,237 of record VWZO01016706.1, on the reverse strand, counting down.
ATCAGTAGCTGCTGCTACAGTAATGCACTATAGATGTAGCATCATGAGAACAAAACCAACACGACAAACAGCATGAGAACAAAGGAAACAGTGCCACAAAGGCACTGGAAAACACTAGTACAGCAGCTCATGTGAAAGGTTGCAGAGCTGCAGCACATTACAGAAATGCAATCAGAAAGCTCTTAGCAGAGAGGCTAAGGCACTGCCCAGCAGTGAGGACTGACAAAGTAAGGCTAAAACTCTTCAGTCAAAACAGCTAAGTAGTATCCTGTTTGCATAAATAAATTATTGACCAGGAAGGCAGTATTACTCCTCTATTTTGCACACTACTGCAGTTGCTACCAGAATACTACATGAAGTTCAATTTAGATAGAATGTTGAAAAATTGGAGGATGTTCAGAAAAGAGCAGAGTGATTAAAGGGTTGGAAAACATACTTTATACCAGTATAGATGAGGAGCTCAACCTGCTTAGCATATCAAAGAGAAGGTTTAAGGTCTGATTTGATCACAGCTGAGAAAAACCTCATGGGGAAAGAAGATTTATCATAGATTTATTAGACAAAGATATAACAGGTTCAATAGCTGCAAGTCAAAGCCAGACAAATTTTGAATAGAAGACATCTTCTAACTGTGATCACATAGCTGATCAATGACTGCAATGGATTTCTATCTGAATTTCTTAAATCAAGATGCTGTGTTTCTGTGAAATTCTCTTTACTTAAACATGTGAATTCAGGGAGATGCCATGCAACAGAGTATAAGAAAATCTAAGCAAAGTCTTTTGATGAAGTCTCCTAGACTTCAAGGTCAAACTTAATTTTCTGTTTATTTTTGTTGGTTTTTTGTTTAACAAAAAAAATATATAAACTCAAGCTCTGACTTCATTTGATTTCAAGACAACCTGAAACCCCTTCTGAACAAAGGTGAATTGAATTAGTTACAGAAAGTATTTTACTGAATGGCTACTTGAAACCTTGGTATATTTACACAGAATTTTGCTACAGTACAGAACTTACAGAAAAATTATGATCACAATAAGGTGTTGTTTTTTTTTCTTCCCAAGCAATATCAGTCACCCTGTGGCTGCAATGCCACAAGTGCCTGTAAACCACAGGTTCAGGTGACATTCCTTAGAGCTAGCAGAGCTCAAGTGCATGCTCTGAGTCTGCATTGTCCCCAGCAGCAGGTTGAATCCATTATCTTGACATTTCTGGTAGAATCAAGAGATAGAACTGTGGTTCATGCCTTAGTGGCATGGTGATGATGCGTAGGTGGTTGGACTTGATGATTTTAGAGGTCTCTTCTAACCTTTATGGTTCTGTTATTCTGTGGTTATGATTTTTTTAATGAAATTATGAGTTCTACTATGGCATTAGAGAAAAATTATCTTCTCACAGCTTCCTGGTCTTTCTGCAGGTTGCCAGGCAGGATACAGAAATGGTGCTTAAACCTGCAGTGCCCAAGGCACTAATAAGTGACTTATGTGGAGTTCAGAGCAGTGTAATGTCACTGTCCTTTGTAGAAATTGTATAATTGTGTATACTAGGTAAAAAAGTCATGTAAGCCCTAATTTTGCCACTGAGCTCATTTTTAGAAATACTATTTAGAGAAACTTTATGTAAGCATTCCTGACGTTAGTGAGTCAAGCACTCTTTATTTTTTCTTTTTCCAAGATAACAGCTCTGATAAACTAAATGCTAGGTAAGTTTAAGTTTATCTTGGCAAGCTTGCTATTACCAACTTTTTTCTGGAAAATAACATCTCACAATCTGTTTTATGAACAAACGATTATTCTCAGTTATTACCCTAGGTTTACCCAAAGAACTGTAAATTCCCTTGAAGTACTCCCCTACCAGGGATTTTTTTTCCATTTCCCAATCAAATAGTGTTAAGCCAAACATATACCTTTGATGTAGCAAAGGACTTCAAACATTAAGTTAGTAAAATATAATTCAGAGGTTTGCAGCTACCTATGAACATGTTTATAGCACTCAGCTTGTGTTATAAAAATGTTCCTGTCGTGATACTATTTTGAGCACTTTTCCCTGTACAGTACACTCAGAGAAAGCCTGGTTGTCTCTCATTTCCTATGGAGCTGGCAAGTACAACATGCTTACAGGGCATATCTTGTCTGAAGCACAGAACTTGAATGCAGATCCTATTTTAGCAGTTGAGCTCAAGTGATGCAATGCTGATCATGACTGACTGCTCCATGTAAACTCCATCAAGTCAGCTTTGCATTCTTCCAACCAGCTGTTATGTTCCTGCACGTTTTAATCATGATTAGCTGACATAATGCAGAATAAGATGTGCTTCTAAGGGTCAGCTGTGGTCAGCATCCTGTCAGCTAAGTTCCCTGCTTACAGCTGTGTTCCAGCCCAGTGCAATTCTGCAATGCACACCAGCAGAGACTGACAGGAGCTGCTGGTAGGAGCGTGCACTTTGCACGCTACACAAGATTGTACCCTGTACGTTGCAACAGTATCATTAGTAACTGAGTCTGTCACTGAGTGTCAGAACAAGGTCTACACCACAGCTTTAAACCTAACTTTTTCAAATGCTGAGTTTCACTCACAGGATGGGGAGATGCAGCTGGTCTGGCTACCAGGTGCCCCCTGCAGCAATTCAATGTGCTGAGACAGTCACTTGTGCCATCTCCTCAGAATCCACTAGCTTCTCTAAGAACCATTCTTGGGTGGCACAGCCACAGTCAAGTTTCAACCCAGCTGTTCTGGTAGCATTTCAAATGAGATCATTTTAAGTAAATCTAACAGGCCAGTTCAATGGAAAAGAAAACCTCCAGGGTTTAATTTTCTCAGGAATTAGAAAGGTACCACCTTCACTCCAAAGCTGCTGTGTTTCAGAAGTACTGGAAGTTGGGAAGGTGCTTAGGAGAGTATCACCATATTCCTGCTCTGTCCTCACATCCTGAGGCAACACTTTTTGGTCTGTGTCAGAAATGGGATACTGGGCTACATGGTCTGACCCTGTATAAATTGGATCCTTAAGCCTAGCATCAGATGGGGAATTGTTACTAGAGGACAAGGCTTATCCTGTCAGAATTCTTTGGAAATCGAGAGCTTAGCAACTGTAGGCATTTGCTTTGAGGGGAAAAAGAAAAGCACTTCTCAAGGATATGGTCACAGTGAATCTTAATAAGCACAGACATTTTGCACATCATCTCTTTATTCTTCCAAGAGTAGACACATGACAACAGGTTAATGTCTTTGTTGTTTAAGCTATCTAAAATGTCCTTTAAGGAGAGGATTACTATACACATTATAGGATGGTTGTCTACAGGGTGATTTGCTTGAACTTAACCAATTTTTCTTCCCTAAGGTGATCAATAATTTTACCTACACAAGTCAGTGTCTGTTGCAGAAATTGTGTCCAAGTTCAATCCAGCTGTATAGCAAGGCCTTCATAGCAATTAATGGGCTAATTGCAGTGTGTATGCAACCTTAACAGTTAGAGCCATTGGCACGGGGGTGGTTTTATGCAGAGCTCACATGTTAAATAATTGTCAGAATTGTTTATAAGTGACAACCTAGAACCCTTGGTGACACTGATCAGAAAGTTTGAAATAAATTATCAGTACATTTTTTCAGTTTAATTATTATAATAACTAACTACACAATGTAATTTCACAAGGTGTGACTTATTGGTGATCAGATTAGAGATCTGTATGTTTTGCTATTGAACAGGAAGTGCTATGAGCAATAGCAATTCTTACTGTCATTTACTCTGAAGTTAGAGTCCCACTGAAAAAATAATACTGCTTGTTTAAAATTGCATCTGAAATCACTTAACTGAAAGACATCTTTTATATTGTGGATTTTATCTTTTCTGAACAGGTCATTTTTATTTTCTGGAAGGACAAAGTGATGCTCTGCTTTGTGGAAATAGTTCTGATGCTGGGTAAGACAATTTCTTCATGTTATTGCTCCGTGTACAAATTAGATACATGTTCTTTAGGTGTGCAGTCGGGAGGGGGGGATATATTTTGAGCAACCACTCTTTTTCCCAAAAGAAATACTAGTATTATACACTGGCCTGAGGATTTTGGTTCCTGGTCAAAGCTCAGTGGATTGGTTACATGAGTTTAGTCTTTGCATGAATGAATCAGTAATTTGCTCTTAGTGTAGCTCGTGCCTGGATGAGAAGCAACAGACAGAGCAGCTGGAAAACACTTGTTAGTTTGCAGTGCCAGCTGCACCTCGGAGTGCTAGCAGGCTCAGACAGTAGAAAACACTGACATGGAAATTTATATCACAATGTTAGTAATTGAAGAAATTATTTGGAATTTTATGTTTTAGAAGCTTAGATTAAAAGTTTGACACATTTCTATGTGCCTTTCCTGCTTAAATTTTCTAGTAGCCTTTAAAATCATTTTCTAGTAAAAATCACAACTGCTATTTTTCTAGTCAGATTAACTAAAGACTACTCTCTTTCATCCTAATTTTCTTCTAGACATTCCATACATTAATACTAAAACAACTATATAAAGTAACACCCAGTTTGTCTTTGTAGGCAGTGTCCAGAAGGATATACATGTGTGAAAGCTGGTAGGAACCCCAACTATGGCTACACAAGTTTTGACACCTTCAGCTGGGCTTTCTTGTCACTCTTTCGGCTCATGACTCAGGACTTCTGGGAAAACCTCTATCAGCTGGTGAGATATTTTAATACAAAATAGACTAAATACAAATGTATCAGTAGTGCAAGAGGCCTATAATCAACTTTCTTATCTTAATTTTAACAATATGTAAACCAGAACTCTTGATAACCTATTCTTGCTTATTTCCAGACACTGCGTGCTGCTGGGAAGACATATATGATATTTTTTGTTCTGGTGATTTTTCTGGGCTCTTTCTACCTAATCAATTTGATCCTGGCTGTGGTAGCCATGGCCTATGAAGAACAGAATCAAGCAACCATGGAAGAAGCAGAACAGAAAGAGGCAGAATTTCAACAGATGCTGGAGCAACTGAAGAAGCAACAAGAAGCAGCTCAGGTATAATTTATCGTGTAGCAATGTGGAAGTGTATGGAAATAATTTTACTATTCACACTTTTTCTTCTCTGTTTGGAGTTACATAAAATTCTGTTGGGCTTTCAACAGCAGAACTAGTTCAGAGATTTTCCTATTCTGCATTAAAGACATTTTACTTTGAATAATCAGCTGTAATGAAGAGGGAATATTCCAAACCAGGTATACACTATTTATTATGGGGTTTTTCTCTAGTGCCATTATTAGATTTTGTTAGACTTCTGCATTTAACTTTACTCATGCAAAATGAAAGAAGGCTATGACCAATACATATCATATGATTTAGGGAGAGGATATCCTATGGAAAATGTTAAGATCTAGGGTATTTCGAGTACAAATTCTGTATAATTAAATCTGCTTAAAAACCCATAATGTCATGGTTTGATCAGTGACACACATTCATTCTGCCCCATGGCAGGCAGCAGCAGTGGCAGCAGCAGCAGTAACAGCATCTGCAGAGTCCAGGGAGCCCAGTGCTGGGGGAGAAGCAGCAGGGCTCTCAGAAAGTTCTTCAGAAGCATCAAAACTGAGCTCAAAGAGTGCAAAAGAGAGGAGAAATAGAAGGAAAAAAAGAAAACAGAAAGAACAGTCTGGAGGAGAGGAAAAAGATGAAGATGAATTTCACAAGTCTGAATCGGAAGACAGCATCAGAAGGAAAGGTTTCCGATTATCTATTGAAGGCAATAGACTGACATATGAAAAGAAGTATTCTTCTCCCCATCAGGTATTGCATACAGTTATTTTTAGTAGGAGAATACATTTAAAACATCATAGGCTATTTCAGTCTTCCTGGCACTGCAGTATGGCTCTAGTGCCTAAAGAGAGCAGACACTGAGATTCTCATTGAACTTTGTTATTGTTGCTAGTGCTTGAGAGAAAGTGCTGTAGCTACTAGATTGTCTTGTGTAAAGAAGCATACAAAACCAGTCTCTGACTCTCTGGGACTTAGAGTGATTATACATTATCTAGACTTACTAAAATGCTGCAGCATTTTTCCATTATGATAGCCTCATAATTTTCCTCCTGCTTCAGTTATGTTTGGGGGTTGGTTTGGTGTGTGCAGGATACTGCACAGATGAAAAAATGTGCATGTATGGACTCTTTTTTTTCTTCATGAGCATTGAGCAGCTACTCAGCTCCTCTGATGCTAGGAGAAAGGAGTGCTCAAAATTGGTTTTGTTCTAAGAATCCATAAACTGGTATTTCTATCAGCAATATATATGTGTGTGATGAAAGTCAAACATTTCACAGCACCATTTAGCTTCTGGGAAAAATGGTTACTGTTCTTTAAGAAAAAAAAATCCTATGCTATATGAATAACCATGCCAAATCTGAAGATTTCAGCTACTAATCACGAATTTTGTTTGCCTGCAGTCTTTGCTGAGCATTCGAGGCTCCCTCTTTTCCCCAAGGCGCAACAGCAGAACAAGTCTTTTCAGCTTCAGAGGTCGAGCAAAGGATGTAGGATCAGAGAATGACTTTGCTGATGATGAGCACAGCACTTTTGAAGACAATGATAGCAGAAGAGATTCTCTCTTTGTGCCGCGCAGGCACGGTGAACGGCGCAACAGCAACATCAGTCAGGCCAGTAGGTCCTCCAGGATGCTGGCAGTGTTTCCAGTCAATGGCAAGATGCACAGCACTGTGGATTGCAATGGGGTAGTTTCCCTGGTTGGTGGACCATCAGTTCCTACATCGCCTGTTGGACAGCTTCTGCCAGAGGTGATAATAGATAAACCAGCTACTGATGACAATGTAAGAAAGTTTTAAATAGCTTAGGCATCGTGGCCTTTTCTTACTGCACCAGCCAGTGTTTTCTACAGAATGGAACCCTTGGCAATGCTTCCTGGTTGGTCAAGCTGTGAATGCTCCTGCATCTTGTAAAATCTTTAATAAATAAAACAGCTAAGATAGGTTTGCAGCCTAAACATTTATTTAGAAACATTCTCATAACTAACAAATGTAACTTCCAGTTTCCAAGTCACAGAATATGACCTTTTTAACACATTCATAAAAGCACTCTGCTTTATTCTGTTAACACGCTATACTTTTGCTGCTCGAAGGGTCCATCTGTACTGTCTGCAAAATCATAGTGACTGTACAATTGAAAAAAGTATACAAAAATGTCATTACCTAACTACAATCAATATGATGCTGCTATTCCATTATCAAAATTAATACTACGAGTTAATTTTGATAACATTTAGTCATCAACCCTATTAAAAATGTAAGGAAGTTATCAATTCATTGTTATGATCTATTTCTCATTCCTATACATTTTCCATCCATTGCTGATGGAGTTCTGTAGTGTAGATAACAAATGTTTGTTGGAAGATCGTGTTTGAATATATACTTTCAAAATCCTAACTATCTGTGTGAACATATGTACAGCACATATTGCTGCCATTTCCTTACCATGTACAAGGTAAGAGTAGATGTGTCAAAAAATTTCTTACTTAGTTCAAAGTTGCCTACTCACATTACTAAAACAATCCTGGCATGAGGAAGCATGAGGAAGTCAGACTTTTCTTACTTACAGTTTGCCTAGGGGAAAAGACTATTATGTTGTAAAACCTGGAATATTCTATCAGCAGAAGCTAGGGGGAAAAGAAGGCTAAAAAGAATTTATACGATGTTTTGAACCCAATCCTTTTCTATTTGTTAAAATAACTTTTCATAGCTTGAAAGAAATAAATGTAAAAGTAAATGAACTCTCACTCTTGAAGAATAGGTAAATATTGCCTCATATGTTTTTAAACTTATTTAAAAGACATTTAAAGGTAATAAAAGTCTGACATGATAACAATTGAAGAGCACGAAGCACGTAACCAACCTAAGACATTAATAACAGGATTCTATGTAGTATTTGCTTATTTCTCTAACCTGTTCTTGTTCTCTGTATAGGGTGCCACTACAGAAACAGAAATGAGGAAGAGAGTATCAGGCTCTTTTCACGTTTCCATGGACTACCTGGAAGATCCAGCTTTAAGGGAAAGAGCCATGAGTATTGCTAGCATCCTCACAAACACTGTGGAAGGTGTGTGCTACGCATAGCTTAATATTTAATACCTCTTTTTCCATTGGAATTCTGAAAATTGGAGTTGAATCTTAAAAACTAGTTTTAAACAACTTAATTTACAGATATCATCCCACAAACCAACACATTGGTCATTAGACTCAAAGCTCTTTTTTGATTAAAGTTATTACGTAAGCCTTTCTAAGTCACTTTGCCACCATCTACCTCATGTTGCCATCAGAATTAGGTTTGATGGTCGTGAGTGCATAGTCGTGCATAGTAATGAAAAATATATTCTTGGACACAAAAAGGCCACTGAACATTTTTCAAATACATGCAACCATTGTTAAAGTATACAGGTATTTTAGCAGTTATATCCATTCAGTTACTCTTTAAAGAAGTACCTTTCTATGTGATAATTTTTTTTTTGCTTGAATTAGGAATGAAAATTATATGGAAATTTTTTTACCCAAACACCACAAATTTCAAAATAAAAATATTTACTTAATAGAACAGTAAGGAGGAACAGGCTGAGGTGTAATCAAGGAACAATTAAATACATACTACAGATAAATGCATGAATTCATCCTGATTGGCATGGTGATTGAAATACAAAGAAGTTGTGCTTGATAGAGGAGCTTTGAACAAAAGAAATGCATTTGATTTTGAAAGACTTTGTTGAAAAGCCCTTATTGGTAGAGCATGGGACTTTTGATCCCAGGGTTGTGGGCTTCTGCCCCACGCTGGGTGAGGGGCTGCATGGGACTTAGTTTCCAATTGGGGTTAAAATATATCAATCCTGTAAAAAAAAAAAAAAAGGCTTATAGGAGGTTATTGAGTGCCAGTAGCCAGTACAGGAATGAGAACTTGACTGATATAACTCATATAGGATTGAGGAATGTGAGAGCAATCACATAGTTACTTGTATGAACTTCCTTTTCTCACAGAACTTGAAGAATCTCGACAGAAATGCCCACCCTGCTGGTACAAATTTGCAAATATTTTCTTGATCTGGGACTGCAGTCCACACTGGTTAAAAGTAAAACACATTGTCAACTTAGTGGTAATGGATCCATTTGTTGACCTGGCTATTACCATTTGCATTGTTTTAAATACACTCTTTATGGCTATGGAGCATTATCCGATGACTGATGAGTTCAATAATGTACTTTCAGTTGGAAATTTGGTAAGTCTGTTGGGTTTTTATGCTCATTATTTGGAAGGAAGTATATCTGAAAGAACCAAAAGGAGCTTAAACAGGGCTTTGTTTGTTTGTTTGTTTGTTTTAAATAGTTGTGTTTATTGCCCTCCAGATATGACTATCAGAACAGTTTGGGAAATTTTACTCTAAACCCTAGCTCGAGTAACTTATGATACTGTAAAATCTAAATAGTTGAGTGCTCTGCAAAGGCAAACAAAAACTTTTAAAAATGGCCCCAATGCTACATTAATTCCATCTTAAACAGAAGTTGAGTTGTCTAACTACTAAACCTGGAAATGCAATTACTTCCATGAAAAAGACATTATGCAAATAGAAGTAGTGTTACTTTTTCAATCAATACAATACAAATCTGTAAATTATGAATGTGTTTGTAATTGCTGTTTCCTGGCTGCAGGTTTACAGTAGCTAAAAGAGCTGTTTAAAAGCTTTCTAGAGAGTTCTTCTGCAAAAGAATCTCTATATGGATATGTGTAATTTTTATCTTTATGTGCTTTATGTAAACCTATGAAAAATATCCTGCAGTACTTTTTCCTCTTAGAGTTTTTTATATTTGTTATCATCAGATAATTAGTAAGATATCTTTTCCTCATGTTGTCAGCTGTATTTTTTTACCTTTTACTTCAAGAAGATAAATTATTGAAGAATTCAGGAGTTAATTTTTTGTATCTGTGATTCTTTTGAACTGACAGGTTTGATCACAGAAGTGTCTGCAGCTGCAGTCCTACTTTGTCTCTTATTTTAAGAATTGCTTTCTTATAATGGGAATTTTAGTAATCCTTGTTTTGTAACAATTAAAAAAAAATATCTCACATCATATAAATAAATACAGGATTTAGAAGAGAGAATTAATAGATAGGTGCATAGCTGGTTTTCATATACTTAAACCAAGGGAAACTCTGAATCTTGTATTGTAGTATTTTATAGGTTTGCTTTCCAACCAAGAAAATGAGATATAAAGCTTGGTTGTACATATGACCACACAGAGTGTGAGAGAACATGGCTATAAACACCATGCTCTTCCAACCTCAAGTGTCCTGACATAAACTCCTTCTCCAAAATCGGTGGCTTTGGTGCTTCACCCACTTGAAAGCTCCTTGAGAACCTCACCATCCTGATCATTAGGAACCTAAATCAGTGTTTCAAAATGTATTTATTCATTCCAACCTCTTCCTCAGGGGATCCCATCCTGTAGCTTAAAAAAAATAATAACCTCTCCAATGTTTATATTTGGAATGTATTTAAAGGCCATAATAAAATCTGTCTTGAGCATTTGTGTCCCTAGGTAGAGCAATTCAGACTCCTCTTGTCCATCTCCTGTTTATCCTAGATAAATTATTCTTTTTTAGCTGTCCCATTTTCTATTCAGCTTGCTTGAAAATGGGTTATCAAAACCAATAACTAAAGCATTTCAGACTAGGACTCAGGTAGTCTTTAATGGTGCCTTCCTTCCCTATAGGAAATTGTTCTAAGACTTCTCTCGAAGCTGCTCAGGGTCACTGCCCTGGTGGCTCCAAAACAGGATTCCCACTTGGAGCACGTCATCCCGCAATAAGAAACCATTACTAGTAATACCATGTTTAAGTCTAAGATTTTCTAATTGATGCTGCTGTGTCCTGTAATTAGTATACCAAGAAAGATGTTATACTATATAATTTCTTGGAAAGCATTCTGGTTTATGATGTGAAAATCAAATTTGGAGTATTGTTTGTACAGTAGGTGAGGAAATGCGTATCCTGATAGAGTTGAAATGGGATTATAAATGCTATAAAACAGAAGTTTATGTAATTTTTTCAGGATAAAATTTAATTAATTTTAAAAATTACCTGGGTTGTGTGGCACTGTTTAATGGAAGGTGGGCCTAATAAATCACTACAGTACACTGAACAACTATTCTTAAGTATCATTTTTGGATAAGACATTGCAGATACATAGCTTGAATTAAAAACCTGGACAAGAGCTAAATCTGTGATAGCATATTGCACAATGGAATAACAAAATGCATTTTGAATTCAGGTCTTCACTGGAATCTTTACAGCGGAAATGTTTCTCAAGATAATTGCAATGGATCCTTACTATTATTTCCAGGAAGGCTGGAATATTTTTGATGGTTTTATTGTAACCCTTAGCTTGGTTGAGCTTGGTCTTGCAGACGTGGAAGGCCTCTCAGTTCTTCGATCATTCAGACTGGTAAATATACATCAATTGCAATGGTTTCATTTCAAAATGCAGTGGGGTTTCATTAAAATAATATTATTTTTGCCTCAGTAAAAATGATTTGATGTTTGCCACGATACTGATCCTGATGTTTCTTTCATTAGTACAAAGCTTTATTACTTGTGGTTTCTTACTGTCTTCAATGGGAATTGATAGGGATCCAGATAAATAGCAATGGATGCCCTCAGCCTACCTCCAATGTATTTATTGCATATACACACCTCAAGCATCTTGCTATGCAGAAATAAACCAACTCTCTAAGTGTATTGTGCTCTGATTGGTATTACAGGAATTACTGTTCTACAAGTACCAGTAGAAAAGTGGCCCAGATTTCAACAGGTGGACCCTAGATTTTAAATTCCACCTAATATGACTGGTAGCCTCTCTGGCCTTCAGTAAAAACTCTATTTTGAGGATATCAAGCTGTAACTTTGCAAAATCTTGTTAACTGAAGTTTCCATCTTTATGCTTTCAGGCAGAAGGATACCCTCTAAACAATCCTACTCAGCATTTTTGGTAGAAATATCCTTTCACAAATTAACTTTAAAATATCTTTGTGTCTTTCTTGCTGATTGTCCTAACATTATTTTCCTTTTCTTCCAGTTACGAGTTTTTAAGTTAGCCAAGTCTTGGCCAACTCTGAACATGCTGATTAAGATTATTGGCAACTCGGTGGGGGCTTTGGGCAATCTGACCCTGGTGCTGGCCATCATTGTGTTCATTTTCGCTGTGGTTGGGATGCAGCTGTTTGGCAAAAGCTACAAGGAATGTGTCTGCAAGATCTCCAGTGACTGTGAACTTCCACGCTGGCACATGCAAGACTTTTTCCACTCTTTCCTGATTGTCTTCCGAGTGCTGTGTGGAGAATGGATAGAAACAATGTGGGACTGCATGGAGGTTGCAGGGCAAGCCATGTGCCTTACTGTCTTCATGATGGTCATGGTGATTGGAAACCTCGTGGTATGTAATCAAAGCATTAGCAAAAAATTATTTGGCAGTAGAGTGAGCTCAACCCTGAAGTGAACTAAGTGCTCTGGTTCTGCTTCAACAAGCACTTAAGCAGCTGGTTTCAAGTGATGCTTAAAATTAATCTTAAGAGATTGTTTGGACTGACAACAAAGTATTCTGCACTATCAGAATCCTAAGAATGTGAGAGTGAGCACTTAGTCACATTCTTCATTTGTCTTTTGTCTCTTTGTAAATATTTTGTTCTGCAAATAATTTTAGTTGATGGGCTCTTCATAAACCATTTGTTGTGGACTTTGGTACTGTTTATCTCTTACAATTAGTCACCTAAATCTAATTTCTACTGTGTGATGTGATAAATTAAACTTTTTAATGATGCTGGATTGCAAGCCAGTTACCTCCATTTTAAGATTAAAAGATATGGCTCTAAAGTATTTAAATACTGTGGGGATTTAAAGACACCTTTACATATATTAGTCACTTGTAGGAATATTTTTAAATGGTGAGCAGGACCTAAGTGAAATTGTAAAACTTCAGGGGTTTATGGAGAGCAACAGAAGTTTTAAGTGTGCATTTCTTTGGTTATGATGAATTACTGGGATTTCAGTCTTCAATTTGATGGCTTTTAACAAAATAAATGTGGGTTTGGGGGATAAAGGCTAGAACATCTTTTTTATCTTTCTGCAGGTACTGAACCTATTTTTGGCCTTGCTTTTGAGCTCTTTTAGTGCAGACAACCTTGCTGTAACAGATGATGACAATGAAATGAATAATCTCCAAATTGCTGTAGCAAGAATGCAGAAGGGTATAGATTATGTGAAAAGAAAAGCACGCGAATTCGTCCAAAAAGCTTTTGTTAAAAAACAAAAAGCTTTAGATGAAATCAAACCACTTGATGATTTGAACAACAAGAATAGCTGTATTTCTAACCATACAACTGTGGAACTAAGCAAGGACCATGACTACATTAAAGACGCAAATGGAACAACTAGTGGCATAGGCACGGGTAGCAGTGTGGAAAAATACATTATTGATGAAAGTGATTACATGTCATTCATAAACAACCCAAGTCTCACTGTGACAGTGCCAATTGCTGTGGGTGAATCTGACTTTGAAAATCTAAACACAGAGGAATTTAGTAGTGAATCGGACCTGGAAGAAAGCAAAGAGGTATTTAGATATTTTGTGTGTTTCTCTCTGATCATTTGAGTGTTTTCCTTTTTTTTCCCAGCATAAGCCAGTGTATTCAGTTCTTGATCATTTGTTATTCTGACACTTCTTTGTATAAGGGAAAATATGAGTGTATAAAGGAGGGTTTAATTCTTAATGAACAAAAGTGTGAGAAAGGGTTAAAAATTACAGTTGATAAGAGACTAGGTAATGGGAGACCAAACTAATCCCTAAGAACCATTTATGGTCCATATGGTAGTTGCAACAACTGGTAGAGCAGGACAGGGTCTTAGCTACAGCCTTATTCCACCAGAAACTGTTGTTTGCCTCCTGTAACAAGGAGGAGAGTCACACATCTTCTCTCTGTCACTCCAAAGATTATCCTCTATGGAATTTTTTTTTGCAATCAAGTATAAACCAGATAATGTAGAGATAGGTTATGTATTTCCTTTAGACACTTGAATTCTTTTAGATTTTAAAACTATCAGCTCTTCTAAACCTAGATTTCTATAAAAGGAAGTTTTAACCACAGACTCTTCAAGATGCTTCAAATTCACTTACCAATAAGTCTTGGAATTTTTCTGGAAAAATGGTCTGGCTACTACTTTAGTAAGAGTTTTTTGTTAGGATTTGGGGATTTTTTTTGTCCTCAGTATTAACAAGTCTTCTGCAACCTAGCATTAGTGCACCTATCTTGTATTTATTCCATTACTTTTTTCCTCTCTACATCTTTAGCTATGTTTCCTTCACAATTTTTACTCAATCTTTAGCCGTGATACCAGCCAGCTAGATTGCAACTGAGACCTAGCTGCATGTTAAAATGCTTAGAGTTATTTGGATGAGGGAATTGGGTTTTTTAAAATTTGGTTTCCGTTTCCCACTTCTCTCTCTCTTTATGCTCATCATGTAATTGAAAATTTGATTAGGTTATAAAACACAATCTGATGTTTTATGGGCCATCCTTATTGTATGCAGTTTTTGCTTCCCTCTGAGATAGACCTCAGCAATTTTAATCTGGACTTTGTGACCTCTAAAGTAGCCTTCTCTTCTGATTGGTGGGGATTTTTTGTCTCATTCCTCTTAGCTCCCACCTCATTTATACAGTTATATTTAGGCTCCTACTTATTTGTCAGTAGACACTACAGATTCCTGCATATATGTTTAAGCTTCATTATTTCTATGTAGGTCAAGAGATCATTGCCACTTATGGTTAGATGTGGAAATAAATCTTTACAGGCTTAGTATTATCATTTGTATTTTCCAGTTTAAAGCGTAATTTTGTTTAAAGTCTTATCTATTACTGGTACAGCTTCTATTTAATGAATCCATACAATGCAGAAGGAAAACCAAAGATTGTACAAATTTCAGATATGTTTACCAGCAAGTTAGTTGAGTGCTAGAACATTCAAAAACATGGCAGAATTAACTTAGTCAGAAAACAACTAGTATTTGCGTTTAAAATATATAGTGTGCATTTGTGATGTTTTGTTTTTTCTTTTCTTTTCCAGAAGTTAAATTCATCTAGTTCATCAGAAGGTAGCACGGTTGATATTGGCCTTCCTGCAGAAGAGCAACCAGAAGCTGAACCTGAAGAAGCCCAGGAGCCAGAGGCCTGCTTCACAGAAGGTGTTTGGAACAAAAATACTAAGCCTTATTTGGGAAATATGGAGTAATAATTTTAAACCAAGTATTAATATGTAGGCATTGTATTAATGTTTCAACTGTGATCATTACTGTATGGATACTGATACTACAATTATACTTAGAACTCAAATAGGAGGCTTAGATTTTTTCATACAGTAAGTACGTCGTCTGAAATTTTTACCCCAAAGGAAAGTACAATTTAATAACACTTGCCCATATCTTACTACATAAGCCTATGATACATTTGTATGGGTTTGTATATTTTTTACTCATATTTTGTATTTTGTCATTTGGCTTCGTGTTCCACGGACTTTCAACTTTTTGTGTGCACTGGACTAAGCACTTAGTTCTTGATAAATGAGAAATACTTTCTTCTGACTTGTTCATTTAATTATAAATTCCAGTTGTCACAGGGCTAATTTTTTTCTTTGCTTTAGAGAAAAAGAAGATCATCTAGGTGAAAGTCTGTTGGGTTTTTACTGAATAGCAGAGCTTCTGGAAAGGTAGCATTGTATTATTATAGAATGCGTAACCAAAATTGATGCTATTCAACAAAATCTCTTTTTTTTTCTTTCTCTCCTCAATCTATACACTGTTTTAAAGGCTGCGTACGAAGGTTCAAGTGCTGTCAAGTAAGTGTAGAAGAAGGCAGAGGAAAGCAGTGGTGGAACCTAAGAAAAACATGCTTCAGGATTGTTGAACACAACTGGTTTGAAACGTTCATTGTCTTTATGATTCTCCTCAGTAGTGGAGCTCTGGTAAGTAAAACATGAACAGAGTGAAAATTCCTTAAAAGTTGTCTCTTCAAACATTGCTGTAACTTAGTTTTCTCCACCAGAAAGAGCACACGGTTCCATGTCTTCAGATGACAGGACTATTCCAAAGGGGGCTGAGTGAAAATGAATGTTACTATCAATAAATACCCAAATCCTTGTAAACTAGCAGACCATTCCAGTTCTTTCCTTTCAATAAAATCAATTGTTCCCCATAAGAAACAATAAAATAACTAAGATGTAAAAGCAATTGAAAGGAGAATTTTTGGGAGGTCAGGAAGAATTTCTGAAAACTACATGCTATATGATTTTTCAAATGGCTAAAAATAAAAACACAGGAAAAGAGCATTGCAAGGGTCTCAGATATTTTATCTATCTCATAACATGTAAATGACACAGTAAAGCAGGTATTTGATGTAGGTTTCTCCTTGGAAGTAAGGAAGAACTTGGCTTATGATTTATAACATCATTTTCAAAATGCAACAGAGCTTAAAAACAGAAGGTCAGTTGTATTGTAATTGTCCTGAAAATATTATAGATGTGGCCCTGGAATTTGAAAATGAATCTACCTCCATACAAACCAAATGACTTGGGTACAATTCAATTCAGACTCAGTGCTATTTGTGAGTACTGAAAATGGTCAGAGAAGAATATTTCACCATCAGCAGTAACTAAATAAAAATCTCTCCCCAGTGGCGTGGGTGCTGTGTAATATCAGTTCCTCCTTCCTGAGAGCTGGAAAATACAATTCCAAAAGGGGTAACAACCTGAAGTATGTGCAGTAACAAATGCATTTAAATGTGTTTACTCACAGGCTTTTGAAGATATATATATTGAACAGCGTAAAACTATCAAGACTATGCTGGAATATGCTGACAAGGTCTTCACTTACATCTTCATTCTGGAAATGCTGCTGAAGTGGGTAGCCTATGGCTATCAAACATACTTTACTAATGCCTGGTGCTGGCTTGACTTCCTAATTGTTGACGTATGTAGTATATTTTCTAGATGTTATGTTTTAATGGATTCTGTTTGGGTTTTCTTTAATTACTTGCTCTAAATTGATGAATGCCATCTAGCTTCCTTTCCAATTTAAAAAATTACAATTTAGAAAAAAATCTTATATTTCTCTGTATACTCCCTTGAGGAAACCTCCAGTGTGCAGAAACTCATACTGTTTCTGCAGTCAAAGTTCTGTGCATTAAACTAAAATATTGTGTTTTACATAGTTAAGAAATCACAACCAGTTGCTACATTTCTAAGATAGAAATTCTGGGTAAAACTTACAGGAAAAAAATAGTAAACAAGATAATTTTTAAAATTAAGATTAACTTTGTCCTGGTTTCAATGATGTAGAAATAGACACTGAAGAGGTAAAAGATGAACTTGATAAGCTGCTTTTGACCCAAAGAATTGCTAGAAATCTGACCGTTTCTGAATCTGTTCCCAGCATAGAAGGGCTAATCAAAGCTGTTCAGTTCCTCAAGGTTTTCTTTCTGGTAGTTGCCTACAACCTTTGTAATTGGTGTACTTTGTGGATTAAATACATATGGGATTCAACTTCACATGTACAGCTACAGAGAAGCACATTCAAACACAGTACTCATCCCCTCTTTGGAAAACACTTATGTTCTTTAGTACCTAAATTCATCTCAAAATCGGTACCTAAGTGGCACCTATAACAGAAAAGCTGCAAGAAGCATGCAAGCAGAAGCACCTGATCCTTTCCCTAACTGATTTCACTAATATTTGACCTTCTTTAAATCATATTATCCCAAACATCCATCTTGTGAATGTGACAATTCGCATACTTGTTTATGTGAAGGTGTAATACATACTCAAGTGTCTGAATAAGCTCATGATTAATCCTGAGTTTACACACCTGGCTATTTTCTTTAATTTCACTTTAGATTATGGCAAATTGAAAGCTTTCAAGTTTTCAGGGGTATGATGAATGTGCTGGGGAAAGCAATCCAGATTTCAGAAGAGCCTAGTTTTGTGGGTTGCTAGAGCTCATGATTGACAAGTACAGAAAAACTATTAATTATAAAAGCTAAAGATTTCATATACAGTGCTTGTTTTTAAATATGGTTCATAAAGAGCACTGTCCTAGGCTTCTCTTGACTTGATGCATTGCTCTTTATAATGAAAGAGGACATGAGACCACTAAGCTATTGTTGGCCTAATGAATAGTTAAGGAATTAGAGTAGCACAACAAAGGAGGATTTAGAGGAAATGGGAAATGAACAGAAGGTATTATTTTGGACAGGAGCCATAGCAAATGTAGAGAATATGGTGTTTCTCGCTGAGGGAATGAACAGACATAGAATACAGAAAGGCCTGTGGAGTTCTTCCAGCTATGGAGCTGACTTACAAGGTCTTTAAGAAACAGCATTATCTGAGATAATATCTGGCTGTAGAGCACATAAATTGAGTAGTCAGGCAAAAGAATTAGTCAGTATAACTGAATACAGAAAAAAATAATCCTTTCTACCAATTTGCAGAGCAACAATGTTGCTCTTTGACCTATCTGTTAATTCAAAACAGGCTTCAATCTTTTCCCTTTCAGTTGCAGGCAATCAAATGGGCATTTTGAACTAAAGTTACTGATTCCAACAGCACTGTAAAATCAAGAAGTGAGAGCAATGCCTAATTTGCTAAAAAAGAGAGATTAATTTAATTTGCTTTTTATGGTTTTAAATGCCCTTGGATCGCTAGAAAAAACATGAAATCCAGAAATATTGATGTTTCCAGATATTGTTGCCTTATGGTGTATTTCTTTGTTTTACCTATCCTACACTTCTTTCATACTACTTTATTTTGTGTGTGAAGACTTTATATTCCTGAAGAAAGAAATCCTTCTAAAGAAGTTTATATCTCACATCTATGGTATGTAAAGTAGTATGTACAACATAATAATTTTTACTTTCCTGTTTTCACATAGGTCTCTTTGGTTAGCTTAACAGCAAATGCTTTGGGTTACTCAGAACTTGGTGCCATTAAATCCCTTAGGACACTAAGAGCTTTGAGACCTCTAAGAGCCTTGTCACGATTTGAAGGGATGAGGGTAAGACAAAATGAAAGAATCTGAAATAATGCATGCATACCTAGAAACAATGCATGCAGAATAAGGAATGACAAGTCGATGCAGAAGGGCTGAACTATCTTTTTATCTATTGCATATCTTTTACTAACAGATAAGCAAAAAGCTTCACCAATTCATCTAAATCCATGTGCAATATCATAGAAGTTACATTCATTAAAGTTACTTTACTTTCTAGCCAATCTCAGGAGTTTGCCATATAAGGCTTTGAAATTACCAACTGTGATCTCTCTTAAGAGGCTCTTAATACTGAATAAAGTGTAACAAGGTTTTATTAATTTTTGCTGATACCACAATATTAATACAGAAAATTTAATTTAGCATTAGTTAATATTAAGATGTTTTCTGTTACCAGTTGAAATCTTCCAATTTTCTTTGTAATTATAAACCACCTTTGGTCAAAACCCACTGAGAGATGTTCATACTCACTAGTGATTTAAATTTGTTTCTGAGTTTGGCTGGCTTTAAAAACAAATCAAGTTATTTAATTTCTCTGAGTTTTTTTCTTTTTGTAAGGTAAATGCTTTTTGTATTTCCACAAATCTCTACTCAATATTCAATACAATGTGTGTAAGGTTATTTCTTTCTTATTCTCAGAGGCCCTGCTTACTATTCATCTCACTCAAGAAAGCATTTTAACTTATTTTTTCATTTGTTTATGCCTTCTGTTCCTTAAAGCCACTGAATACAAACTAACTCTATATGCATGTCATTGAAAAATGTTTGAAGAGAATGCTTTTTGCTACTTCATGGAAACATAAGAGGAAACAATACACTAATGAATTTCAAGTCAGTTATAAACCAGTGAAATAGCCTCAAACATACTGTGTCTGAACAGCCTCTAGATACAAACCTAGGTTTCATCAAGTTAAATTGAGACTTAGAATTCTGTTTCTTAAATTGTATTCATCAGTCTGTACAGCTCTACCTCAGAATGCATCAGAAAAAAATACTTCTAATCAATGATGACTAGAGTCATCAATTTAAGTTTCATATAGAAAATTGACTTTTAACAGTTTTCTCATCATTTGAAATTCATTAATTGATATTTCAGCAGGGTAAGAGCTGGTCAAGTACTACAGAATATACGAATTTTCATTTACATTTTGAATGACTACTTGATTTAGCCATTTTCCTTTGTCTTTCTTTGTACTTACTGTTCCTGAACATTCCGATAAGTGTGGTTTTTGGCAAAGAAATGTTGGGAGATTGATATCAGCTTTACTTTTTTAGTAATGTTTTGGTCAGCTGCAGGAGGACTGGGAGAATATTATAGACATTGCCCAGGAACAAGAACTGCAGCTCTTTAGATGACATGGGACATAAAAAACAGATCATTTCTAGAAATATAATGCCAAAATCGATTGCCAAATGTTTTATTCCATTTTTTGGTTATCATTACATGATTGCTTTAGTAAATTTTCCACTTAAAAGAGTTAGGATATTCATGCTCAAATAAAAGTACCTGTCATTGGAAATATATTTGCTGCTTTCTGTTCTTTCTTACGGATTAACTATGAAACTATGCCAGAAGCCAAATAATAAGGTAGAATTTCAGATAAAGAACATGAATATTTTGTAGCAGCTTACCATTTAGGAATCAGAGATAAGCCTGCAAAAGCAAAAAAAAGATTCCAGCTCTGTCCTCCAATATTATTGATGATCAATCGGTGAAGTGCCTGATTCCAGTCACGTAGCAAACTGCACTGGGCAACTGGATAGACCTTAACCTTCACTATTAATTGTTTGTACTTCAGAAAATGGTTTATCCAAAGCACTTGGCAGTATTCATGACATCTCATTGACATATGCAACATTGCTTTACGAATGACTCATGAACAGTAAAAAGATTCAGGTAATAATTGACCAGCTAATGATAAGACTGTAGTCAAACTGCAGTCTTTCAGAAACTGAATTCATTTCATAAAAATCCATAAAATGAGTTTCTTTTATCTGCCAACAGAAAGTAAAAATACCAACCCTTTCTTCTTTCTTTTATGCCTATACCTACACTAAGCTGTGACAAAACAAGCTGAGTTTTTACTGAAAACTGTGCAGATTTTGCCATGAGAATATAACATGCATATACCATGAAAGCCCTTGTATGTAAAAACTACTGCATCACTGTGTAAAACAATCTGCCAACTTTTCAGCTACTTGAAATCAATCTTCTTCTTCAGTAAGTTTACTATACTGATGAATCGAAAGAATACATTTTACATAGTAAACAATAGTAACTATTTTGGTAAGCCTAAACATGAAGCAAAATTCACTTTTTAAGTTATATTTTTATAAGTTATACTCTGTAGTTACAACTTAATCTTGCAATTATGCTATTTCATAAATGGGAAAAATCCTCTTTCCAAAGTGAACATAAGAAATATGAATCACTTGCACCAAAACAAGAGGATAAGTGCTCCATTGTCTGTGCTTTCCTTGAGCACCTAAGTCAATTCTGCGGTATTAAAGGCATTTAAAATATCTGCTAATATACTAAATTCTGAGAAACGTTGTTACTTTCTGTATAGAATCTCAAAACTGACTCCACTCAGATGCTGGAAGGCAAAGTAAAGAATTGCTTTAATTTAATTTAAATTTCTGTCTCAGGGTTTATATTCTCATCTCAGTGTACATACTGAGCAGAATTTTCTGCAAACTGAGAGTTGAATATACCCATTGCTTTTTGTTTAGCTTTTTAGTACTTGCAGAATAATGCTTTTGCACTAGTTCTGAATTGATATGCTCCTTGTAAATGTAGAATACTGAGTATACATTGCTTTGCTGAGTTAGAGAATTGAGTGACAATAAAGCATGCGTTTGTTTTTAATTTCACAAAATAAAGCATGTCATGCCGTGCTTGAGTTATTTATTAGAGAAATAGTAGAAGGCAGCAAACAATCTGAAATCCACTTGCACTTTCAGTTTTGCATGCCTTATGCATATTTCTGGCTGATGGCTTTAAACATTTACTGTATTTCAAATTTCCAGTCCAATTTCATAACTTGTAAAACTAAATTAGAGTATTTGATGTCTTTAATGTCCTCTAAAATTCAGTGGCTATTCCTTAGATTCCCTTGCCAGGAAAGCGATAATGAGACATTTTCAGGAGTGCTCCAAACTTCATTAGTAGGAAATCAAAATTTCTCCTATGATTCAGTTATAAAACACAACATCAAGTGTCTGTCGTTACAGATTCACAACTAATAACAGGCTATATATTTCTATTTCGTATAGGATAACCTTTCTTCAGCTTGGATGGGGTGGACCACTGGTTCCTCCCCTTATCTATGTTATGGGTACAGTATTTCCCCCTTTTCTACCCTTAATGACTACAGTGTAACAAATCACTTACGTTGTGTATTAGGGTTAGAAGGAGAGACAATCTTATTTGAGAATCCTAGTAGCAGCAAAACTAGATTTTATATATATTCACTCTACACCTTCTTCTTAATTGTTTTAAATCTTTGGAAATAGTCTTTTGAAATTTCTGATGTTACAGAAATAATGTGAAAGCTTTTGAGAAAATCTGTGTTGTTATTTAGAGTTTTCCGAGTTCTTTTCAAGGGAGAAAGCTACCTCAGCTACTTTTAGATGCTTTTTTAAACAGAGATAAAGAAAAGCTTTCTTTAAAAATTTGAATCGGGCTTTTAGATTGTTTTGTAAAGATCTGTGCTTTGCTCTGTTACTCAGTTGATAGCTACATGCATTCAAAAATATCCCATAGACAGTTTTGAACGTTACTTGTAATATATTAACACACAGAGAAAATATTATGATCTGAATAATCACAACTAGAGATACTTCTATAATTGCAGTTTGGATTTTACTTTTTGAACTCCTCTATGTTACCCAAGTAAATCACTCAAAGTGGATATAGATAACACGAGACATTGTTTAACATATATATTACTCTCTTGTAAGCTGAATTCAGTCTTCTTTGACCTGTGTTGGAAACTAGTTTTGTGATTTTTATAAAATGCCAATAACAGTATAATTTCTGTAGTATCTTTCCTGGAGTATAGAAATGTTGTGCAGGAGACGTGTCAGTGACATAAAAATTTACCTTCACGATCAGATCCTTAGAAGAACCCAGTTGTTAGACTACAACCCTTGCAAGCACCAACTGTAGGAGTAGTATTAGTGCAGGGGGTTGTAGACCTTCAGTGTAAATGATGTGTCTTTTCTCTTACATATATATCTCATGTTGGAAGATAAATGTGATGAAAATGCAAACATGAAAAAGTTGTATACATATATGTGTATATGTATGAAATACTGCTTTCTTTTAGAGGAGACATGGTTTTCCACAGTGATTTATTTGTTTGAATATGTTTGATTGATTGATGAATATCAAGGTATAAAATAGTCTAGAGCCCATTTATCTTTGTAAGTGTCAGGTATTGCTTCTCACTTGTGCTAATTCCTATTCCACCTACCCAAAGCTATAGGAAGGTGAACAAACAGAATCAACTTGGGCTTTTGCAGCTTCCTCACCAGAGTCACCCTGACCAACAACATCCCAGCCGTGAGGAAATGCATAGGTAATTTAACCAAACAAGTAACTCTGCAAGTATATTTTTCCATTTTATTGGCATTATTTTCTATATCAAGGAATAACAAAAAATAGGCCTAAAAGAACAGCCCCTTTTAAAATAAAAACTATATTTAGCATCACATATATATGTTCTAGATTTGAAGAACAAACAAAAGTAGGAGTTGGAGTTATCAACATTCTTTTAACCCCTATATGTTTTCAACAAGATGAGACTGGCGATTTTTATTTGCTAAATTTTTAACTCATTAAGAAATGCTAACTGATCTCAGGTTTTCTTCATTTGGTTGACTTTTCAATTGGTTCACACTTCTTTCTGTCCATTTGCTGTAACTTAAGTGCATAGGTGTTGGGTGTGTATGTATGGATGCTACCTTGGACATACATGATGCAATCTAATGTCCCAGTTATCCTGCTATAGCTCACCTGTTCTCAAAGCAAATGCTGCAACAGTAAACAGAAAAACCACTGATAAAGCAAATGGCTCCAACTGTATGTGCTGCAGAGATGAAAGAATTCTTCCTAGGGTGACTGTACAGTCAGCCAAGCATCTGACCAGCATGTGAAAATGCAGTTTTACATTATGAATACAACAGGGCAAAAAAAGGCTCAGCACTGGTGGGAGAAAAATGAAAAACTCAGACAAAACCAAACACATACAGAAAGCAACTTGTAAAAGTTTTAATTTTCTTTTCTTCTTTTCTTAAAAAACCTTCCAGGGGGACTGGATAGCTCAAGGGGTTGGTAATAGGATACAGAGCCTTTCATCTCTAGGTCACCAGTTCGCATCCAGGCCAGGTCAGTAGTGACCAAAAATGGTTACCATTTGATGGGTTTTCAGTGACCTATGTGGAATAAGTTGTTGGAAGCATGGTTTGAACAGTTGCTGGCAGCTGTTCACTTCTTATTCAAGAAGATGTGGCTGATCCTTTAGCAGTCTCCCTGCATTAGCTGTTCATCTAAAGATGCCAGATGCGCTGATGGCATTTTCTAGAAATCATTCTACAGCTATGATCAATTCATAATTGTTGTAACAATTACTGTAGCTGTGAGTGTTCTGCTGCCTGTTCTGGATCTGTGCTGTGGTCCCATGGATCTCAAGGTTATTAAAAAGGTAACTTCTATATGCACTAAATTCATAGGTAACTTTAATGTGTTTAAATGGTAGGGCTAAATCCCAATCTTTCTTCCTTGACTTCTTTCTTTTCAGGTTTATCACCAAGATTAAATGGAGGGATTCAATTAGTATAGCACACCTCAAACATTTTTATAAGTGAAGAATAAAGAAGAAAAAAAAGGGGGGAGGGGGAAATGAGACAAGCATTATCTGGCCTAGAATTTCAAAGCAGCAATAGTGTCAAATACAGTGTCATAGATCAGGTCATACTTTGAATGAATCCCAGAACCATTACACTCCTAATTTTTATGTTGTTCTCAGTTCCATCAAGCTAAGCAGCAACAGATTTCTTCTCCCCACAGGACAGTAAAAAAATGTTTCCCTCACTCCTTTGAAAATGTTATCCTATCTTCAGAATATTACTGGGACCATGCTAGCCTATTTAAATGGCTAGCTTACCCATACATCACCTACATACTTCATATTTTCTGTGATAGAAATCTCAAGAAGGAAGCATGCTTCCTTTAAAGTTATCATCAAAAATAAAAGCTGCCAAGAAAAGCTAAATTTTACAATGTTCATGGCTTTATAAAATATAAGGATAATTCAACTACAGAAGGGTCCCATTTCTACTGTCTAGTAGTGGAGAAGGCCCTTGAAATGAGAAGAAAATATGCCCTGAAAATAATATTTCTACTTAAGATCTCTAAACAGGTCCTAGTCCCTGCCCTAACATTTGGGAGGAGGAGGTTGCTGAGTGATGAGTGACACAACCACAATCCTCTGCTTCCAACAGCCTTCAAGAGGCAGTGAAACACAGGTAGTAAGATTGAGCAGCTCTCAGCTTGCTCAGAGTTAGTTGGCAGTGGGGAAAATCCCTCTGTGTTGCAGAAAGCAGGGAACAAAGATGGACTAAGGCACTTTAATACACCCTGAGAATCCATGCCAATCCTTTCCTGTCTTACTCCAGGAGTTGGATGACTGAGAATCAAAGCTCTACTATTTATTTTACTTTACCTTCCTACAAGGTCCTAAAATCTTTACAGGGAAAAAAAATAAAATTTAAAATAAATGTAATTTGTAAATGAGATCTGGTATTGTATACTTGAGAAGAAATTATTGCTTAGCTATTAGCCAACTAAGTATTACATAGGTTTTGATAGCTCTGACAGACACATGTGATTAATTACTGTATGGATCAGAAAAATACACTTTCTATCTGCATAAGTAATTACTGACATCTTGCCTGCAAGGGGTTGAGAAGGCAATTTCAAAAGCAAAATTAAAACCCCCAAATATGTCCTTGATCTATGTCCTTCTTCAGATAAATGAAGGGTATTACTGATAATACATGAAAAAATAAGACTGGAGCTTGAAATAAATTATGTTGATTCAAGTAGACATATTGCAAAACTGTCTTGCTTTCCTATACAAAGAAATTAATCTTTGTTATAATCTTGCATGGAACAATAAGGCAATAAAGATATGTATTTAATTCCTGCATAATCCTTTTACTGTAGAGCTTAGTTTCTAGATTCGTGGCATTTGTGTTTTCAGTTTAAATTTTGAAGCTATGCTGATCAAATCTACAGGTTGCCATTTTTCTTTAAACATTTCTAATCTATAATTTCATGCATTTTTATAATTTTATTATGTCTTATATTTAACGCATTTGGATTTTTTTTTATGTAGAATACATCGGTGTCAGGCTTTTTCTTACTACCACCAGGTCTTGTTTTTTTGTTTTTCCTGTAACTATTTTAATTTCCTCACTTATTTTCCTTTCAGTACATGTACTAAAGTTAAGTGTTTAGAAGAAGCATAATGCTACAGTTACCAATGTACTGCTTTAACCTTTCTAGTATTAATTTCTGAACAAGCACTTGCAAAGCATTGGTAAAACAGCATGCAGAACTTAATTACTGTGACTACTCTTACACTCTTTTCTTTTTCCCCCTGTATTTGTGTACTAGGTGGTTGTGAATGCCCTTTTAGGAGCAATTCCATCCATCATGAACGTGCTTCTCGTTTGTCTTATATTCTGGCTAATTTTCAGCATCATGGGAGTAAATCTGTTTGCTGGGAAGTTCTACTACTGTGTTAACACCACAACTGATGAAAGGTTTGAAGTCGACCAAATCAACAATTTTAGTCAGTGCGAGGAACTCATAAAAAACAATCAAAGTGCCCGATGGAAAAACGTGAAAGTAAACTTTGATAATGTAGGATTTGGGTATCTTTCTTTACTTCAAGTAGTAAGTGATCATTCTTTATATACCTCTTACTGTTTATACATAGTAGTGAAAAGCAATTTTAACAACGAAGACAAAAAACATTTACCTGATAAACTTTATCTATGACTTAGTAATACTGCTACACTGATAATTTCACTTTCGTAGTAAGCAACAAGTAGATCCTACTAAGATTTTTTAGGACATATTACAGAACCAATGGTGCTATTCTTCCTGTTTATAGCTCCTTTAGTCCTCCAGCCCCTTCTAACTTGCAAAAGTTGCTGGGAGTACCTAGAAATGAAAAATAAAAAGCTACATTGGTGTAACTAAGTCATAGTCAAGAATTCCAAGGAGAAAATCCCCTGTCAGTGATGTGGCTGCCACCAGTGCAGACTTATGTGAGCTAAGAAGCAATTTCTCATTTGGAGGAGGAGAAAAAAAAATATTATCTGATACTATAATTTACAAAATATTTCCCTTGCTATTTTTGTGCATATCCACCTAGTAGAGTTTTTTCATCAAAAACTGAGGGAAGAAAAGAAGGAAGAAAATCTATGCAGAAGATAGCATAAGGTTATGTTTTCAGTACCAAATATTGTGTCCTCACAACTCTGTCTTTGTATTTTGGAGTAGCTAACAATCTGACCCAGCTTTAATCAAGAAAATGCCCATGTTGAGTGGATTCAGCAACTTCTAGGGTTTTTTGAGGTTACTGTCTAATTCCACAGAATCTTACTTCTCATTTTTATAGGTTTTTAAATAAATTTCCAGTTTTTATGTTGGCATAAGAAATGTCCATAATACAAATCATGGTCCTGCACAGGGTATAAAATAATAGTTCTGAGAATTGTGAAATGCCTTTCCTACCTTACAGAGCATCTCAACTGTGTGACTGCAACGCTGACATTTTTCATTTCACTATGATGAATTCATTAATTTACTGTCACATCACGGAAGAGCAGACAGGGAACAGCATTATTGAAGAAACAAACTAGTGAACACAATTTGGTTTTGCATTAGAAAGACTTTAAATATTTCTTATCTCTGTCTTAGTTTTGAAATCCATTGTCCTAGAATCTCCCTTGGGGTCTGGGAAGCAGAATGCTTTATTATACATATTCAGGAGAAAGAAGACATCAGCAAGACTCTTTCCAAGTGGTTTGCAGTTCATCTTCCAGTAGCAATCTAGTCTTTTCTGGGACAGGGATAACACCAAGTACAATTTTCCTGGATTTGTAGTCACAATTGCCTCCCCTCAGCTGCTTGAAGTCATATACATTTCGGTGTTTCAGCTATGCATAGCTTAATCCATCTTCTCTTCGTTGAAAAGCAACAACTGTTTCTTACATGAAGACTTAGATTCTTAAAATATTGACTTGTTCTGGGAGGCAAATTGGAAGAAGTTTGCCAGTTGTTCCCACACTTGCAAAGGAAGCATGAATCTAGACCTGCTGCGGAGGAGCCTGACTCTGATGGGAGGACAAGGCAATGGCTGTTGTGCTATGTACCATACAGAGATTTCACACCCAAATCAGAGGCATTGCCTAATGCATTTTTTCTGTAAGTAGAATGTCAATAACAACACCACTTACTTTTTCATGCTTGTAATAGCATGAAGACTTTTTTTTTTTTTATTTGACATACCAGAAAAAAATAGGGCACTTGTGTCATTGCACAACACTTGGACCTCCAACTTTTAGGGTTTGGTAAGTAAGCAACTCGTAGTGATTTTGCACTTCCAGAATGATAAAAGCCCTAGGACAAAGAAGGCAAAACACCAGCTTTATCTTCAGTTTATGCTTGAAAATGTGCAGAGTCCTATGTATTTTCACCCTTGAGAACACAAGAAAGGCCATAATTTTAAATATTTAAGATATATTACTTTCTCAAAGAAGATATTTATAAAATTATTTGCTATTTGATACATAAAGTACTTTGGAGGAGAATTTAGAACAGTATACTAAAGACATCATGTTGGGAAGAAACATGACAAGTCAGTAAGTATGTCATAACTCTAGATTTCCCTACCATTCCTAATAAGCTTGTACTAATAATTGAGTAAGTACTAAAGTAGTATTCAATTAGAGGTAGCTGTAACTATGCCAGAAAGGAGAAAACAATTGAAACTTGAGCATTTGGCATAAAATAAGATATTAAGCCTGAAAAATCTGATTCAAAACCCATGGTTGCAACTAGATATGCTTTCTGTGCACCCATTGTGAATATTAATGGCCTTCTTTTAACATCTTAATGATTAGTGGGAAAGTCTGCTGAGGCCAGTTGGTTCTCCATCTGAACAACCTCAGGCACAGACTTTTGTTTGTGATGGACTGGAGAAAATAACCCCATAGAGGTCAAGGTAATTTTTCTAATTACAAACTCAGTGATAAATATAAATATAAATGCATGAATTACTGATACAAACTCCCTGTTTCAGGAAGCTGTTTCTGCAGAAAACTGACTTACAATCCAGTATCATTTCTGTTCTCCATTCTACTCTCTGACCCATACCTTTTAAACTAGTCAAAGGATGTTGTAAATTCCTTCAGCTTTTCTGGTTTATAGAAACCATACAATATGTATCTTTATTTTCTGCATCACTAAGGTTTTTCTGTTTGGCATGAATACTACTGGGAGTAGTACCATTTTCAAGGCAAAAGAACTCCAGACCCTGGCTCTGAGGCCCTTGCTGTTCTAGGAAAGACATGAATGAGTCCCGTGAACAATTGATATATCCAACTTTTGTAGACTTTGTTGACCAGAGACTATTTTCCTGAATTCTTACATAATTTGAAGTGTGAATATTCGTGCCATCAGTCATAGAGGTACACATTCTCTCTGTAGATTGGTTGGTTTGGGTTTTTTTGCTATGATGCAGCATAGCTCATGTTGATGTATGTGAATCTTTTCATTTCTTGGTCTGAAGGTGTTTGAGTATTTCTTTGTCCCTAAAGAAAAGCATCAAAGCAGAGACAGATCTGCTGGAGAAATTCCTTTCACAAGTTTCATGCCTCAGTGAGTGAAGAGGAAGAGGTTTGTGTACACACAGAAATGTGGCACCTGCCCTGATAATTTTATGGCCTTATGCCTTTTTAACATGAACCTAGTGTTTGGATTCTTTGGTAAGTAAATCTCCTGGAGGCTTATTTTTATCCTGCTTGTAAGCATATATCCTGCTTACCAGGATAAAATGTGGCAAACGGTGGGTCACAGGGCACAATGTTATACTATTCTGCTCTTACTAGTATAAATAAGAAAACACATCTTGTGAAGTGTAGGGTAAAAAAATCAGAAGCCAAATTCCAGGGCTATAAGATTAGGATGGCTTCAAAGTTCCAGCAGGTTAGTATTTAAAAGAGCATTGATATTGTGTCTCCAAAAGGGAATGTGAATCTTCCTGGTAGCTATTTCTAGTCAAGAAATGGAGTGGTGAAACTCTAGCTTACTTCTAGCTTCATCAGATACTATTCATCAGGAAAATAGTCTATCTTTTTTTAACAACAGTAAAGTAGATTAGGGGATTTTTGTTTTGTTGGTTTTCTAAGTACATTTGAGTCTGCATTTGGTTATATAGCTTTCAAATTTCCTTGGCAGTAAGCGAGCACGTGGAGCAGATGCTGATTTCAGTTACAGTGCTGTAATCTTTGAAAATGGTGAAATATCCTTGATTTAGTGTCATTGAGAATATCAAATATATTTTTATATTTGAATATACAAAATGGAAACTAAGAATTTGATCACTTAGTCATGTTTCTGGGTTATTTTCTATTCAGTATGCACAAATCCCCAAATAACTTATTTCTGTTAAAGAAAATGCATTGCAGATAAATTTAAGCCTAATATAAGCAGGCTCAAGCTTTTACTGAATGCAGTAAAAAATAACACTTCTTCACTAACTGTGATGTCTTGACACTGAACCTACAGTTCCCTTGTTTGCTATTATTCAGGGAATGTTTTTAAAAATTACAAGTTCATCTGCTGAACTGACACTTCTGCTGTGGGAATTAAAGATCTTACAGCCAAGTTCTCCACTAGTGTAAATGGTTTTGCATAATGAAGATTATATTCACTGATTCCTACTGATTTTCAGGAGGAATTTAGAATAAAGCAAATAATGTGATGAGGGAGTATATTTTATTATCAAAATTACTTAATTTTAATTAGATTTTAGGATTGTTTTCTTCATTTCTTGAATAATGGTAATATGATTTCATGAAACTCGTAGAAAAGACACATTTTACTTTAGATATTTTGAACTGCAAGATAGGGTGAAAAAATATAAATATAACTTCTTACTATGTTCTTTTCATGTTGCCTTTTTATTAATAATAAGCATACAAAAGCTCAGCTCTTCAGCTCTTTTCCCGAGAGCTAGGTGAAAGGTACTGTTTGTTTATGATGAAGTACTTGACTGATACTGGGGAAGCTTAGTGTTTTAAATTAGTCTATTTTTTCCATTCACTCTAGTTAGTCTAGGCTACACCAATAAATTTGCAAAAAATAAAAAAGGAAAATTGCCCTTTGCATATGCAAGGATCCTGTGTCTGAATCTGAGGCTACAGCACACAATTTGCAGAAGAGCCACTCTATCCTTTGTGTCATCTTCCTGATGGAAAAGGATGCCCATTATTTGCATTTAGCATTTGGGGCTGAAGTGCTGATTTCAAGCTAAGTTATGACATTCCAGAAAAATGCAAATAATTAATCAAGACAGATGAAAAAGTAGCTAGCACCTGCAAGATGTGAAGTTATCCTCCTGCCCTATTTAGAGCTCAGCTGAAACAGAGTCCAGTTTTGGTTACCATTTCAAGAGATGAACTAGTGGCAGAGAGCTGAGAGGAAAATCATGAGAATGATTGGAGTTCTGGAAAACAAGATCTACACAGAAAGACTGAAGGAACATTGATCACAGCACAGAGAAGAAAGGCAGTAGCAATCAGTCTGCAAATAAGTAAAATGTGCTGCACAAAGGAAGATTAGTACTCTCTTATCCAGATAGGTAATGATTGTGACAAGTCTTAAATTGCAACAGAAGGATTTAGATATTAGGAAACAATGAAGACCAAGTGACGGAATAAATATTTTTATGAGATTGTGTATTGTCCATCATTAAAAATCTTTGAGACTGTATGAGGAATTAGTAAGCTGCTCCTACCTCTCCTAATATCTTGAAGTCCAAATATTACAAAAGGGCTTTCAGTTCTTCATCTGAGACTTCTACTTCTTTCAGATTTATTATTGATTTATTGGTCCTCTGATATCACACTTTGATTTCAACTGTAAGGAACCTGAACTTCCTATTTTCTGTGTTGATCCCAAGATGTGGAAGTTGTTGCATACTGGATTTGCATCTCAGGATAATCATGCTCTTTTTAATACTCTACTGTCTCAGAAGTGTAAGGAACCTCTTTTCCTTTAAGAAAATAATTCTTTCTCATTTTAAGTTCACTTCAGGACGATGCCAACTGCTTTGTATGCTGCATAAGCAGAGCCTTTTTGAAACCTCCACTAGAAATGAAACCTCAGGATGATGGAGATGCAGCAATAACCATGGATGAAGAATGTTCCATTCCTGACTTGTTTCTGCAACTGGTCTCTATGGCAAGGAATATGAAGGAGCCAATGATATGCAGCTTTGTTTAGCAAAATTATAACAATTGAATCACAGAGAGCTATCCTCACCTCTTTGTTTTATTCTGAGCACAGCTGGATTAAACTGAGTGATTTCTACTTGAAGAGGTTGCCTAGTCAAAAGACAAGTATTTGCTACAACAGAGAAAATTCATTTCTCTTTTGATCACTCAGATGAAGCAATCTACACTTCATTGTCAAATATAAAAATTTACAGATCTTAGGCAGAGGAAATAGATATAAAAGTTCCCTAAATACTGCCATTTATGAGGCATATTAAGTCTTTGATGCACACATAACACATCTTCTTACTAGTTGATCTCAGGACATAGCTGCGGGATCTAGCCTCTGTAAAAGACAATACAATCTATTTAAAGTGAAAAGAGAATTTCTAATTCAAGCAAGGTCTTTCAAAGCAAAGAAAAAACATCAAAATTCTGATTGATAGGAAAACACCTTTTCTGAGGTGATCAATTTTTCGTTCCTCTTGGTTGCCACCTTTCTGACTACTTGGAGAGGGAGGGACTACACATCAGTCTCCATTGGTGGCAACTCGGCTACAGACACCTGTTTGTCAGCTCAGCCATCCATAGCCTTTGCAGTTGACATCATTGGATGAACGTTTAGTCCACCAAAAGGATACTGCATTCTACCATATCTGATAATTAACTAAAAATAAGCTAATTAGTTTTACTGCTTAAAATGCTCTTACAGCGAGAAAATAGGAAGATACTCAGTAGTATATCCAAAGAGCAGCTGTGAAGAAAGCCAGGAGATAATATTATCTACAGATCTCATGTTATGCTAATTACTCCTGGTGCTGTAATCAGCTGCTGGAAATAATAATATGAATTATCTTCAAGCTCTATGCTTAAACAGGTTGTGTACTGTTTACAGGCTACATTTAAAGGCTGGATGGATATTATGTATGCAGCTATTGACTCAAGAGATGTAAGTACAGCAAATACTCTAAATTATATTTTTTTTCTTCAGCTCTGTCTATCAAAAAGTGTGTATTTATATATCTTCCTAAACTAATATCCTGCCAATTGAAAAAAAATAAATTAAATTAAATTAAAATTAAATTTATATGAGATTTTACTGTAACAAATTGTGGAAAACTGAATACAAACTGCCAGATACTGTCAGTAATAGATGGAATGGAATGGGCAAAATAAATTGATATACGTGACAGGAATATTGTCCAAACACAAAATGTTAAGGATATTTTACCCAAGTTTGTCACTTGTTCAGCTGAGATTTTCATAGAAACTCTTAGGAATGATATTTCACTTTTTTTTCCCCCCCTTAGATATTAGAGCAACCCAAGTATGAAGACAACCTGTACATGTATTTGTATTTTGTCATCTTTATCATTTTTGGGTCTTTTTTCACCCTGAACCTGTTCATTGGTGTCATTATTGATAACTTCAATCAGCAAAAAAAGAAGATAAGTATTGTTTCATTTGTCTTTTAAAGATATTCTAAAATATTGCATTTTGGAAGGTGCATGATATGGAATGTACACCCAGAGTTCATTCAAAATTGAGAAAGCTGAGTATGTTAGGGTACAAAATCTTGCCAAGATTTAGTATGCATTAAGATAAGATTTTACATTGTAATGAATGGGACAGATCCTTGTTTTCAGTGTCTGGTTTAGTCTTCCTTAAGTCATCTGTTTTCCCATGCCTAAACTTCATGAAATCTTCATGATCCTTACATGATCAAACCCCTGATTTAGGCCTCTACATAAAAGCACCCATAATTTCTTGATATTTTTCTTCTTGATTTGCAGTGGGGAAAAAAAAAAAAAGAAGAAAAAAAAAAAAGCAGCTATCTGGCTATTCAAAATTTATTATTTCACCACACTACTACAGATGTTGTTTTAATGATCTTAAGTATTCAAGTTTTATTTTGTGGCACTGAATGATCTGAAGCTATGCAGAACAGGAATAATTTGTAACTATGTCAGGACCTTTTTTTATTGTTTTGTAGTGCAGATGTGGACAATCTCACTGGAATAGATGGTCTAAGTATCAGATGCTCATCTTTAAAATAGTTTTCTGTAAACAGATAAAGTGAACAGATAATATAGTGAAAGTTAAAGGACAAAAGCAGCTGTGAATTACCAGTTTAATTAAGTTTAAGAGGTTTTTTTTCCCCACACTGTATATAAAAGTGATTATAACTAGTTTTGATTTCATGTTTTTACTTTGGAGGTCAAGACATATTTATGACAGAAGAGCAGAAGAAATACTACAATGCAATGAAAAAGCTGGGATCCAAAAAACCACAAAAACCTATACCAAGACCAGGGGTAAAATTATTTATATACATCAGACCAATAGCTATTTATGAACAGCTCAGGTTTTATTGATATATAGGAGGGAGAAGTATGACAGTGTGAAAATTATCATTAACTAGTGTATCAGTCAGCAAAATCAGAAAGTGAAAGCACAGTAAAAATAAAATTGTATTTTCCTTGCAGCCATGTTATATATGAATATACAAAGGAGGCTGAGCTAAGGTGTTCTATTCACTTGTATTTGACTGCTGTGCTTAAGACCATCAGTTACAGTTTTATTGAAGTCTTACAGGTCTTGTATATCTTTTTCTACTTTCTCCTAAAGGAAAAGAAAAACAATTAAAGCTTGTATTGTTTTGTTTCTTTCTTTTCTCCTCAGAACAAATTTCAAGGAATGGTCTTTGATTTTGTGACACAGCAAGTATTTGACATAAGCATCATGATTCTTATTTGTCTTAACATGGTTACCATGATGGTAGAAACAGATGACCAGAGTGAAGAAATGGAAAATATTTTATACTGGATAAACCTGGTGTTCATTGTTCTTTTCACTGGAGAATGTGTTCTGAAATTAATTTCACTTCGCCATTACTATTTCACTATAGGCTGGAACATTTTTGATTTTGTAGTTGTCATTCTCTCAATAGTAGGTGAGTCTTATTACACTACAGGAGGGTAAAATGAATATAAGATGAACTTTTACTCAAATAGAGCTATATGGTTGGCTTTTGCCGTTGCAAGGTTTACAAGTAAATCATGTAACTTTTCATTTTGTCTAATAATTTACCTGATCCAATCATCAAAACTGCTACAATCACCAAACATATATTGTACCTGCAAACATTAAGTATAACTTTTGTAACAGCCATTATGCAAGTGGAATCTACAGAATATCTTTAATTGCTACGTAGTCCCACTAATTTTAAAACTGTATTTCTATATTTCTACTATGATATGGAGATTACGTGGTAATGTATCTTGGTTTTAATTTTTTTCTATTTTAGGTATGTTCTTGGCCGAGATGATTGAGAAATACTTTGTGTCCCCCACCCTGTTCAGAGTCATTCGCCTCGCCAGAATCGGTCGAATCCTGCGTCTCATTAAAGGTGCTAAGGGAATCCGCACTCTGCTCTTTGCTTTGATGATGTCTCTTCCTGCCTTGTTCAACATTGGGCTGCTGCTCTTCCTGGTCATGTTCATCTATGCCATATTTGGCATGTCCAACTTTGCCTACGTTAAGAGGGAAGCTGGGATTGATGATATGTTCAACTTTGAAACATTTGGCAACAGCATGATCTGCCTGTTCCAAATTACCACATCTGCTGGCTGGGATGGTTTGCTAGCTCCAATTCTTAACAGTGGGGAGCCAGACTGTGACCCTAACAAAGCTCATCCGGGGAGCTCGGTGAAAGGTGACTGTGGCAACCCTTCCGTTGGGATTTTCTTCTTCGTCAGCTACATTATCATATCATTTCTGGTCGTGGTGAACATGTACATTGCTGTGATTTTGGAGAACTTTAGTGTTGCTACGGAAGAAAGTGCTGAACCCCTGAGCGAGGATGACTTTGAGATGTTCTATGAAGTCTGGGAGAAGTTTGATCCGGATGCAACACAATTCATGGAATTTGAGAAATTGTCTGATTTTGCAGCAGCACTTGAACCTCCTCTTCATCTACCCAAACCAAACAAAGTCCAGCTTATTGCCATGGATCTACCCATGGTAAGCGGGGACAGAATTCACTGCCTTGACATCTTGTTTGCTTTCACCAAGCGTGTTTTGGGGGAAAGTGGGGAGATGGATGCCCTCAGAATACAGATGGAAGATCGGTTTATGGCATCCAATCCTTCTAAAGCTTCCTATGAACCAATCACAACCACATTAAAACGAAAACAGGAGGAAGTGTCTGCTGTCATTATTCAGCGTGCTTACAGACGTCATCTTTTAAAACGAACAGTAAAACAAGCTTCCTTTATCTATAACAAAAACAAAACTATAGGAGGGGCCGGTCAGGGTATGAAAGATGACATTCTTATTGACAAGTTAAATGAAAACTCATTTACAGAGAAAACCGATATAACCGCGTCGACAGCAGTCTGTCCACCTTCTTATGATCGTGTAACGAGGCCGGTCAAAGAAAAGCATGAAAAGGAAGATAAAGATGTTCAGAAATAAAAGCAAATAGCAAACAAAGTCATCTGTGTGCAAAGTAGTTCCTAGTCTGTAAGGATCGTGTGTGTCAACAGGACTCCTGCTGGAGGTCTATGCCAAACTGACAATTTTTACAAATAAACTGTACATTAAAGGTCAGTGCCTATTAAAAGACAGTGACCCCTCGTCAGTGACTGTGACTGTGATTTGGGGAAACAATCTTGACAGGAGGTTACTGTTCTCACTACCAGCTGACACTGCTGAAGAGGAGAGAAAGAATGGCTACTCAGACTGTAGGGACCAGTTAAAAGGGTGCAAACCAAGCATTTGTGTGTTTAGCATAAAACAATCCAGTAACTGTATCCACTGTCTGCATTTCAACTGCCACATATGCCATATTTTTACAAAATCTGTGTTGGTGGGTTCATCTTATTTTTATTCATATGTTGTTATTATATGTGACTATTTTTGTAAATGGGGCTTCTGTTGGGGAAGGGCATTCAGTACACCTTTACAGCTATCAGGGCCACGTGTTCTATCACACAACTAATATACACACAGAAATGATTTGCATGAAGGCATGCTGCACTTAGAGATCATGCATGAAAATAACATTAAGTCACAAAGAACAATGTTGGGGTTTTTTTGGACCGTGTTTCTGGAAAGGAATAACAGATTTTGAGGTGCTTAATTAATGTATTCATGTTGTATCACGTCCTAACAAGTCTTGGTATGGAATCACAGATTTTGTCTTTGTCAAATGTCGTTCTGCATACAAATACTAAACGAATTTGCCTCAGCCCTCCAAATTGATCAAAAAGAGCCCTTTATAAAGTTCTTTTGCTTTCTCCTGCAGTATTGTTTAGCCATCTTCAGCTCTCAGTAAGGTTGATGATGTTGTACATGTTAATGAAAAGCTCTCTGTTCTGTAAATAGTCATTTTTAACCTGTGGTGCATGTTTGAGCAAGCAGATAATGACCTTAGCACATTTATTGCATCAAATATGTACCACAATAACTGTAGCGTGCAAGCCTTCAACAGGTAAAATGATGTATTATCTACCATTATAGATAGTTTGGATGCTGTCAGTGCATGTTTATATTGCCTATGCTGCTGTTCCTTTGACTGTCCAGGATTCTTAAATATGGGAAGCCATACATCAGAGCTAAATGAAACAAAATACTCAACAAGACCTCATTCGTCCATACCATTAAGCAATATTTTGCAGCTATTTAGGAGCTTATTTGATTTACAGTTTTGAATTTTCAGTGAAAGGCATATGGTGTATATCCAAACTGTACAGACATGTTGAAAACTACTAAACCTGTTGAAAATAATGTTAGAATTTTATAAGCAAATATAAATACTGTAAAAATCATTCTATTTTGGTTTTCAGCATTATGTACATAAAACAAGAACTGGATTTTATCTTCAGGTTGATGTCACACCATTTTTGTTACCTTCTGTCCATAGCTCTTTTTCAGGGGAGAGCTCCAGAGAGTATGGATAGCTGTAGGTTCTTATTTTTTTACAATATTTGCAAACATGTCAGTACTTTCTGTGAAATAAGTTCATCATTTGCTTCTAAAAATCTGAGGGTTTTTTGCTGTTGGGAAATAGTGTAAAGATCAAATTGAATGTCTAAGCAGTGCCTGCATCATAAATTTTCAGATACAACCTTTCTTTCACAGAATCCTTAATCAAAATTTTCTCATATTTACTCACAGGTTGGGTTTTTTGGTTTTAATTCATGCTGCACTAGCACAGTTCTAAATGTTATCTTGGGTCCACAATATTTTTTTCACAAAGAGAAAGTAGCAAAATTGTATAATCCAACACATCAGGACATTTTATGTTTCTTACACAGGAAAATTAAATATAGATTACTTTTATGAAAATTATTGACTAATACTGTATTAGTAAACTGCATGCAGGAAAATGATACTATTACCCTAGCTGACGCTAAAGAAAATTATTAATGTGCCAGAATAATAAAGATTACATTTTTTATTGTATGTTTCTTTTGTCTTGATTATCTGAAATTAATAAGAAAAGGTATGCTTTTGAACCCACAGAATGAGAGGATACTGAAAACCTTTCGAGACAGCTGTCCTGTTCTTGCAGGTAAGCAAATCAATGCTTCAATGAATTTATGAAAATATTCACTTTATATGTTTACACAATTTTATACTGCAATCCCCTACGATACTCAGAGGTGAATACTCAGCTTTAAAACCAGTTTATGAGCAATCGTGTTCTGTATGCTTGCTCAGTTTCTGATGCAGAAATAAAAGTTAATAGCATCTTCCCTGAAAAACATCACAAATCCTTCAAGGGAGGAAAATGTTTCTTCTTCAAATTGTTCTGAAATGCATTATGAAAAGAAGTCCAAAACTTTGATAGAAAAGCCTAAGTATCAAAATGAAGAGATATGTATTTTCACATTACTATGTAGACAAAATATGTCTTAAAACGTTACTCTAAAACATATATAAATTATCCACAAACTGGCAGGAACAACAGTCTGCTTCAAGAATAAGGCAGTAAGTTGAATAGTATTTTTAAACAGTTTTAATTATTTTTAAACAGTGCTTTTTCTCAAGTAAATAATTTTAAGATGAGAACTATGCCACTGCTACTGCACAGGTCATGGCCACACAAAAACAATTGTTCCTCATACTTATTTTAGGTTGACTTTTTACTAGTATTTACAGCTCTGTAATTACCTAGGAATAAAGAAAGAGTAAAGTAACAATAATAATAATACCCCCCAAAAGAACCCCCAAACAACAACAGAAAGACCCCAAAAGAGAACTCTCTGTATTTTGTTTTGTTCTGTTGCTGTTCAATTTCAACAGAAAAGCTTCACCTAACTTGAAGTGCTCGGTATTGCTATACTCTATGAAACACACGGAGCGTGGGTCACGCAGTCATAGTCCACCCCAAAAGCAAGAAGGCAGATTCTCCCCGGCCTGCAGGCGGCCCTGCGGCAGCCACCGCCGCACGCGCTCCTAGCGCAGGGCCGGCAGCGTAGGGGCCGCAGCACCGCGCGACAGGGAGCGCCGCCACGCGCAACCAGCCCTGCCCTCGCGGGCTGTTCTAAGCCCTCCGCCTCGGCCTCGCACCCAATGGTACAGGACAACCCTTCTCGGTGGTCCCGCCCCCATCTCCCGAGAGACCAATAGGCCGCCAGACGTGTGCTGGCGTTTTCCACAGGTTTCTCTTCCCGTGTCCCGCCCCCTCTCTTCCCTCTAGACCAATGGCAGCGGGCGCTCCTGCTAGCTAGCCAATGGCTAGCTCCAAGCTCTCCCAAATACCCCCAAGCTCCCCCGCCCTACTGGTCCTCGCCCGCCAGCCCAGCAGCGCTGGGTAGCAACGATGGACGCTGAGGTGCAACAGGTGGGTGCTGCTGCTGGTCGCCGTCCCGCCGCGGGCCTCCCTGATGCCAGGGGACCGGCGCCAGGGCGAGGGCCGAGGCCAGGGCCGGAGCCGGCCGAAGGGACGGAGGGAGGGTTGGGTGACGAGCCGCAGGGTCGGGCGGGGGACCTTGGGGCAGGAGGAAGATAGGGGACCGCTGTGGGCGATCTGTGGCTGTCCCGGGGTCAAGCGTTTGCACGAGTGAACCGAGGCCGCCTCTCCCACAGGCCCTGCTCAATTATTACTGCCAAGAAGGCTACTTCCACCACGTCCAAGCAGCGGCGGAGGAGGCGCTGAGGAGGCTGGGCAGCGATGCAGTGTTCCTTTTCTATCGGGCCTACGGCGCGCTGCGGACAGGTAATGCGAGGCTGCAGAGCTGTTTTCTGTGTCCTGCCCCTCCGCCGCCCTCCCAGAACGATGGCCTTCCTTGCGTCACAAGTTCAGTGTTTAGTTTACTACACAGTAAGAAAGCAATGTTACGGAGTCTGAATGTTTGCTATGTTGAGATTACCAGTGTTCCAGATCTAGCCCCTCCTTCCCCCTCCCGCCCCCTCTACCGCCGTTTGAATGTAGCTGAACTAGACACGTGGTGCCCAAGTGAGAATTAGCATCTGTTTATTTATTTGTTTAAAAATGGTTACATGAACTTGGGTCAGCTAAACGGGTTCTTTAGAGGAGATTTGAACCCTGCCCAAATGACCATCGCATTGCA
Organism: Bucco capensis; assembly: GCA_013396975.1. Taxonomy (NCBI): domain Eukaryota; kingdom Metazoa; phylum Chordata; class Aves; order Piciformes; family Bucconidae; genus Bucco; species Bucco capensis. The sequence goes on along the minus strand of VWZO01016706.1, from coordinate 53,961 downwards.
TTACAAAGATAAATTAGCTCGTTCCAGCAAATATATCTTCCCTTTAAGACAGCTGTAACTAATTTTCTTGTATCCATCTGCCTTAGAGGTGCTAACAGCTTATACCTGTTGGGAGGATCTTTATGTTCATTAAACTGTTCTGAGAAGTTCATTTAGCTGAATATGTGTTTCAAGGATGTCACAGAATCCTAACAATTAACTCAAAGCTGGAGAGGGCTGTGACAGGGTGCTAGGAAGAATTTCAGAGATTTGAGGTTTTTCAAACTCCCTGACTTTCCTTTGTTTCTTTTACAGGCATTTGTTCATATTTTTCAAAACACTGTCTCTTTTCTTGATGTTCAAATCAATAGAGTCATACAAACAAGGCAAAAATCCTGGCTATATAAAGACACAGGAGCAAAAGAAGTGGCTCGGTGCCTTATGTAAAGCAAATAATAAAGATGAGCTTCATGGCAGTTGGCAGAACTAGCACATAACTCCTTTCAAGTTTTCTACACTGAGATGCTTTTTTCTTGTTCTTGTTTGATGAAAGATTTGCACAAACAAGGGAAAGTGGATGAGTTAATGATGAAAGTGTTATCAGAAACACAAAAGAAAAAACAGGGGAAAAATTAAGTCAGATAGAGGTTTGAAGCTGATATTCTCTGTCTTGAAAAATGCTGTAGCCTAATCAGTGTTTATTTTCATTAGGTGATATCCAAGAGGGTATTCAACAGCTGGAGTCTATAAAAAACAAGCAGGAGGTGTCACTTTGTACAATGATGGCTCTGATTTATGCCCATAAGAAGAGCCCTAATCCAGGTATGTTCATTAAGACAATACTGCTTTATGTTTTAAACAGCTGTGTGTGAAGAACTGAGAGTTGTGGTCTAATTCTGCCTGATTTAAAGAGCTATACTCTTTGCACATCTTTGCATTTGACATAGTATCTAGTACTGAGCTGAGGGACACATACTGAGATTGTAAAACAAAAAAAAACAAAACACAAAACTGAAGAGTGAGACTGAATGTTAAAATAAAACACTAAAAAAAACAACAAACCAGACTTGTCTACCATGATGAAAAATCCTTTATGGGGGGAAGAAAAAAAGTTGCATCAAGTGTCTTGTGATTGTTGTTCACTCGTCTGATGTCAGTACATTTGGGCAGAACTGCAGTCTAAGAAGTCATTAAAGTCACATCATTCCTGTCTTTGAAGAGTTACCCTGACTTAGTGGAGTTCTTGAAAAAATTACCATGCTGGTGGGAACCCTCTTCTATCTTTTCTGTCTGTGCCTTATTAATATGTTTAATTGGGAGGTTTGCCTATGTCTTTCTATAACACAAAAAGGAATGTTTGCTTTGGAAGCCCTTGGCTTATGTGCTACTCTTTTGTAATATTTTGAGGTGCTCTAAAAAAGCTCTAATCAAAACCTTTTCAGATCGAGAAGCCATTCTGGAGTTGGATGCAAGGATGAAAGAGCAGCGTAAAACAGCAGGACAGCAGGCTCTGTACTTTGCTGGCTTATTTTTGTGGCATCTTGGGCGTGAGGACAAAGCCCGTGAATATGTTGATAGAATGATCAAAGTTTCTGGTGGTGGTAAAGAGGTAACTTGTTTTTTTTCACAGTGTAAAATAGTAATAGGAGTGTGTATGCTGTGAAGCTGGGCTGATGGCATCAGTGCTCTTTGGAGGCCTCCTTTAGCTCTTTTGTGTTGTACTTCCTTTCTTAGTGTCATAAATTCATTTGACAGGGCTGAATAGAATTCCAATAATATATTTATTGTCTGCTAAGTGTTCATTTTCACTTAGTAAATGGGAGGTCATCATTGACCAATAGAGAAAATAAGTAGTTCTGCCAGTTTTGCTACTTGATACTGAACGTCATAATTCCTAGCAAAAATCCTAGCATGATAAGGCTCACTAGAGGGAGACATCTGTTTTGAATGTGAAGACTCAAAAATATCCAGAGGATTGGGGATTTAAATTTTCAGCAGTTGTTAAAGACAAAAATTGCCTAGGATTTTGATGAATGTATTTTATTTTAAAATCTATAAAGGCATAATTTTGCTGCCATACAGTATTAACCCTCAGGGACTCAAATAAGAGTGAAGTTCTAAAAACAGTAAGGATATGCCACTGCTTACTGAAGCCACGTTAGTTGTATTTTACTGGCTTGTTTTTGTTTTTAAGAGGTAATATTTGTTACTTAGTAAGAAATAGTTCCAGCTGAGGTATTTTTATGAATTTGAGATAATTTTTAGAGGGATGTAACATACATAAAAATGTACATTAGTGTTAAACTATGTAGAAAACAAATACTTTTCTTTTCTTCTGAGTTTACTTATGTTTACTGTCAAACCAGGACAAACAGATAATCTTGTTGGGGATTTGGGAAAAGTCAGATCTTTGCCCATTGCACACTATTTTCTTTTTAGTCAGACAGTAGAAGCAAATTGCAAGTTTCTCTCCTTTTTCAGCACCCTCTCTGTTTCTCAGTGTTACATGTAAACAAAGTCTTAAGAAAATATTCTGCAGAAATGCTTGCAGAAAATATTCTTGCTGTCGTAGTGATCTCTTTTGTGAACTTTTGTTCTGTCTGCTAAACATGTTAGACTAGTTCAGTGCCTTTGGTATTTTTAAGTAAATGTGTCATTTGATTAGTGCTGGAATGTATTACCAATATTTTAGGTTATGCTGTAGACCGGTTATAATTTCAAATATGCTTTTTAAATAGGTAAAAATAGATACTTTAAGCCCTATTTTATTTTTAGGCTATTTGTACTTAATACTGTATCTGGTATACTTTTTTTACTACCTAGTTAGTAAAGAATTCCAATTTCTCTTTTTTTTTTTTGCAGGGGTTGATCTTGAAAGCATGGCTTGATCTCACCTGTGGGAGAGAAACTCATATTAAAAAAGCTGTGAAATACTTTGATGAAGCACTGCAAGGAGGCAATGATGCTTTTGCTCTGCTTGGTAAAGTAAGTTTACTTCATGATTTTAATAGTTGCTAAATGTCATATTATTCTTGCACTGTGGTTATAGAGATGCTGAGAAGAGTTGTCTGTGAGTTTGTCTGTGGAGTAGAAATAGAGCTCGGTCGTACTTTTTTGTTCAGAGGAAAAGAAGAGGTTTTAGCAGAAATGAAGTTTGAATTTCTGAAATGGTTTAAGGAGTATGGAAGAGTTAGCACACAGATTTAGTACACTTTTGTTCCCTGTGGTAGACAGCTTATTTCAGACATTTTGTACTTAATTTTAACAAGTAGCTAGCTAAGGTTCATAAGACTTTTCACTTTCATTGTAGATGAAGACAGAGGCATGCCTGGCTTGCAGTAATGGTACACTATATACATAATTATGAATATTTGGGGCATTCTTATTGTATTATTACATTTCTGTAGTATAAAATAGTGCTGCAGTGGGATATTGCTTCACTAAATACAATTTCACCATTTTTATTAACTGCAGATCAGTGTTTCTTTTCCGTATGTTAAAATGTTGTGCTTTTTTTTCTCTTTCTTCTGGAATAATGTAGGGTCCATTAGACACCAATGGAAAAAAAGAAAGGTATAGATTAAATACAGTCAGTCCCAATGCATATTGAAGTTACAAATTTACTAAGTACACAAGCAAACCTGGTTTTATCCATCTGTTTCTACGTAGGGAATGAGGTTTTGAATCCCCTGGAAATGTAAAAGGATATGTGATGTGTTCCTTTTTTGCACAGAACACCTCTCCACGTTACGGATTTGCTGCATGCCATGGCAGAAAGGGGAGTAGTTAAACACTGTAGTGTGATCATTTGTGAACTTGAACACTCTTCTTGGATTGTCATTAGTCTGCTTCAAGTGTTCATTTTGATTACGTTTCATTAAGCTATGAAAGCTAAATGCAGGAAAAAAAATCTCTGTGAAAATTAAGAAGAATAAAATTCAGGAAATGCACAGTGGTATTTGGCTAGGCATGTGTGCTGGACTGCATGCAGACTATGGATGTCAGTTACCAGTATATCCCAACTAAATTTTAGACAGACAGCTGTCTTGATATGGCTTAAGGAATTAACTTTTAGCAACCACTAAGTTTGCATTATTTCTATCTCAAAAATATGAAATAAAATACCATGCTCACAGTCACCTGGAATATGGTAAGTAAATTTTAAGCATCAAAGCAAAATAGAGGATTTAAGCCTTAAATTGTTTTCTACTCAAATTCATTTAAAGCTGTGATACTTGACACTTAGGAAGTAGTGTTGTATTTGGTGTACTCTGTAAAATGCTTTGCAATTAAGAAGTTATTAATTCTGCCAACAACAACGATGTGCAGAGTGTGGGTTTTAAGATGATACCTACCCCAGGGACTGAAACAATGTTTAATCTGTGTATTATGTTCAATATCCTAAAAATGTGATATGCTTTATACAAAGTCATCTGAAATGTAATCAGACAGTTTTACTCTTCAGCTACATCTGCCTTTTTCTTGCTTAAAACTGACTAGTAACTTGCAGATGCTGCAGTTACCTTTGTTACAGAGTGCTTGCCACACACTGGGTTGTACGCTTCAGCTTCTGCTGTGTGATTATTGCTGATTATGGTTTATGCTGAAGTAAACCTATCACTTAAAGAAAGGTTTGCTCTCCCTAGCTTTTTTAACTTGGTTTCTGTATGAAAGAACTTCTGAATCTTCTTCCCTGTGGGAGTGTACAGACTTTTGATGTGACTTCTCTTCCTTCATTAGGCGCAGTATTTTGAGGTCCGACAGAACTATTCAGGAGCTCTGGAAACTGTGAACCAGATAATTGCAAACTTTCCAAACTTCATTCCTGCTTTCATAAAGAAAATGAAGCTACAGCTAGCCTTGCAGGACTGGGAGCAGGCGGTGGAAACGGCACAGAGGTTGAGTATGAAGTGGCACAGCACTAATTGTGTTTTTGTCATGTTTACACTGTAACAACAATTTGAAACAAAAGTAGATAGGTTTCCATTCGTTTTTAATGAATTTGAATTAGTTAAATCAGTTTGTTGTTTGGTTTTTTTTAAATTTAAACTAAATTAAGCTTTATCAGGACTTGGCCTTAAAATCCTGTGATGATAATACATCAATATGTGAATCCATTTGTGATGTACGAGGAGCTTTTTGAGATGAGCATGAAGAAACAGAGTTGTGCTTTTATTTTAAGTGACTGTGCAATACAAGTTATTTAATTGCCTTTTTAGGGTAAAACAGATGATTGAGCAAAGTTTTTGTTTTGGTTTCTGTATATTCACCTTTTATTTGGCTTTAGACTATTGCAGAAAGATACCCTCAATTTAGAAGCCATAAGAATGGAGGCCCTGCATTACCTGTGCAGGGAAGGAAAGGTATCTGAGGTGAGTCTTTCTATTAACAGACCGCTGAGCATAACACAGCCTTTTTAGATGCCTCATGCGCTGTCTTCTTTATGTCTTCTATACTTTTTCTGATTCTGTGCTATACTACTTATCTGCAGGAAGAGCTATATTCACCTATTCTGACTCAAATGGCTGCTCTGGCTTATTGTTGAGGTGTTTCTGGCCATTGTAATTTTTTACCTGCATCTTTCCACAGAACAGGAGTCAAACCAAACATAAGTCTTCTCTGGACATTGAATTGAACCATGTTGTTTTGAATCATCAAAACAATCTTTCATTGTTTAAATAAATTGATGAATTGAGAAGTTATTGTAAGCTTTCTGTTAATTATAGGTATTTTTTAATTAAAATAAGGGAAATAATGAGGGTTTGTAGTGATAAATTCTTGGAAGGGCATCACAGTTGCTTAACAGTCTGTGGTGTTAGGTTTTATAACCTCTGCTTTGTTAACTCTTTTTTGATAATTACTGAGAGGATTTTTTTAGCTCTGAGAATTCTCTTTAATTTTTCCTTCTGTTCCCAAGATCCTTTTCTGCACAGCAATGTATATATGTGTATAATCTGAGTGACAATTTGTAAAAAAATAAAGTATATTCAGTGCTTTGTCTGAGCATCTGGAAGTGCTTTGGTTTTGAGCCTGTGTGCCTGTATCACACTGAAAGCCAGATAAGAGTCACAGATCAGATTCCTCAGACTATCTTGCTTTATGGGACACTTACTATATATCAGATTCTTCTGAAGTATTTCAGGTCTTTTAGAGTATGTCTAGAGGACACATAATCTACTTCATTATCATTTACTATTCCAAAGCACTTTTCTAGGAATACCAAAACAAATCTGACTTCTAGCCTTGAAAACATTTGAGTTTAAGTTTCAAGATAGTATTGTATGGTAAAATACTTGAATAGTTTTTAGTGAAATCCGTTCAGTTGTCCTAATCTGTTCATTCTTTCTTTTATTTACTGTGTTACTGCTTTTTCTTGAAGGCTTCAGCAAGACTGGGAGACCTAGTTAAGGCACTGGACAGGCTAGAGCCACGTAATTCACAGCTCTTCTGTAAAATGGCTTTAGCTTTCAGTAGAACAGTGAGTACACTTTTTTTTTTAAGCAGCATGCAACTAGCTATATATCCTGGCTTTTGTTTTATTTTCTGGTAGACAGATGTTAAAAGTCTGCTATAAAGCAAATTGCAGACAATCAGAATAGATTATCTCATGAAGCCTTTGGTAACTATGTTTTTCAAGTTTTACATTCAGTATGAATTAAATACTTAAGCCATGTAATTCCAAAAATATTTTTAGTGCTTCCTTGTCAATGAGAAATGGATTTGCAATGAAAATACACTCAGCTGTTCCCCAGCTGTATTCTTAATGTAGGAAAGTGGCAAGGTTCATCACATAGCCTTAAAACTGAAGGTTTCTTGAAGCTTTGTGTCTATCATAATCGCTTGTGTTTAAGGAGGCACTGAAAGCTACTATCAGCTATTCCTTATTGTATGGTATTGTATATTTATGTTTCAGTCCAGCATGCTTTAATGTCACTTTTTTATAAAAGAGGTTATATTAGTTTTATATGAGATGTTGTCTCAACTGCTGCAGCAATATTCAAGTGTGTTTTTCTAAGTCTGAAAAATAAGAAAAACTTCAGATTGAAAGATTATTCTTGCCGTTAGTGTGGCCGTAACCCACTCGTCCTTCAGCGTACACAAACCTTAGTTGAAAGAGCCTCTGCGATGTCACCGGACAATGCAGAATTTGCTACTGAACTTGGCTACCAAATGATTTTACAAGGGAAAGTGAAAGAAGCTTTAGAACGGTACAAGACTGCTATGATGCTTGATGGAACAAGTGTTTCTGCACTAACTGGTAAGGTTTTACACTTCCTTTTGATTTTTAACATAGACTATGCTTTTTATGCTGTTTTCCTCCAAATGCTACTAGGAAAATCTGGAACTCTTAGAACAGGAGCATTGGGCAGTGCTTCCTGACTCAGGGTATGTTGTCTTCCGCATAGCAACAGTTTCTCCTCACTGGATATGTCTTTTGGTCTTCATTTTGAAAAGTAAAACTTTTCTGAATTAGAACTCTCAAAGTAATGGTAGAGACAGAGATGTGGCTAGATTTTTAGTTTTTACTTTACCTTATTTTTGTAGTGCCTAAGAAGCAGAGAACGCTTAGGCACTACAAAAAAACAAACAAACAAGGAAAGTTGATTGAACAAGCTGCCCATGGGTACATTTGTGTCTGAATTAGATTGAACAATGTAATCAAGTGAAAACATGTTAAGTTCTTTGAAGACAGAGGAAAAAACCAACCAGTCAACCAACAAACAAACAAACCAAAACCCACTCACGAAAACTCCCCCAAAACCAACCAACCAACAACTTCTGATGAGGTCCTATTGCTATCAAGAAAATAGTGAATATGGCATACTTAACAGATTTTTCCTTGCTTTTTATTCTCCTTGACTGTACTATTGCCTTCTAATCTGAAACTTGAAACAGTATGAAAACTTTAAAGGGTGGGAGTGGTTTGTGTGGGCAGGTTTCTAGTTTCCTTTTGCTTCTTGTACTTGTTCTGAATTTAAAAGCCACACTTTACGGTGCTTCTACTTAGACTAGAACCAGTTGAAGATGTACTGGTTTAAACTGTATAATTCAAGGGATGAGATCTTTCCATGGAACTGCTATGTAATATAGCATCTATTAATATATCGATCTTGTATCATCTGTCCTAAGTATTTTTAAGTGCATAAAACCTGCTTTGATCTATTCTTTCTTCTTGTATCACTACTTTATAAAGAGGTTGAAGAGAGAAAAAGTTAGTTCTGGAAAAAAAAGCACGTGCTTGACTAGGAGGACGAATCTGCAATAAAATATTGAAATATTTTACAGGAATTATCCGTTGTCAGCTAATACAAGGGCAGTTAGAAGATGCAGAGGAGCAGCTGGAGTTTCTTGATCAAATTCAACGGGCTATTGAGGAATCTGGGGTAGAAGACATTTTCCTTCATTAAAATACTTTGATTACAATCTGAATTGTGGTTTACTAGCTGCTTCATGTTCTGTATTTCATCACTTGAACAGAGCATTCTGAATGGAGTACCATTAAATCTAAATTTCAGATTTTCTTCCTATTAATCTCACTTAGCATGTTGCCTGACTTTGCAAGGCCAGGCTGATTGCTTGCACAGCAAAAACATCATTGCCTTTCTGTTATTTATCTCTGAAGGTAAATTTGAAATGTCGGGAAGGGAGGGATATTAATTGTTTTCAGGATTTTGTGATCAGAAGAGTTTAGAGTTTCTTGCACAAATTAAAGGAATGCATTGATATTATAATCATCAGTGTCATTTACAGTGAAGACACTAAATGTCTTCCAGTATCCCTAAATACAAAGAAGAAATAGCTAACAATAATTATGGAGTATTGTATGAGTTACAGAGGAATGTATCTGGAATATGGAGAGTTGTTTTTTTTTCCTTTTTCCAATAGGAATTATCTTTCTTGCGTGCAGTCTTGGCTATGAAAAAACATAAGAGACAAGAAGAAGTTATTGCCTTATTGAATGATGTTCTGGATACTCACTTTTCATCTTTGCATGGTTTTCCTCTTGGTGTGGAATATTTTGAAAAACTAAACCCTGATTTCTTGCTAGAAATTGTTAGGGAATATCTTAATTTTTGCCCAGCACAGGTAAGCAGCAGTTTTGTCAACTCAGGATTTATTGTCAATATACATATATTCTTTCTTCATTTCAATTTCTTTTGTGCATTGCTAAATATCAGTGTAATAGCACTTTTTGGTTCTACTTTGTTTATTGCTTGCAGTAGCTAGCTGGCATGGAATGAGGGTAAGAGGGATGGCACCAGAACCTTTTGTTCTCATCCTTCTGGTCATTCATTCTAGCTTCATCTCTCGTGAAGTTTAGTTCATGTTACCATTGATGAGTTGCCATGGTCATTCAGATATGTCGCCAACTGTTTATGGACTGACTGTGCAGCTCATACCAGTCTGAAGGGTTTTATCATCTTTGAAGTCCATGAGGCTCTCTTGTGTTCCTGCTGATACAAAGAAGTTGACCCCGTAAATTTAAAGCATATTTTTATATTTCTTCACAATAACAACTTTCAGGTTTTTGGGCTGAAGAAAATAACAATGCTTTGCTCATTTGAGTGTAAAGTGAAGCTCACACTTCAAATGAAATCTAAATGCAAAACCTGTCACCTGAAGTGTTTGGTGGTTTTTTGTTTGGTTTGGTTGTTTTTTTTAATATTTATCTATCTATCTATTTATTTGTTTATTACTCCTAGCCTGCAAGTCCTGGGCAATCTCCTTCACCTCTTCTTAAGCACTGTGCTTCTGTTCTTGAAACTGTGGTGAAAACAGTGCCTGGTCTTCAACAAGCTGTCTTTTTAATTGCAAAAGTGAAGTATTTGTCAGGTAATAGTCATATTAATACCTAACTATCCACCTCTTTAGTTTCTGTACCATAAATTAATTTCAGACTTTTAAATCATAATAAATATTTTTATTTCACTGCAGAACACTGAATTACATTAAGCGAACCACATTTGCACTGCTTTTTGTGATTTGTATGAAAGTATCATAATTTATGTGAAAGACACATAAATATGGTGTTTTTTTATCTATTGCTTCTGGAAAAGATCACTTGCTGAATGAGTTATGGATGGGACAATGGGAAACTATTTTACCCTTGACCTGGTTTTGATTTAATTTCATAGCTGCGTAATACTTTGGGTATGAGTTTATTCACTAAATGCTCACAATAAAAAAAAAATGATAGAATTGAAGATTAATTAGTAAATGCTGTGTATTAAACCTCTGTATTTCATATCAACTACTTTTTCCCTTTCCATTTTTTATCTCCTAGGAGATATTGAAGCAGCCCATAGTAATTTATGTTACTGTCTTGAAAGAAATCCTTCTTATGCAGATGCACACTTACTGATGGCCCAGGTGTATTTGGCTGAGAACAATACCAAACTGTGTTCTCAATCCTTGGAACTTTGTCTGAGCTACAATTTTGAGGTAAGATGGACAAAATAATGAAACTGTTTTATTCAGTGAATTGTCTGAAATTGTATGGTTTTGTAGATACTTCTTAAACTGAGCTTTTGGTGACTTTTCCATTACATTTTTAATATCTGAGTATGTATATGAACATGCTATCTGCATATTTATCAAAGAAGTGGCCACAGCAGCAAAACTAATATCTTATTATAACATACTGAAATGGTTTTGAAATACAGAAGATAGAAATGGTAGCTTTTGCTCAAATCCTTACGTAAATACTAAAAACATCTTACATAAACAGAATTTGTAAGTAGGTTATAAGAAGGTGCAGAAATAAGAGACAGGATTTGTGCCAAAATATAATTGTATGTCTTTTAATTAGTAGCCTGATGAAGTGTGCACTGTTTACAGTGCAAGAGACACTCAAAATCCCTTAAAATTCAGTCTAGTTTCAAATAATGAATGTTTTTCTGAACCAAATTCTCATTTCATGTAAGAGTTTCTCATTTTTAATTAAAAACTTACATAATTAGCAGTTTACATACTCTTTGAAAATTCTGATATTTTCATAAGTGACGTTCTGAAATTGAAATCTGATATATTTTGAGGAAAAAAAAAAAGGAAGCAAGGTCAGTGTTTAAAAAAGAAATTAAAACCTTCTTTGCATAAAGTAAAATTTGCAAACGCCTCATCTCATATTTTTTTAGGTGAGAGAGCATCCTGTTTATCACTTAATTAAGGCCCGAGCCCAGAAGAAGATGGGAGAGTTATCAGAAGCTATCAAGACCTTACAGATGGCAAAGAATTTGCCTGGAATGAGAAAATCTACAGCTTCCTCAAGAAGTAAAGGAAAAAGAATTGAGATTGATCCCAGTGATCGTTTGTCTGTCTTCCTAGAGTTAGTAGAAGCTCATTGTTTGAATGGAGAACCGGTAAGATGGCAAACTTGTTAAAACATTTCCTAGACATTAATATTTTACTTGAGACCTTTTACCTTAAACTGTACAGCAAAAAAAAAAAAAAGAGAAACCATACAATGGTGTTGTTAGAAGCAACCTTTTCCTCAAGGTCAAAGCAGGACCTGTTAGAACAAGGTGCTAAAGGCATTGTCCAGATGAATTTTAAGCATATATGCCACACAAATGTTCTTGTGTTGGGGAGCATCATTTAGCAAGTTTAGGGCTAGGACAAAGGCTGCACTTGGTGATCTTCAAGGTCTCTTCCAGCTGTAACTGTTCTATGATTCTATATGACATGAATTTTATTTACAAAACTAGGAGAAAAACACTTCAAATATTTTAGCAAAAACAAATGGATACTATGTTTGCTAGGTTTTTGGTGACTTTTTGGGTGGTTTGTGTAATGCCCCTACACGTTCGTTTGCTTAAGATGTCTTTATTTTTGGCTGTTCAACAACTGGAAATGCATTAATGCTAATGGTTTTATTATTTGCAGCATGAGGCTGCTATAATACTGCAAGATGCCATTAATGAATTTTCGGGAACTCCTGAGGAACTAAGAGTTGTGATTGCAAATGCAGATCTGGCAATCGCTCAAGGAGACGTTGAACGAGCTTTGACTACACTCCGAAATATTACACCTGAACAGCCTTACTTTGTACAAGCTAAAGAAAAAATGGCAGATATTTATCTTCAGTACAGAAAAGATAAGAAGCTATATGCTGGCTGCTATAGGTAAAAGTCTGTGCTGTGTATATATATTTTCCTACATGTCGAATGACAGAACAGTGAGCTCATTTTTTTTCGTTTTACTACAGAAAGGGAAGTAAGAAATGTTTAGAGACATAATAAATACATTTCAGTTAGTATTGTAATATTTAAGAGTAATTGGAATTCCTGTTTTGGAAAGATACCTCAGTTTTTTTTTAGTTTTATTTTTAGAAATAAAAACTAGAATCAGCAGAGGATAAAATTGTTGTGCCCTTGTTGTTTACGTATCAATATTGACATGTTAAATACTGAGCAAAGTTCTGTCCTCTGTTTCCAGAGACCTAGTAGAAAAACTGCCAAGTGCTCATACTTTTCTCCTTCTTGGTGATGCATACATGAATATTCAAGAGGTAAGTGCTTGCTAGAGATGAACAGAATGATTGAGTCATCTGTTGCCTTTGGCACGTCGAGACAATGTAGCATGCTGATTGGTAGTTGGCAAACAGAAACTGCTTTAGGATGTAAAAAACTGTAGTTACTGGTTATGAATGTAACTGTTCTAAGGTCAAAGAAAAAGCTGTTGAAAATGTTGAAATGAAAGTGTTACCAAATTTTGTTTTCTTTATATGCTTGTTACCTTAAGCATTGATTTCTGTGTTTTTATCTTGTACTCTTGAAGCCTGATGAAGCCATAGAAGTCTACGAGCAGGCCTTGAAGAAAAATCCAAAAGATCCAGCTTTAGCAAGTAAAATTGGAAAAGCCCTAATCAAAACACATAAGTATTCACAGGTATTCTAGAAATATTGTATTAGGTTAATTAAGTATATTGTCCATTATTGTCATCATATGGGCTTTACCTGATTTTGTTTTCAGGTTGGGCAGAAAACACGTTTAATTATAAAGTGCTAAACAGACTTTTTATCCTGAAAGTTTGTCAATCCCCTTCAAAACATCTGGTCTGTCAACTCAGTGGCCCTTGGTTGGACAGGGAAGGGAAGAAAGTATTTCAGGAGAACCTAGGGAAGGAAGCAAGCAGAGTTGTAATGCTGGGGAAATGGTATGATTGTACCCTTAGTGCTTACATACAAGGAATCTTGGACTTGGGTCTTTTATATTTTGTTTACATCTCACTGAGCCTTTTAATACAGTGTTGTTAAATAGTCTCCATGTTGCCAAAAAGACCTAACTTTTGTGCTTATTCTTCTGCATATGTGCTGTGAAAGACGCCGAGAGCTTCTCATTTCTTTTTTGGAGGAAGCCAACATCTTCCCAAGCTGTCATGTACAAGTGGCTTTGATGTAAATTGATAGACAAGTTTAAATGACAGAAATACAGGTGCCAACTTCCTAACTTTCATTATCTGCTCTTTTTTATTCTTGTCACTTGTATTGAAATAACAGTAAGTTGGTAGAAGAAGGACTTGTTTCAACCAACACCTCTTCCATAAATGTTTAGCACAATTTTCCTCTGCATTTATGGGAGTTAGTTCAAACAATAGTCTTTGTAACTGTCTTGGACCTGGAAGAAGTTAGGAGCAGGATCTGGAAGAAGTTAGGAGCAGGACCACAAAGATGGTCAGGGAGCTGGAGCATCTCCTTTATGAGGACAGGCTGAGAGAGCTGGGGTTGTTTAGCTTAAAGAAGAGGAGGCTGCAGGGAGACCTTGTAGCGTCTTCACATTTTTGGAAGGCTGAACTTGCAACTGAATAACATCTTTTTAATACAGTGTTTATTAGAAATGACTTGGTGCTAAGAGAAGAGAAGAAAGCAGAGAAAACTAACCACCATGCCATTAAATACGTACATAGCAAGGTTGTTGCCTTGAACATTTGTCTTTAAGTAATACTCAGATTTTTGTTTCATCCTTTTAGGCAATCAGTTACTATGAGGCTGCATTGAGAAGTGGGCAACAGAATTTCCTTTGCTATGATTTGGCTGAGCTTTTAATGAAACTGAAGCATTATGAAAAGGCAGAAAAAGTACTTCAGCAAGCGTTAGATCATGAGCCTGGTAAGGATGCTCCTAATTTGCTGCAAAACATACAGTTTCTACTACTGTTTTCTGCGTGATCCAAAGCTTTTCTTCCTTGTTTTTGACAATGTCAATAGACAAGACAGTCCTTTTATTCCTATTCCTTTGGTATCTTTCAATGTTTTTGGCCTTGCATCTCAGTTTGTAGATTGTAATACTTACTCTGCCCGCTAACAACACATGGAGTCAAATCACAATCCTGAATGCCTAAGATCAGGCTGTGACCTTTTCATTTAAGCTCTTGCCTGGACTATGTGGAGAATCATGTTTTTTTAATGTAATTTTTACAGTTAATGAGTTGTCTTCTCTGATGGAAGATGGACGTTACCAGGTGCTTTTAGCAAAAATTTACAGCAAAATGGAGAAGATTGATGAAGCTATTGTTTCATTACAACAGGTAAAAGGGAGGAAAAAAAAAAGCCTTGTAAGCTTGCAATGTCCTTCTATCCCTGGTTTCACTTTTACCCCAAATTCACAAAACTATTATGATTAGAATGAGGAAAATGCATACATGGTAGGGATAAAACACCAATGATAGGTGCAAAATGTAAAGACCAGAAGTGGTTAAAAAGTTTAGGCTTTTTGTAAGCAATGTTAGCTGAATTTTAGCTCAGAATGCAGACTTTAACTGGAAGCCAGCATTCTGTTCTATGCCTTCGTTTGTGTGTGGAGTATAACTGAGCAGAACAGGTGAAACCAGAATTGGCTATGGAGACATCTAGGTTACCTATGTAGCTCTGCACTGAACACTACTCGTAAAACAATCTGAAATGGCTTTCAGCAGCTCCCTGTCATTTTGTTGTGATGCTGTTTATTTTAAATAGCAATAAGAATGTCTGTTCATTTGGGGGTTGAATATTATCACTCAGACTGAGGCCTGAAAGAACCAAGTTGGAAGCTAGAGATGATTTAATCCGTTTAGCAGACTCTCTCAACATGAATTGAGCAAAAGGTTGGGTCTGTAAATTCACTTCCTTTATGCCTCTACTTCCTTACAGAAACAGTAAACCTTGGTAGCATCTTCTGACCAGCAGAAAAGTAAATTATAGAGATTTGTTAAGAAGATTACTTTACAACAGTTAAAATCCTACTGATGTTGCTATTTAATCTGTTAAGTTCTTACTATTTTTTCCTCATTATGTAACCCCTTTCTCCTCTTGTGCATTTCCCTCAAAGCAGCCTACTTCTCTTACTTTTTTCCTTTACTTTAGTTCTTTTAGGCTTCTCATTATATCACACTTCAAAACTTTTGTGTTTCTCTCCCTCCCTTTTTGTCTGTTATTTTTATTATTGCCCTCAGAACTGTCCTTCCTTGCACCCATTTTCTTTCAAAGTTTTTCCTACTCCTTTTCCTCTTGCTGACACGTTCATCTATCAAAAAACACCTGTATTTTGATTATTTCAGCAGGAGTAACTGCTCTGTCAAGTTATTGCCTCATCTTAAACAGATTTCTTTCCTTAGTATTCACAATGATGTTAGATGTTCTCTCCAGATTTGACTTTAATTCCCCTTCCCTGCTAGACAAAATGGTAGAATGAGAAGAAGAGAAAAAGATTAGTGCTTCCTTCTCTTCAACTTGTGAACTTTTAAATGAGCAATGCAGCTCTTTTGAGATTTTATTTCAATATTAAGGTAGTTATAAATTAGAACATCACCATTGAACTAGGGAAGAGGTTAGTTATAAATAAAGCAAGACACAGAAATGAGGGAAATGTAGACCAGTAAAAATGTGCCATCTGTATTCAAATGAATGAATTTGACCCAACTATTCCCTAAATGAAGTATTAAATAACCTTTGTTCATACCACTCTTTTCTTCAAGTACGAAAGTACTTGATCCAGGGTAAACTGAATCCCTCCCTGGTTTTTTGCTTTAATGTCTTGTTCCTTACATTTCACAAATCACTGTGTCTATGATTGCCTCAAAATTCTGTCCTAAAATGTATAGATTATACACCATTAAATTGGCATGCAGCTGTCATGCAGAGCTTCAGAAAAAGGGTATTGAGATTGCATCTTGAGAGTATTGAACACTAGGTTGTTTTTCAGCCTGTTTTTAATGTGAATTTGGGGGAAGCAAGGTAGTTTGAGACAGATGGTTGCAGGAGAGATATTGGGAATGTGTGTTTTGCTTATTTTCCTTGATATTTTTTGCCTTTTTTATTATTTGGGTATTTCCATCTATAAAATACATAATGTGCTTATAGAACCTTTAAAAAATGTAATTATGTTATTTTAAAGTAGATAAGACCAAATGCATTCCTTTCCCTACACTAGGCTCGGGAATTACAATCCAGAGTGCTTAAACGGGCTCAGATAGAACAGCTGGATGCAGTTCCTGCACAGAAACAGTTAGCAGCTGACATTTGTGCTGAGATTGCAAAACATTCTGCAGCCCAGCGAAACTATGAAAAAGCAATTAAATTTTACAAAGAAGCTCTTGCACACTGTGAAACAAATAACAAGGTCAGTTCTCCCTCTTGACTATTTTGCATTGTTTTTCCATTCAGTTTTGGTACCTAGTAATAATTTTCTTTCAGTTATCCACTGCAGTTATTTCTGCTTTATGATATACATAGAACCTTGAGCTTTCTCTTTCATCGCTTATCATGATAAAAATAGTTGCATATAGTACTAATTTCTGTCTCTTACACAATCTTCTGGTTCAAGTGGTGATCTGCATGCATTCGTGAGTTATCCATTGGATCATACAGTGAGCATGTACCAGTTGAGGACATGTAAGATACGTCACAGTAATAGTAGAGATTGTTTCAATCTTGCTTGTTGCCTGCCCTCTGGAATGAAGTCCTGGTGATTTTAGTCAGTTCAGACAATTGGTTTCTTCTCTATCTGTTTTAGACTTTTACCGGGACTCAGTAGTCACAAAATGTTGTTGTTGTTGTTGTTGAGCAGTGGCTGTTGCACTGCTTTCCTCTTCCTTGCAGTCTCTCTTTCCCACAAATCTGCATCTTTGAGACAGGCTTTCCTCAAGGCACCTTGTAATAATGGTGAAGGATAAGAAAAATAAATTGGGAGAGAAATAAAAACATCCTTAAAATCTTCAAAGGAGGGTGACTTTCCCCATCCAACCATTAAGAGTGAGGAGAGTGCCTGTCATAGTACAGGTACAGCTATGCTTTTGTGCTATGCCATCCCAGTAATTCAGTATCAAAGATGTTTTTTATTTTTTTTCCCTTGACACCAATACAGAAATATCAGTATGGCATTTCCCTTCCATTCATGCTGAAGTCATGCTNGAGCTTCGTTCGCCAAGCCTAGCCATACATGCTATTGAGAGATTCCCATTGTTACAAAATACGTTTTGCGGTGACATTTGTATTGAATATCTGTCAGATGCACTTATTGGAGATTTTTGCATGAATCCTGCTTTGCTAACAGCACAGCATACAATGGCATCTTAGAAAATTTAAGACTGAGTTTCTGATTAAGAACTTGTTCCTTGCTCAGAGTAGCAAAAGCAAAGTACTTCTGGTTACCCACAACTAGTATAAATGAGTCATCTCACTCTATTTCTGTAGTTTCAGTAGATTCAAACAGTTTTCTTCCATTAAAACATTTTATTCCCTTAAAAACATTGCTTGTTCAAGGTTGGGATTGTTACAGAATATAAATTTGAGCTGTTAAACATCTACCTGTTTCTTGGTGTCTTCAGAGTTTGCTTTCCATAAAATTATATATGGAAGTATTTGACATTGCCTTGAAGCTATCTGTATCTGGTTTCATCAGAACAAAATCTCTTGTGTTCTAGCCAAAGTAACTCATACCAGATTTGAAATGTTCCATTAACAAAAATTCATCAGCTAAATGTGAAGAGATTGCAGTCCATGTCATAAGACTTTGGAGTTGTGTTTTGTTGTTTCATTTTACATAGTTAAATCTGGTGCGTAATACTCTACCTCATTTCTCTGACCAGTTAAGAGGCAATGCAGGTTCCAGATGCAGACTTGAAGTGGATCACAAACCACATCAAGCATGTCATTTCACTGTATCGTTTTTTGGATAGGTGTTGAAAATTTAGAGACCACTTCCAGTCGCTCAAATCTAGAAGTCTGGTTTCACTGGCATTCCTCTCCGACTTTCCCAAGGCAGGAAATATTCCTTGACTAACAGACTGCTTTTTTGGTCTTCCACTGTGTTGTGCACATAAGAACAGTAGCTTGAAGTAAGATTTCATAATTAAAATTCTTATATGCATGCCATCTCCATATCATTTCAATGCTCACCCACCTGCCTTTCTATTTCAGAATTATATAGTGTATGCTTGAATATGTAAATAATTGAAAGTAGGAAGAAAACTGTAGTTAAACACTACACAAGTAGACTTCATATGCTGAACAGAATGTTCAAAACACTGTTTTGATTCAGAAGTGCCTTTTACAAGTGTAACCAGAGAGAGAAATGGATGCAATTATAAATGCCTCCTTCCACAAAACAAAATCAAAACACCATATAAAATTAAGCAGGAGTGACATTTTTTACTGTTTGTCTGCTGCTGATTTTACTTTGTGATTGGTTTAGCTCTCATTTGCTTCAATGGGAACTTGATTAAATCTGTGGTAACTCTCATGTTTATAAACTTCCTTGTGGCATTTTATTCAGAATAATCTATGATGGGACTTCAGCCTTGAGAATGTATGCTTGTCTATGTTTCAGTTTGTTAGTATTTACTCTGTGGTTGCTTCTCAGAAATGGATTCACACACACTCTTAATGTGGTAGCTTTGGCAGCACAAATAAGAAAACTGTGTTTGCTGGAATTACACTTCAAAACTAATTGGTGAATGTTAATGAAGTGTTTGCTTCTGTCAATGAATTTAAAACTATTGCTTTTTCATTTTTTTCAAAGAAAATTATTCTTACCAAAATATTGCATTCTTCAGAGCAATACTGTCTCAGCAGCTCTGTTTCCCAGGTATCTCCAAAATATTCCTCTGAAGAAGAAAAGGTTTATATCTGTTTTAAAGGTGAGTGAATTGAAATGAATTAAGTTACTTGACCAAAATCCCACAAGGAACAACAGAGAAAGCTCTCTCATTAGAAGAGAAGGAAGTTTACCTGGAGGCTCTGAAATCTGAGGTTAATACTGATAGAACTGAACCAGCTTTCTTCATCTTTGAATTACATAGAGTTATATATTTCAATCTACAGGCCATGCTGGAACTTGCACGTTTATATCTGGCACAAGATGATACTGATGCTTGTCAACATCAGTGTACCTTACTACTGAAGAATGACCAAGATAACGAAGCAGCAACGATGGTATGTGCTGTTATATTCATCCTGTATCAGAAGTTCTTTAAAATTTGTGCCTGCAGTGCGATGCATCTATAAAACACTACTTCATATGAAAAATAAATTGCAACAAAATGTTTTTTATGCTTATGCTGGATAGTGATTCAATATGGAGGCTCTAGCAATCCTAGTCTTCATTGTATCTCCGTGCAGAGAAGTGTAGAGGAAAAAGTAGTAGTTGTAAGATTGGCTAAAGCATGACCGAGTGCATGTTCTATTAAAAAGTGACTAATGATCAGGGAAGAAGTTATATTTCCAGCAACTAATATTAAAACAAATATCTAAAAAACTTCCAGAAGAGAACTGTGTACTTGAGATGGTTGTACATCCTTATACATTCATAGTTAAGCATATTCCTACCTAACAGTTTTCAATTGCTGCTGCAGATTCTCATGATTTGTTACTGGCTTACCAGACAGCTTAATAGACTGAGCAACTTTTGCTTTAACATATTAGGATCAAAATTATTTTAAGACTGGAATAATTTATTTTATCACAGCAGTTAATGACATTGGGATTTATCGTAGTATGGTGCAAGATCAGGGGTAATAGCACTGTTTATATGTGTTATTAAATCTACTCTTTATTAGTTACCTCTCGGAGACAAAACTGAAATGAAATAATTTTAGTTTGCTTTCACTGCTGAAGTGGGCTATCATATTTGTTTTTCCTCAACTTTAAGCTAAGTTTACTTTTCTGTGTGTTTAATCTGCATTTATGGGAAATAAAATTAGGAGTAAAATTATAAAGTAAAAAGCAGACATTTGAAATGTGCATCAAAGTGTTTAATTCTCTTTTAATTTTTACCTTAAATGAAAAATTGAGATATGAGCCTGTTCCTGCTCCTTATTGTCCTGTGTGTCTTGTGTATTGAGAGTGTTTTATTTTCCAGGGAGTAATGAAAAACTCAACTCTGTTTCTTATGCTGTTCCTGCAGCACTTTATGGCTTTAGCTCTACATTTTGCAGAACTAGAGTTCATTGTAGAACACAATTTACAATATTTTGTTTTGTTTTCTCTATATTGGTCAATATTGTAGATGATGGCTGATCTCATGTTCAGGAAGCAAGATTATGAACAAGCTGTCTTTCATTTTCAGCAGCTGCTAGAACGCAAGCCAGGTGAATATTTAACAGTGATATTTTAAATTCTTTCTGCTACGTAGTTCTAATGAATGTAAAGCATTCTAATGGACTTTGTGAAAGAAGGCATGAGAGTACAGTAAATGTTTTTAAGTGCTTTTAAAAGTGAAGTACAGTTAGCTTTATACAGGTTTGTATAGAAGTACTGCAGGTATCACTTGATACCTTCATTCCTTGTATCTGTGGTTCCTATGTAATATGCTTTATGTATTGCACAACGTATTTCTTTTTTGTATGTGAAAAAAACCCAAGGCAGGCTCTTTATTTCTGAAGTTATTCATACAGCAAATAACTAGAATTACAATGTCCTAATTATTTGTATTCTTTAGATAACCATGCAACCCTCTCGCGATTAATTGATCTGTTAAGAAGAGCTGGGAAACTGGAAGAAGTCCCAAGATTTCTTCTAATGGCTGAAAAACATTCTTCCAGAACAAAGCTTGAACCAGGATTTCACTACTGCAAAGGACTCTATCTTTGGTACTTGCAATGATCATACGGAGAAAGTTTATTTGATTATGTAGTACATATTTAAATTAACTTTCTTGTCATCTATTATCATTCAAAGCTGCTATGTATAGTGTGATAAGTAACATAGCACTGCTTTCCTAATTACTTAAGCTGCTAGGATTTTAGGTAAGGTCTCCTTTTCCCTTCTGAAATACTTTCCAATGAGCTCATCTTTAAAATGAAGCTGTTTTATCCGTCTCACACGCCTTTCATATTTTGTGATTGTTAAAAGGGATATTCTTGCTGATTCTTTAATACAATATTTTCAAATTTTAGAGTTTATCAGACTGGTTTTAGTCTGCAAAAACGAATTCCTTCCCATAGTATGCATGCTGTTCAAACCTTGCATTACCAGTGCGTGCAGGTGTGTCATCTGGTTTTAAATACTTGAGTTTCTTTTCTGGTTTTGGGGCAGCAAATGTTACTTGGCCAGCTTGCTCTGTTTCAATTGTCTGTGTAGGTACACAGGTGAACCAAATGATGCACTCCGGCATTTTAACAAAGCTCGAAAGGACAACGACTGGGGACAGAATGCAGTCTACAACATGATTGAAATTTGTTTGAACCCAGATAATGAAACCATGGGTGGTGAAGTCTTTGAAAATCTGGATGCTGACATAGGGTAAGTGAACGAAATAAATATTGCTTGCTTTCTTCTGTCATCCCCCTTGCTCTTCTATCCCCTTAACAACGTGCCTTAATTTAAATTGCAAGAACTGTAATACGTCAGTCTCAAGCAAAAAATATAGCAAATTTTATCTGGAAAAAATTGTATCACTTGAAGCGTTAAAAACAGCTTGTTAGGTTGGAACTGCAGTTGTTAAAGAAGAGAATCAAAGTAGAATGCCTATGGTACAGAGCCATCCTGTACAAAACAGCATGCCTTTAGTATGGAATTGGTACTAACCCACCTACTTAGTTTGCTGTGTATTAAATAAAATAAGCTTTTACCAACTCTTTCTGATAACAGTAATTCAACAGAGAAGCAGGAGTCTGTGCAGTTGGCTGTAAGAACAGCAGAAAATCTTCTGAAGGAACTCAAGCCTCAGACGGTTCAGGGTCACATTCAACTGCAAATCATGGAAAATTATTGTCTGATGGCAACCAAACAAAAATCGAGTGTTGAACGAGCACTGAACACTTTCACTGAAATAGTAGTGGCTGAGGTTAGTAACCTGTCTCTTGTCCTCAGTCTCCTCTTTCACACTTACTGTATTTTTTTAAACTGGTCTTGCAGTTTACATGCAGGAGTAGTGGCTTATGTTAGTGTGCTATTCATCTTTTCCTATTAAAGAATACTTGATGTAAAATGTGAAAAAGAACTGCTGAAATAAGATCTTTGAGAATTTTTCAGTTGGATTGCAAATTTATCTCAACTAAATGGTAATATTGCCAGTTACTGTAATGTGAGTAGGCTATTTGGTTTGAGTTCTGGGTTTGCTTTTTAATTCCCAGTCTTGCCAGCAGTGTGTCTGATGATATAAGTTTATACAGTGCCTTCATTCTGTAAGCAAAACCTATATAAATACAGGCTGCCTTCATGTACTTCATGGCAATTGGACAGAATTTAGATTCCAGGGTAAGATTATCCTTCCGCTTAACATTCATCCTTAGGATGGAAATCCTCAAAGGAAAAAAAAATTTTCCTTATGTTCAAATGGAACTTCTGTGTTCTGGTTTGTGCCTTTTGCCCCTTCTCCTGTCACTAGGCACCACAATAAAGAGTCTGGTCACATCCTCTTGACACCTGTCCTTTAGATATTTGTAAGCATTGATAAGATCCCTTCTCAGTCTTCTTCAGGCTAAAAAGCCCCAGGTCTTTCAGCCTTTCCTAGTAAGACAGGCTTCTGTCCCCTATTCATCTTTGTGACCCTCTCCTGGACTCTCCAGCCCAAACTTATGTTCAGCCTCTTAATTATTTAACATGATGTTTCTCGTGATCGGTCTTAAAGAAATAAACATACCACTAGATGGAAAACATGTTTGTAAGATTGGATGTTTGTGAGATCCTGAGATTTAGCTTTTAGTTTCATTTTCAGATGTCTGCTGAAAGTCTTCCTTAAAAAAAAACAACCCAAAAACTGTTAAAAGTAGTATGAAGAAGCACCAATGTTACTATGTTTTTTACTGCAGAAGGACCATATACCAGCACTTTTGGGAATGGCCACAGCGTACATGATCTTGAAACAGACTCCACGAGCCAGAAATCAGTTAAAACGGGTTTCAAAAATGAACTGGAATCCCATTGATGCAGAAGAGTTTGAGAAGAGTTGGCTTCTCCTTGCAGATATATATATTCAGTCTGCAAAATATGATATGGCAGGTGAATTATTAAAACGATGCCTTCGTCATAACAGGGTAAGTGAATACACATTAAAAGTAACCTTAGTAACCTTTAATTCATCTAAATGTTTAATTTTCATCTGAAACATGATTTCGAAATGTATTTCTTCCTCCAATTGCCTGCTGTTTCACTTTTTAAGGAGAAGTAGAACAAAACAAGCCAGGAAACCAGCAACTTTACACTGGAATGCTGCTTAGTAATTTTTATTCATATTTTTTAGTAGCTTATGCAGATTTTAGCTGTGGTGACACTTGAAGCTTTAGATGTTTATTGAATATCAGAGATACATTTTACGGAGCCTTGCAAACCTCATAAAGAAAGATGTAGCTATATGAATTTTGAACACTTAATCCATTAAGAGATTTTGTCTTCATATATTAAAATACATTTTTAAATAGTTACGTTCATAAACCTGCTACTATACAGGATTTGTCTTTAATTTGTTTTAATGCTAATATTAATCCCCTGCTGTGAAGACACTGTCTAGTAGATTGTCTGAGGACAAGCTCTAATATTTTTATCTCAGGGTTTCTGAGCAGGCCAACAGTCCAATACTCTGCTTTGACTACAGGAACAAACACAGATCTTAGCTCTTGTGCTTAATTCTCATTTTGTCCCTTCTCGCTGATCGCATGTTTTTCATCTCTACACTTCACTTCATGAGGCACATCCAATAGACTAGTCTTCCACAGGTATTGTGCTGCAGGAAAAACTTACTGCCTTGATTTTGAACCATTTATCACAAATGGGAGGGTATAATTTTATCCTCTTCTTCCAGGCATTTCTATATTGCTTGTCCTAGTATGCTGTGATTTGAAAGCTTTTCTTATCAGTAGATTTTGGAAGCTTAATTTGAAATCATGAAGTTAAAAATGGAATGTGTTTTATATTAATCAGCATTTCTTTGCTTCCTGTATGAAAAAGGTGCATATTTTCATAAAAGCTTCATTTTTATCGTGAAACTATTTGACTTAATGGCAGCATGATAATATAAACTCTTCACAGTAACTGCATATGGTAGTTAGGATTTCCTGCTTTATGTACTATAGGTAAGATTTCGGTATGAATTACTGGATCTTTCATGTAAACCTTTATTATGGAATTAAATCAATTTGTAAGTATGTGTAGCATAAGCAAGGTTAGTGTTTTCCTCTAGTGCTCAATAGTTTTTGGAACGTGTTTTTCAGATGCTTGTAACTTGCCACCTGGAGTTACACAAAATTGAATGTCTAATGGCTGATGTTCTCTTCAGGATATTTGTGTCTCTCTGGAGTTTTAAGTGGAAAATCATAACATAAAGTAGCTTCAAAAAACAATGATAAGAAAAGAACCTTTTAAGAAAAGGTGAAACAAACACTATTTGTGGAAGGTACAACACTTTCCAGCTGGACTTGAAATGGGGCTGCTGTAGGATTATTAGCTGAGGGAGAGATTTACAGGGTTCCTGGAGGCTCTGTGTTTGAAAGTGTAGTTGCAGTGTTCTCTGTGATGAACTCTGCATTTGACTCAGACTAGCTAAGGAATTCACTGCTTTATGACAGGTGTTTTAAATCAAGACTATCTTGTCCTCAGAATTATTGCAAGCAGTCACTTATGCTTTCCAGTTACACAGATCTGAAGTATTTAAACAGTTAAGCTGTCAGTATGATTATTTATAAGGTCACCTAAATAAAATTTTGAATTAATCTTTCTGTGTTGCAGTCATGCTGCAAGGCTTACGAATACATGGGATACATCATGGAAAAGGAACAAGCATATAAGGATGCAGCAATAAATTACGAGATGGCCTGGAAATACGGAAACCAAACCAATCCAACAATAGGCATGTAGATATAGCCTAAATGTATGATTTTAGGCACTAAACAGGATTGAAACAGCTATCCTTTACTAGAAAGACTGCTTTCAATTTGCCATAGAGATAGGACATCACTGGTTTTCCTCACATAAAAACCACAGATGTTTAAAGATGCACTTAACGGTCCCTTGGAAAGACCCTGTGTCAAGAGGTAGTAGCTTTATGATACTTCAGACGTTTCTACTTACTGTTTTAGTACCAGGTTTGCTCTGAAACAGTTTTAGTTTGCTCTTTGTGGACAACTTTCTTCGTAAGTACAGCATTAATTTTTAATAGTGTATTTACAGTAGTGCAGTATGTACTGTCTATGTTAGAGAACCTTTTGTAATAATCTATATCTGATGGTGGCAGATCATTGTTTTAATTACTTCATTTTGATAATCAGACAAATTATCTATTTATATGTATGAGTAAGGACTTTAGAAATAAATTATTTAAATGTCTTTAAATATATCAAGTTTAAAGAAGATGGTTAACTGGGAGCTTGGGACGCTACCCAAGTTGCAGTTTGGATAGTTAATTCAATTCTACACTAAACTGTCACATTTTCAGACTACTTCAAGGTAGGAAACCCTTTATGAAACAGATACGTAGGATAAAATGCTTTTTCTGACTGTCAGTGTGTCATCACTGACACACTGTCTCCAGATCCCAAGTCTGGTGGTTTACACAAATTGTGTTCCAAGTTTGAGGCTCTGATTGTGGCCCCTCAAAAATACATATTTCTTGCATCATTTAATCTGTGGTCTTTATTTGTGCCCTATTTTGTTTTGTTTTTAATTTCACACTTTGGAAGTTGCAGGCTTATAACCTTTTTTCTCAGTCCTGATCTTTGTCCAGGCTAATATACTTGAGCTATACCTATAATGTTGAAAGTATCAGCCTGGTATGTTACTATGCAACTTGACTATTCCATGTGAATTTCTTTGAATCAGTGGTCTGCTGGCAGTGGAACAGAATAGCATTTTAATTCTCTGGTTTGTTATTGCTATCTGGATTTTTTTTTCCTCCTCCTTTTGTCCTTTAATAATGGAATTGCCTTTGCAGAGGAACTGTGTATTGCAGGTCACAAGGAGAAGCTCTGTGGGGTACCATAGTAATTAAAAGAGGAAAACCATTAAGTATTCTCTGTAATAACAAATGCTCTTTAAAATAACATCTCCTTTTCATTCAAACATAGTTATCAGTGTATAAAGAACTTTTATTTACTACTTGAAGTGACTTTCAGTAGAAATTGTGATCTCTCCAGGCTTAGATGAGAGAATGCTAAAAAACAAATATACTAACTTTAGAAGCATAGGGTGACCAAAATGAGTTTGACTATGATATTTTCATGGTTCAATACAGAAACTGGAATAGATGCCTTTTTTTTTTTTCCCCCCTTTTACTTACAGGTTACAAGCTGGCTTTCAATTATCTGAAAGGAAAGAGATACGTTGATGCAATCGATGTTTGTCATAAGGTAGAATTTGTATATGTACTTAATATTGTCTGCTATGGCAACATTCCTTCACATAATCCTCCTTTTTTTTCTTTTCTTATTGAGTGTAGTTTTCTAAAGTATATGGTTTAATGTCAGAAGGATGCCCTATTTAATAAGTTTGATTAAACTAAGTGGTTACATAATTATCTCTATCCTGAGCTCCTTGGCTAGCAGGTAAGAGCTCAAACGGCTGGCCATCCCATGTCAAAGCATATTCAACTGGCAGCCCTTTCCTCTGGCCCTGGGATTGCAACTTGGTAAATCCATACAGAAACAGAGCTGAAGAAGTTTAATCAGATCTTAATATCAGAAGACACTGTTAGAAGGTAACTTACAGTATTGCCTTTGTATCATCCAAACATAGAGCAGATGCAGAATAAGAGGAAGGACTACTATTACAGAAGCACGTTGACTGTTATGAATTAATAATTATCAGTGTTAATAATAAAATAAATTATATTTACTCTTTTGGGGAGAAATAAAGATAACTACAAAGAACAAAGTGAATGGAAGGATAAGGGAAAGGAGGAAATCGAAGGGCAAGAAGATGAAGTATAGTAAGAAAGAGCCTGTGGGAGTGAAAACATAAAAGCAATTTATCAGTACAGATAAAGCATAGTTAAAACCTTGGAAATATCTCCAGAGGTCATTCTTGGGAATGCATGCCTTTCAAGCCAACCAGAGGCTTTAGCCCTTGACCCTTGTGTCTTTCACACCAAGGTGACAGGGCATTCTTAAAACAAAATTGTCATGTTGTTGTTCTAGTTCTAGACTGTGTAAAATCAGTGATAAGGGGGGTAAGCAAAACCAATGTTTTTCCTCTTAGACACAAAATTTTATGAATCCTTTTGTCTTTTAACAGGTCCTTGAAGCACATCCAAATTATCCAAAGATCAGGAAAGAAATACTTGACAAGGCTCGTGCATCACTAAGAACATGAATTGGTTTTTTTATATCGCTCATGGACTTGTTTGTTTAATTTGATTTCCAAAAGTATGAATGAAATACTGCAGTGACAGAGACCATATCAGCACAAAAGTATTGTGAATGTGATTAACTTAATTATACTAATGATCTGGATTATGCTCGAGAAAAATCTGCAGCCATGAAAGAAATTGTATTTGTTCTTATTCAGCAAAGAATATGCTTGCATGCATGCTATGTAAATAAAGTATCATCCAACATCACACAAAAGGGTTAGCAGCATTATAAAAAAGTTTCAAAGCATATAACTTGGTATTTTGTTTTGTCCACTTGAAGTAGCACTCAGAACAACAACAGCCTATCCTATCTAGTGCAGGTGCATGGTTAAGATGGTGGACTTCAATTCATATAAACTATTTATTCATAATTACAGTATAATGTTTCTTACTACAGGTGTACTTTGAAAGTATGGAGATTATATTTTTACATATATTATAAGCAGACTTTATTTTTCATCTTGAATAAAACAGCTATATACATTGTTCTTAATGAAACTCTAAAAATCTTGTAGTGATACAG
Source organism: Bucco capensis (assembly GCA_013396975.1). NCBI lineage: Eukaryota > Metazoa > Chordata > Aves > Piciformes > Bucconidae > Bucco > Bucco capensis. The sequence goes on along the minus strand of VWZO01016706.1, from coordinate 25,704 downwards.
AATTTTTGAAAAATCAAATCCCTAACAATAAAACCTTGTTACACTACTTACTGTATTTGGCTTTCAAACAGCACTTGATGTTATGTGTAATTGACTAGAAAAGTGATGTTTCTTTTCTCTTTCACGGCTTTCTACAGGACTAGTGTGAATATTGGAATTGAGAAAACACCCAATAAGCAGCCTCTCCTTCCCTAGGGAACCTTCAAACTTATGCTGCAGCTTTATCCTGGCAGCAAGGTGTGTGCAGTGTCATAGAGCTGCGAGAAAGAAGATTTAGGAGGTTGGGGAACAATTATCTGTATGGTGGCACTATGAGGAATATGGAAGGGTGTCCAAAATGCTGAGTCTGGGGAGTGAGCTGTAAGGTAGATGGGCTGTGGGGGTCAGTAGACTATGAATTCTTAAACTATATCATTTTATTTCTTTTTTTTTTCCCCACCGTTAAAAGACATAGGCCTTATCAAGGCTGATCCTAGTAAAACAGCATTTCTTTGTACACAGCCTGTTCATACAGGATCAATGTGGTTTTGCTTCCTCAGCAGCACTGGAATAAAATTTATCTATAGTTTAGAATGAATAGGTGGGTTTATATCAATACATGCAAGATGTTTTCAACAAAGGCAAGACTAATCTTCATCTATATCTACTTTATTTTGGTATTGTTATGAGCATAAGATGGGCTTCAGCCTCTCATGATTCGGTTATGACAAAAGTAAGACACAAAAATCTGTTGGTAGAATTGAACTGAGACTGAGATTTTTGTGGCTAGCTTTAATCATATACCATGCAGGTAAAAGAGTTTTTAATTCCTGTTAGCCATCTTGAACATATCTAGCCAAAAGTGTCCTTTTATAGATGAAGTCTTTAAAAGAAGAGTGCAAATGAGGTGCATTTTTTTATTTCAATTTAAAAAAAAAAAAAAAGAGAGGAAAAAAAGGTGGCTATAAGTAGTCCTTTGGTAAAAGTTCTGCTTTAATGTAGTATTCCCAGAAGAAACAAATGGCCTTTACATTTCCATTTTGTTTTACATAAGCAAAATTAAGTTTTCCTTACTAGATTATCGTTTTAACTTTATCTACGGAAGGAATGAATTTCGTTTCTTTTTACTCCAGCTAATTGAAAGTGTTGATTTCAGCTTTCCTTTTCTTTTACAGTTCATTATTTAAAAAAATGCATGTTTTGGTAGAGAGTTTTATATATGTATATATTTTAGCCCCTTTCTTACTAAATGGTTTTGAATGGAGGAGACTCCTGGGATGGAGGGAAGTCAGTAATGCTTTATTTCAAAGAGCTGCAGTCTTTAGTATGGTGTTGCTTAGCAACCCATCTTCCAGTTTTGCCTTTGGGGAATAAAAGAGGAGAATGAAGCTGTGGTTCTTATTGATTCATTCACTGAAACTGGGAAGCTAAGCATCTTGTAGCTATAGCAACATAAACCCTAGGTATCTCTTTCTTTCCCTCTCTTGCCTCCCATTCCCCTACAGGTACAGAATGCCTGGTATATCTTCAAGAGGATATGTAAACACATATAACACATAATCCACCTATGATAACAGTGTACTAAATAGTACTTCTGGTTTAATTCCATACTGGGTTTTTTTTTCAGTTTTGTACCAATAATAGAAAGATGGTCTAGAAAGTATTAATAGGTAAAATAATTAGTATAATTTTCTAAAACAACTAAGCTAGAATACTCAAAAAAAAAAAAGTTATTTGCAGGGTTTTTTCCCCTGTTTTTGGACTAGATTTGGCTATTGTGAGTTATTTCTCAAATGTGGCTCTAGCAATTTTTAGAAAGGCTCTGGTTTGGTAGCCTAAACCTTAGTCTTGTTACCTATTAGATGAGTAAATAGCTTTATAAACATAGTAGTTTAAACAGTGTTCATAGTATTAGAGAATTTGTTGAGAATTTTCTGAATGAATTATCTTTGCAAGTCATCCAGGAGACATTGCAGGGAGATCTTGATTAATGGGGGTGGATTCTGGCTCTTAGGAAGTTGTTCATAAAGAACTCATTGGTGTGTTCTCTATGCAATGATGAACAGGAAAAGAAATTAAGGGAAGAAATCACTAGCAAGTGTATCTCCATCAGCCACTTCTTAGCTATTCTGTCAGTTTAAGCTCTTTACAGCTGTAATTTTGATTTCTGGCTGCTCTACTCTGTGGTTTTACCTCTTGCTTCATCTATCAATGAAATCTGAAACATTTTAAGGCAAGTCAATGTTTAAAAAAATTATTTAGAATTGAACTGTTACTGCAAAAATCGTATGCTTTTATCTCTGCTAAAACTTGGTTTGGTAATGTGACATGGTGCTTGCTAGAGAGGAGCTAAGCAAATGGTCTAAATCTTATTCTGAAGTACCTTTGGTTTTTGGGGGGGGGGGGTGGCATGTTTGTTTGTTTTTTAAAGGGAGTCAGTCAGTATTCCTGTGAATACAGCCTTCATTCTGGAAAATAGCAGCTTTTAATGTTCACTCTAGAAATTTGCCTTACTTGAATTTTGGGCTACGAAAAGCTGAATGTTGGCTATGAATGTTTCAGGTGCTGTAGTACTCACTGCAGTTCAGATCTCAACTTTCACAGGCATAAGGAAGGATTTTAACCTGCTAGAAGTAGCAGAACACGAGTTGCGACTAATTCCGGTCTAAATCTTCATTGTGCTTCTGAGAAAGATTAATTCAAGAATAAAATTCTGGTATTAACACTTTTGTCACTGCTGTAGCATCAGTGTAACTACTGCCGGATCACCGTGTATTTGCTGAGTGAATTTGTTTACCTGCAGTTCAGCAAGCTGAAAGAAGTCAGCTTTGGAGTGCTGGACTGAGACTGCAGTTGTTCTACTTCTATTGGAAAGTACCAAGAGACTCTACAGTACATTAAGGGAAGTTAGGAGCAAACTTTGTGCAATGGTTGCTTTTTCTCTCCCTCCCCAAAATTAAACCATGCTTTTTATAGAACAGTGATTTTCTGTCTCTCCCCCTGGGAAGCTTTGCATTGTAAAGGAAGGGAGCTCAGTGTGAGATCCTTTCTCTCAAACTCTGATCTCACCTCTAAAGGATTTTGTGTTCTGTTTCCCAGCAACCTGGGGTGGGAGTGCTTGCTCAACCACGTCTTACATGAGCTAACACTTAGGTGATTGAAGAACAAAACACAGCACCCTGCCGGGATGCTTGAAATGCAATCTGTAATTGAGATGTTAACGCATGCCTTGCCTTGCTCGTCGTGCCCGGCCGCGGTGCGCATTATGTCATTGTCTAAAAATGACATTTTCCTTTGGGTACAGAAGGCGAAGAGGGATGAGGGAGCGCATTCTGCTCCCGCCGCCGGCCTGCTCTTGCATTCCTGCAGCAGTAGCAGCAGCCCCCGCTGCAGAGAGGCTCCTGTCGGGTCGGGTGCCGTCCCGCCCCCAACGCGGGGCCTCGGGCGGCGCGCGCAGCCCCCGCAGCCCGCCGGTGGCAGCTGCCTCGCGCACCTGGGCGCCAGGTGAGGGCGGGGCAGGACGCGGGCGCAAGCGCGGGGCCCCCCGTGCGCACCTGGTGGCTTCCAAGCGGAAGCCGGGTTGCAGCCTCCTCGCGCGGTGGGCGGTCTCCGGGGCGTGGAGGTGGCAGTGGCGGGCGCTGGGTTCTGTCGCTGCCTGTGGCCGCTCGAGCNCCTGTGGCCGCTCGAGCGGGGCAGCGTCTTCGCCTTCCTCCCAGCGGATGAGGTGAGTGGGGGAGCCGCGGGACGTGGGGAGCTCTCTGGCCTTGGCCAGGAGCTGTGGCGGGACAGCGCCTGGTGCCGCTTGGTTCAGCGGCCAACCGTTTACTGCGCCCGGGGCGGCGCGGGAAAACAGCAAGCGGGAGGGAGTCGTGAGAAGAGGGAGAGGTCTTGGGGCAGACGTGGGTCTGGGGCTAGGGAACCCCTTCGGGCTGCCCTTCGCCCCCAACCATACACGTACGCCCAGGCCTCACACAGAGTCCCCTAAAATCCTCCTAACGCAGCCAGCTCCAGGAGCCTTCCAGGCTCTGGGCAAACGTGAAGCGGTGCGAGGAGCTCTGGCTGCAGAGAAGGGCTCTGCTGCCTGTCAGCTGGGCAAACAGGTCACCGGGGAGGGCTGGCCACCAGCCGGATGCACTGTCCAAACCAGAAGTATTGACTGAGGGAGGTGTCTCTTGCCACGTACTGAATCCGCCCAGGTATTTGTTCACAACACCACATTGATTTGATAACAGCAGGATGATGGTTTCATTGTATACGTTGTCACCTTCCTCTGGTATATTTCATCCTCTGGTGAAATGGTTGTAAGTTACTAAATTATTTCTTTACTCTGGCAGTTTGTTAGTCTTTCTTCTACACAGCAGGTGACAGTACCTACCAGTATTTTCTTGGCTGTGGAGAACTGACAGGAAAAGTGAATTGTAACATAAATAACCTTGATTTTTTTTTTTCAACTTGATGTAAAATATCAATTTTACATCAGAGAAATATTGATGCTTCTACAGAGAAATACTTATTTCATAAACGTTTCTGTAGGCTAAATAAAAAAATGTACTGGAAAAAAGAATTTTATCTCTGCATCTCATTGGTGGTTTACATGTTAGTTTTCCATTACAAAACAACATCTTCTGTTTAAAAAATTACATTGATTTATTCTGTCTTCACTTAAGCCAGTGTTGAGCCTGTGGAGCTGAGTGACAGAGTTAAAGACTGAGAATAGCCAGTTTATGGCTTTTGGTTTCTTTTTTTAGCTAGGTTTGCTCAGTGGCCTGGTCAGTTTGGCTTCTGCTACTATCATCTCAAGGCTTCTCAATAACATAGCAAGGTAAAAATTATGATAGTTACAGGGAGGCCAAATTGCTGTTTTTGTTGCTCTGTGGGAAGGAGCAGAAGACCAGTTTTCCTGCTCCTTGCAACGGCTATTGCCATTTAACTTTGCCCCTCTTGATGGGTGGGGTAATACCAGTGGCAGCCTGGATATCTTTACTTCTGTCAAAACAGGATCATGACATAATTGCCCTTTCTGTGCCGTTTCCTCAAACTCTGTGTGGTTCTAGATGACCAACTGCATTGCTTTCAGATGCTCCTTTCTGCTTTGCATAAATGTGTTGCCTGGTCTGTCTGTTCTGAGAGCTAATATCTAATGCAGGGCATCCCATTTCTTGGAATCAATGTAGAGAATCATGTTCATAATATATATTGTCGATCAGGTGCCTGCCAGCACTTAAAAGTGTCTCCTCCTAATCTGCTCATTTATGTACTTATCTTCTAGAGGATTTGAAAGTGCCTCAGGTTTCTAGACCATGAAGTACTAGATTTTGTCCACTTGTGTAAAGCATGATTTACTTACTCTCTTAACCCTTGTCTGTTTTTTCCTAGGATTTACTGTTATCATGTGCCATAGGAAATAGTTCTGCTTGCAAACAGAAATCATGTCACAAAACTACTGAGAGTGACTTAGTACTTTAGTTCTATAGTCAAATGATTATTTATTATTAGGTAAGATTATTCAGCAGTGAAACGTGGCTGGAAAAGATTCAGTCAAGTGGGGAGAAGAGGAAAGTAAAGACACCTTTGGGACACTGGCAATGATTAATTTAGCAATCACTGACCCGGCAAACCTCAGTAAATCTCAAAAAAAAAAAACCCAAAAAACAAACCACCCCAAAAAACCCCAGCCAAACCCACGAAAAAACTTGCATTGCTTTATGCTTATCATTTAAACAACTTTAAAGTTTGAGGCCAATTAGGTTGTAAAACGGTGATTTTTAAGCCTTGCACTTAATCCTCCTTTCCTTTGGTTGTGATCCAGAGATTATTTTATGATGCTTAAGTGAAAATCAGACACTAATCCTTCTAAGTTAAAACAGCACTTTAGAGCTGCTATGGTGCTCCCTTGTCATGGCATTTTTAGAGACTGTCTGAAATGATTTTAACAGAGGCCCAAACCAATCTGGTCAAGAAAAAAAGAAGGTGAAGGCCTGAGTGAAATATAAATTTAAGATGAGTTCACTGTATATTCATAGTCCCAGCTCTATAAAAAGAAGTCACAAATATTTTTTATAACGTATGGTTACTGTATACTTTTAATATGCTATCCATTGTCAAAGGTAACTACATGTCTCTGCCTACCATGTACAGTACTTAACTATAGAAAAATAGTAGTAGTGCTCATTTTGAAAGAGTTTTAGGAAATATATCCAATAAAATATATAGAAGGAGGTGGGAGGGTTTTTTTGTATTTATGTTTTTAATCTCAAAGAATCTGCTGAAGGAGGTAAGTTGACAGAGTTGTATTCCAACTAGGTCTTCTGGGCTGCTGCTCTGAATTTCTTCAGCTTCTTGTGTTATCATCCAGTTAGAGCTTTTCATTTTTCTGTACTATTCACTGGGGCAGATTATATCCAGTCTTTGCTAGAAGAATCTGTGCCCTTGATGTTTCTAAAACTAAGGCTCAGGACCCGAATATGGTCAGTATTCCTCTTACAACTTATTTTTTTCAGGAGTAGGACCATGTTTCCACTGACTGAGCTTTAACAAATGCACCTAAAGGAACAGTATCTGGGATTTGTGAATGATACATTCACAAGTATGATATATTCCCTATCTAGGAGTGTATTCAGCAGCAATGCTTAGTGGGACAGGTAGGCAGATATCTTACGTTTCAAGCATAGAGAGAGAAACTAGCCAACTGATTCTGCTTCACCTTTTTACGTGAAGACTTAATCTTTAACTTCTATACACTTCATTGTATAATTTTTTCCTTTACTTAAGCTAAGGGCTTATATTCCTGTAAACAGTACGATAGTTTGGTGAACTTAAGCAACTGATTTTTCCCAAATTCTGAAGTGCTTTTGAATGGTTTTGACTATATGGAGAGCCCTCGTGTTCCGTATTCGGCTAAACTTGTATCAAGAGCTCACTCCAATTTGGGTATTTCTTAGTCCGTCACAAAAGGTAGTAATATGAGTGGGTATTATTCTGGGATATTCTTCTAGGAAGTGGAAATGTTTTTGTTCAGATATTTTTATTTTTTTTTTTTTTTACTGGTAGAAAGAAACTCTGTTTGCTTGCTGGTTGAGAATACCCTTTACCAAACGGATCATTTTAGTGGTTAATGTTTTATAGCATCTACATTGGTATTCAAGCAAAGCAAACAAAAAGCCCTCTCTAGAATTTTAGATTCCAAAAGACCAGTACTGAAAGTAACACTTCTTAGAGGTAAAGTATCACAACATATGTAATCATGTATCTTTGGCAGACTTTGGCTAATTTGGTGAGAACAGTTGATCCTTGAGTGTCAGGTTTATTTTTGTTTGGGTTTGTTTTTGTTCTAAACAATTTTTTCAGCATTTCTGTTCACACATACTTTCTTATTAAGGGGACCTGATGGTCTTGATAAAGTGATTGTGTGTTTGGATAATAAGAAAAAATAGACAAGCTTCTTAATGAGACTATGCTTCGGGAGTTAGAGAAGAAATGAGGTTAAGAGTGAAGGCAGTTGTGTAGGTGAGTGGTTGTGCTAAGAATCATTCTGAAGAGGGGGTTCCCCCCCTCCCCCCCCCATTTCTCTCTTTTATAGTTATTTTTTTCCTAAGTATTTTTTAACATAGTATTTTACAATTGGGATTTTTGTTGTGTGTGTTCCATAAACAATATTCTCAGGGAACATTAGAACCCTATTTCACATTCAGATAAAAGAAGATTTTTTTTAATTTTTTTTTTTTTTAAACTGAGGTCAACTATATTGTTGATACTAGCCTCAATAAATTTTTCCTTACTGGCATTGTCTAAAAGAATTTCTGCTGATTTAGGTTTATCTCAAGGTTTTGATTTTTGTTTGTTTTTTGGTTTGGTTTGGTTTTTTTTAAGTATTATCTACAGTGTTGTTCATACCAAGCTAACAAAATCCAGTTGTCTATATATTGGCTACTGTAGTGAGGCTTTCTGGTAAGCCAGGCTTTCGGCAGACAGTCTGACATAAGAGTTAGTGGGTGGCTTCATGTGACAGAGACAGTGTATTGAATTCACACACTACCCGTGTGATGTGGTTGGAAGTAGTGTGGTAGCTGCTGTCTGGAACTCTTAAAAGACTTTTGTAGTACATATTAGTTTTCTGATTATTTTCTTCTCACAACAACAACAAAAAAATCACTGAAATCCAACTTCTGATGTTTAGGGCTAATTATTTCCAAGTGCTGTAAGAATCCAGACTACTATTAGTGAAAATAACACTAATGAATGGAAGATTAAATGCTTTGCTAAACAGTTACCTCAGGGAGTTTAATCATGCCACATATTTCTTCTGTGTGTCCTGGAGGCTGGAACAGCAGCTTGATCTCTGCTTACTGACATTACTATGCAACAAAAATGTGTGAGGCATTTGTAGGGAAGAAAGATTGTATTTCTTACTACAAAATTATCCTGGTAAAAACCCTAATGAAGATACAGCTTTCATGGAAAAAGTTCTTTGGACAATATAGTCTGTGTTCTGGAAATGGCTACTATTTTGTGTGACAAAGAGCTTTTCTCTTACTGTAAGCAGTATCCCTATCTGATATTTTGTCAATAAAGCTACATTCAGCATTTGTCTTTATCAAAGAGTTTTCTGTACGTTTGTGGCAAATGAGCCCGTGTTTGTGCACTTCACCTGTGCTCTGCATGCTCTATGCCAAGGGTGTCACTTGATCCTTTCTTTAAAAAAGAAACAGCACTTACACTTGTTTCTGTGCGGAACATGCTGCCATGTTTGCTACCAGAGTGTACTAATCCACATGGAAAGGGTTCAGTTGTGTTGCTCTGTTCCACAGCCTGCTGAACTCAGGTGAGCTGTCTTTTCCTTTCTAGGGACAGGCACATAACCCATGTGTTATGGCAGCCAAGACAGATGTATGCAGTATAAGGAAATCTATTGTGAGAGAGAAGTCAAGGCATACACAGATAAAAGTGAATATTCTGACATAGAGCAATTTATTCAGTATTTGTTCTACTATCTTCTCGGTTGCTCATTAGGTCTGCTCAGGCTTTAATGACTTATTTGTCCGAAGACAGATGTATACAAAAAACACGTAGTGCAAGAAATACTCTGGATGGGTTTCGGTTATTCTGATTTTCAATTATCTTTAACTAGTGTATTGTGTTGATGATGAGAGTTCTAAGGCTTTGCATATGCTCTGTTTGTGCAGGAAATAATCCCAAATGAAAGTAACAGTAGTGTAGTTTAAAGTTTTGTAAAAATGTACGTATCTACTCTTGCTGCTTCATGAAGTCTAGGTTAGTGTGTTGGCATGAAAGTCATCAACAGTGTATGTCTGAACTGTGTGCTAAAAATGTATGGAAGGAATCTCTGGTATTTTCTAGTCCATGTTTCCTTTTTGTTGCTTGAGACAATGAAGCCAAAATTCGTGTAGTAAACATAAATCTAGAAAAATTATGACGTGAGTTTAGCATAAGTAAATATTGCTGCATTAGTTGAAAGGCTGAAGATGTACAATGGAAATCTGACAACTGCAACTTTAGCTCTATAAATTAATTGTTAAATTAGTTTTCTCTGATACTCGGGCAGTTAACAGATATGTAGCTGTACCATGTAATTTTTCTACCCTTTAAGTGGTCTCATGCCAGCTCATTAAAAAAAGATGTTTGTAAGTATTTGACTCAAATACTGATTAAGTTCTCAAATTTAAGCATAATCTCAGTGTAAAACAGTCAAGTGTGGCTATATAGAACTAACTTTAACTTTTTGTCTCGATATACTGTCACGCTCATTAAAGCTTAATCTTTTCTCTTCTTGTGGATAAATTTGTGTGTCTCTGCCAACAGGAAGAGACCTAAAGGGAGCTGGAAAACATTGTTGCATGTTTAGTGATGTAAAAGATATTTGAGGGCAACATTGTTTTGGTATTAGCCAAATACCAATGTTTTGCTATTAGCCAACCAGCCTCCCTAGGTGTTTGCCTGGTTGGCTATGACTAATGACTGGTGCTGAGATAAAGAAGTTGCTGGACCTCTCTTATGACATTAAGTTCTTCAAATATTGTTTTAAAAGTCCCCCCCCTTTTTTTTCCTATTTGAGGAATATATCTTTGTAGTGCTTGTTGATTCCTGAGCTTTAAAATTTATAAATATCCTATGTACTTGTGCAGGGTGCACTGAGAAACGGTAATGTGATTTTGTTTTTTATGTTATGAAAACATTCCTGCTTAATGGGTTGGAGAGGCTGCAGAATCAGGCAGAGCCCTTGCAGATTTAGCAATGCTTGTTGTACAAGTTACAACTTTCTTGCTGGGTGCTAATCTGTACCATTCTTGAGGGAAACTAATTGAGAATTTTTTGTTTTCTATAAGTTATATCTCTTGCCAAGTATATGTTATTCCATTTAGGAAGTGCAGAATCTATTTGTGTTTTGAAGGATGAAATAGAAAAGTTGGTTTTGTAGTTCTGTGATCTGTATTTAGCAAGAAGGAATTAACTGTGGCTTTTATTGAGATCTTCCTTATTTCTTTTCTCACTTCACACACATGCAACTTAAATAAAAATAAAACTGAATTCAGACGAGTTACTATTTTTCCCCTTCTTGTAAACTGCCAGTGTTGCAGAGAGAATTTAATTCAAATCACTTGGATTCTGGTGGTCCTCAAATGTTTCTCATAATTCCCCGTCTTTGAAAGCTGCTGAATAATAGCTTGTCAGTAAAAAAAAAATAATGGCAGAGTTCCTGAAAGAGGAGAGCTCTTTGGCATGTTCCCGTGATGATTTGCAGCAGCACTTGCCAGAAAATGCAGTACAAGTGAATGAAAAAATATGCAGAGTGATTACTTGATCTTCAGGCTAAATTAACCGACTCAAAATTACCTGTAATAAGTCTGCATTGATCTCAAAAATTCCTACTTGGAGTCTGATTACTTAAGTCTGATCTTGAAATGGATTTTTTTATATATGTATTTTAAATTTCCTAATTGTTGAAATAAGTTGAGAAGTCCTTCATGTCTTTGTAGTTCACTTTTATGTGGCTTTTTCTTACATGTAACTTGAACTTACTGTATTTATTCCATCTGTTTTCCTTCTATCGCATCACTGGACTAAAACTCTTTGCTTCTAGAAGACTTAAAACAACACTGTCCTCTGATTTTAAGCAATTGTCAATATTTGGAAGAAAATGTGATGTAGTGGCATTGTGTAGAAATAGTGTTCTGTTGTTAGTGATGTGCCTGCTTTCTGGGTCTTCTATTTGAAGTGTATTAAAAAAAACAACCCAAAACGAATACAACAAGGAAAGTGTATTTTGGGTATTTTAGAGGTAGGTTTTTACACATCTTTAAGTGATGGATGCAATGTTTGACACTCGTGAGTTGTGAATTAATTCCTGCCCATTAATATTTTTTTCTGATTTTACACTGTAGAATGTAATAGATGTCTAAATTAATACTTTTTGTTTTTATTTACAGGTGTTTAGAATTTCAAGAAATGCTGTGACCTCTTTGAATAACATAATTCACAGAAACTTCTTTGTTGTGATTATTTTTTTTAAAACTAAAATGGCTTTGAAAAAAACATCTAAACTATTCAAGAAATTATTTTTTCACTGGAAACTTTGGAAGTTTAGCATTATTGTGTTTATGTTTCTGGTATTTCTACTTTTATTACAAAGAGAAGTGGGTGTTCAAGATTTTAAAGATGAAGCTGAGATTGAGCCAGCTATTGGAAAGAAAAGCCATGTATTGGGTCTTGTATTAAATGCTATGAACAATATCAAAGGTGCAAAGCCAAAAATGCAGATAAAAGCACCTGTTAGGCAAACTAAAAATCCTGGAGAGAGACACTGTTTGCCAGGACACTATACAGCAGTGGAACTAAAACCCTTTCTAGATCGACCTCCTCAAGATCCTAATGCTCCTGGAGCTTCTGGTAAAGCATTTAAAACCACCAACTTAAATCCAGAAGAACAGAAAGAAAAACAGCGTGGAGAAGAAAAACATTGTTTTAATGCATTTGCAAGTGACAGGATTTCTTTACACAGAGATCTCGGACCGGACACTCGACCTCCAGAGTATGTTGAAATGTGTATGTTCTGATAGTTGAAGCAAAGTGATTTAACTCGAGCATTAGATAATAGCTCAGGAAAGTCTCATGGCTACATGTAATGATGGCTGTACGTAACGATCCACAGTGCCAAAGCCAAGAATGGTTAGAAAGGCTCACTTCTTTCGTGGTTTTGAATTAAAAGTAACCATATTTGAATAAGGTTTTCTGCTCTTGCCTTTAAGCTACAATTTCTGAGCCACTTTCTGGAAGCCTGCTAAGTTCTACTTAGAAGAAAGCAAAAAATGTGGCTTAAACTTTTTCCCCATTTACATACCATTTCCTTCCCCCCTCTCCCCTTCCTTCCCTCTCCCTTTTTCTTTTTTTTAGTATTCAGTTTTAGTAAACCCACCACCATAATTTAATAAATTAGGCATTTTAAACTGCTGAACAGGGCAATGGAATGTCTCAGCAATGTTGCAGTATTGAAAAAAATTATTAGTCTTGTAGGACTTGGGTAGAGTGAGTTTTGATGATGAGCAGTCTCTGTCAGTGTCAGTATATATTCTCAGCTGTCTGTCCGAAGTGACTGAACAGCTGCTGCTGCTAGTATGACTATCACATGACACATGGTACAGCTATATGGAAACATACTCAAATATTTGTTCAAGTGGAATTCATCATATTTAAAAAAAAATATTTTGTAGAGCTTCTTCAGTTGAAGCACCTTCCTTTGCTCTCTGAAACTGGGATAGAACGCGGAGAAGCTGAAATATTTTACTGTCCACACTTACAAAGCTTTGTACTAGGAAGAGAAATGTTTCTTTTAAGAGTTTGAGTCAAAAGTTTTTGTCTGTTTTGTAACATGAGACGCTTTCTAATCTGTAGATGTATCGAACAAAAGTTTAAGCGTTGCCCACCACTGCCAACCACAAGCATTATAATAGTTTTTCACAATGAAGCATGGTCCACTCTGCTCAGAACTGTTCACAGTGTGATGTATACATCTCCTGCCATACTGCTAAAGGAGATTATTTTGGTGGATGATGCCAGTGTAGATGGTAAGAAGACTTTGTTTTCTATGGATTTTTTTTTTTTTTAAGATGTGTTGGGATTGCAGATAAATTGGTTAAAACAGGATATCTCTTTACCACCATTAACATGTATAACAGTATTCTAAGTGATTTCGTTCCTTTTTCTATAAAATGTAAAATAGTTCTCCCCATCTTTATTTTCATAAGGTAGTCAGATATGAGTGAAGTTCTTGTCCTCTAGAGGGTTTTTAAACCTCAGTTCTTATTATTCCAATTCTAGTGCTGCTTAAACTGTCTAACTGATTGCATGACAAGCGCTCTGTAATTTGTTCTTAAAACCAATTACAATTTATAGAACAAATTATCTAAGGCTACATTAATGAATTTTGATTTTTTCACAGTGGTTGTGTTTATGGAAATTAATTTCCTTAATATGGGAAAGTAAAATTGTTGAATGGAAAAATAATTTTGAATGCTCAAGCTGACTGCCAAAAATAATAGAATGTATAAGGAGCTGATTGCAAAAGCAAGTTCAAAAGATTTCGTATAATTAACTTTAGATGAGCATACGAACATACATTCTTATATTACTGTATTTACACTTTTGAAAGTCCATATTTGGTATACTGTGCCACTATTGGATGTGAAGTATATTCAGCACTACAATTTAGCACTAAGGATGGGCAGAGGAATGAAGATTATGTGAGATGTTTCATGAGGGATGTGGGGTTATTTCTCGCATTTTGCACATTTAAAGATTTTTATATAGCTTCTGTTGCTGCTGTAAATATTGTAGCCTTTGAAAACTATGTAGAATCTGCCATAATTAAGGAAAATATTTGCATATTGTGTAGATACCTTGAGTAAGATTTTGAATTGATACTCAAATTGCAGAAGAGAGTTACTAGCACATCTTTTCTCCTTTAGAATATTTTCATTGTTCCTCTTCTGTTCTCTGCCAGTGACCTCGTCCTATACCCCCACCCCCAATAAAACTCGAGCCCCTAAAAATAAGGTTCAACAGTCAGGAATCATTTACTGCTTTGACATTGAGGTAATTCGTGGGATTAGTGTTAATTGTTTATCCTGTTAGTTGAATAATGTAAAATTTTTGAAAGTGGCATGTATATACACTGAATATCCTGAAACTGATTTCTCTTTCTAGAATACTTGCATGATAAACTAGATGAGTATGTGAAACAGTTTCAGATAGTTAAAGTAGTCCGTCAAAAGGAAAGAAAAGGTCTAATCACTGCACGGCTGTTGGGAGCTTCAGTAGCAACAGGAGAGACCCTTACCTTTCTGGATGCTCACTGTAAGTCTATGTCAGGTCTGCTTTATAAAGCTGTTCTCTTGATTGAACATGGCAGGTTTTCTGTGAATTGTGAATATTAGCCACGTATCGTATTTCCTCCTAATAAGTTATATTCTTGAGAGAGCGATTATCAATGTTATTTAAAAGCAGTGCAAACTGTCTTGCTGTGGGCATGTTAAAATATAGCCAAGTAACAATTCACTGCTTGTCCCCATTTTCTCCCTAGGTGAATGTTTTTATGGCTGGTTACAGCCATTATTGGCAAGAATAGCTGAGAACCCTGTTGCTGTTGTAAGTCCTGATATTGCTTCTATAGATCTCAATACCTTTGAATTTAGTAAACCATCTCCTTATGGGCATAGCCACAACAGAGGAAATTTTGATTGGAGCTTGTCATTTGGATGGGAATCTCTTCCTAAACATGAAAATGAACGAAGAAAAGATGAAACCTATCCAATTAGGTAAATATAATCTGAATAATGTTTTAAATCCTTCTGTTTTTTCTTGTTCATTATGAGCACCCGTTTATAAATGAACTGGCTCTTCAGATGAGTATGATCAGAAGTCTTAGCATCTTAGAAGGTTTTTGTAATACTGTAAGAACCACTTTGTAAATTTTAAAGTTTTCATTAATATATAACCTTAAGACAGTAATTGCTTTGCATTACCTTTTTTCTACATACATGATAAACAGTTTCTGTATTTGTTTTTTCATTGGAGAGAGAGGGAGAGGATTATAAACAGATCTTTTCAGAGATAGTACCACAGATTCTGCCACCTCATTCTTCGTCCTTGAAAGGACGACAACAGAAGTTCAGAGCACCAAAATACTGAAGTAGTGCATTTGATAATAATCATACCTGCATTTGCCATAGACAGATTACTGGTCTCAAGGAGTAATAACTTGGCTTGATATCCTCCATGTGGGGAGAAAATGTTATTTTCACTGATGCTGTCTTTTATACCAGCAGTCATTAATATAAACCAGTTGTTAAAAATTGACAGTAAAACTGTCCAATGAGACTCAATATGGGCAGATTTAATTTTGAAGTGTTATCGATGCTAGGAATATCTGTCAGTGTAGTGGAACTGAAAAAATGCATTAAAAATTCCTAGAAAAGTTATACCATGTTTGTACATCTATATTTTTAAAAACTCCTACCTATTTGACTCCTGTCTTACTCAGTAAATTTCTTTTTGCAGAACACCTACTTTTGCTGGAGGTCTCTTTTCAATATCAAAAGGCTACTTCCAACACATTGGAAGCTATGATGACGAAATGGAAATATGGGGAGGTGAAAATATAGAAATGTCTTTCAGAGTAAGTTTAGTACTTAATTGGCAATGGTCTCTATACTGATAGTGTACAGGATTTTTGAGGACAAATTAGTATTACATCTTGACTGCTGAATCAGCCAACTATGGCATGGAAAATGAATTTTTAATGACCTATGTAAAGAAATACAAACATGCTCACTAAACTGATTTAAAAAAAAAAAAAAGTGTTTAGGGTTGGTAGCTGAAATGTAAAATTTCAGTGTTTACCTGACTAGGAAATTCACTTACAGTATTCCTGATGTATGCACTCTTGTGAGTCATTTGGAATCTTTTCTGGTGAACAAAAACATTGCTGATTTTTATTTTTTTTTCCACCCCTTTAATTCTAATTGCAGTGCACTTACACAAAAAATGTTATTATTAGGTATGGCAATGTGGTGGACAGTTGGAGATCATGCCTTGCTCTGTTGTTGGCCATGTCTTTCGCAGCAAGAGCCCTCATACTTTCCCAAAAGGTACTCAAGTGATCACCCGTAATCAAGTTCGCCTTGCAGAAGTGTGGATGGATGAATACAAAGAAATATTTTACCGAAGAAACACAGAGGCAGCAAAAATTGTGAAACAAGTAGGTGGTGGTGGTATTAGAAATCACACTTGCTGCGTTGAAAGTTTTGGTGAGCAAAAGTTACTTATTGACAAAGTATGTGAGGATTCTAGATATTTTACTGAGCAGATAGAGTTCAGTTTCTCTAATGCTGTAACCCCAACAAATATGAAAAAAAAATGTTTGGGTGGTGATAGTGTTGTTTTGTGTAGTGGGTTTTTTTTTATTGGTAGGGTATTTTCCACACATTCTCTAAAATCTTGGGTCGTTTGCACTGAGCAGCTACTGGAAGTACCAAAAAAGCATGAGAAAAGCTACTGAGCATAGAAAATGCAAACTAACTTATTTTTTGTCGTGAGAAACATAATGTCCTGTTAGTCTCAAGTTGCTGAGTGATTTTTACTTAAAAAGCCGGTTTGGGTGATCTTTAGATGTAGAATAAAGCTTATTCAATGATAGATAACCATCCCGTTTATATCTGCTTAAAATCTTAAGTTAAAGTTAGGTGGTTTGGGTGTTGATTTATTTACTTTTGTAAGTTTTCTGGAACTTCGGCCTTTCATAAGGTGGAATCTAGAGTTTTCTCTGAGAAGCTTTTTCTCCCCTTCATGTGATAAATATTCACGACTATTGTATCACTAATAGCATTAGATTTCCTAAGCATGTTTAGCAGCCAGACAACTGAATTTTATCTGGGAGATTCTGCATTGTACTGATTATTTTGCAAATTGCTTAATCCAATTCATTACATCAGCTCCCTCTTTTTAGTGAGATCATTTAGCTGTATAGCTGTCATCACTATGGTCTTGTTTGTACTTTCCCACTTCATGGCACTTACTAAAAACTCTCTTGGGAATAAGGGTACTTCTGTCGTTGCCATGTTGCAATGTATTTTTCTTGCATGTGCTTGGAAATGGTGCGGGCAGGATGTCAGCGCTGTATGACCCTGAAGTACAAACAGCAGTAATTGTGGTAGTACAATGTTTAAGGAAAATGAAAAACAAATGAAGGTTAAAACTTTAAAGTTGATATTAGTAGCATTAGCATGTTTCTTTTCCATCCTTCCTTATTTCTCTGACAGAAAACATTTGGGGACATCTCAAAAAGACTTGATTTAAGGCAACGTCTGCAGTGTAAAAATTTTACCTGGTATCTCAAAAATGTTTATCCAGAAGTGTATGTGCCCGACCTGAATCCTTTGTTCTCTGGATATGTAAGTTTCATTTTAATTATTTTCTGTAGTCTTCCATGATCGAGGAAATTTGCCAATCTTCTGTGCTACCCTAGCTACTGTGTTTACATTTTAGCTATCATTACCTGCTTTGGTGTTTTCTGTCACTGTTCTGGACAAAGAGTTTTTATCAATAGCAACATGAAATTCAGGAAAAGTGACCTTGCTTAATGGGTTCTTACAACCTGCTAAGATAAGCAACATTCTGCCTATCACTAACAGTCAAATGATGCAAAAGTACTGAGCTGGTAGTGGGAGATCTCCTGAATGAGCAAGGTAAATTTAGCACTATGTAGCGAAAAACCTCAGGGAATTTCTAGTTCATTTTAATAAGGAAATCTGGACAGCTGTTTGCTTCACAGAATTAGAGTTAAGATGAGGAAAATGTATGTTTATGGTTATGCATAGGTTTGGGGTTTTTTAAAGACCGTTTCATTTCCTCTGCCAAATAACTTCTTAGACATTGCATTGCTAAAACAAAAAAAAAAAACAAAAAACTAAATTCTTTTGCTGTGCATGTGAAAGTTTAGCATGTATTTACAAATAAAATGTCCCCTTCTTCCAATTTTGAACATTTTATATTTATCTGTTAAAATGGTAATTTAAGTAACGGTAACCTTGCACACCAGTAGCCTAATAATTCACATTGTGTGGCTTTAGTAAACCATAATGTAGCTACTAGGCTTTTGGTTAGAAAACAAAACTCTTAACTAAGAGACCAAGAATTTTAGATTTGAGCATATCGGAAAGTGAAGATCAACTAACAGCTGTAATTGTTGTTAACCCCAAGGTCAGTTTTGTATACAGGAGACAAAGTTTCATTTTCTATCATCCTTATTGAGTTTGGTTTGTTGGTTTTTTTTTAATTTATTTGGTTGGGGGCTGATAACACCCTTTCTTTAGTTAAAAAACATAGGTAACCACATGTGTCTGGATGTTGGTGAAAATAACCATGGTGGCAAACCATTGATTATGTATTCGTGTCATGGACTTGGAGGAAATCAGGTAAAATATGTATGGGATAGATATCTGGTTTTTATGGTCTATTCAACTGGAACTTTACCCTATTAAAGTTTCTCATCTATTTTTGAGAAAGAACTCATTTTTAATATGCAACTTCTTTCTCACTTTTTTCAAAGAGTTAATTCCTATATATATTTTTCAAGGAAAACTTCTTACTGCTCTTCATGTTGTGTCCTGATTCTAACATTTTATGTGCTGCATACAGATTCAGATTTCTAAAATAATTGCACTGCTTCACTTGATCTTTCCTTTCTGTGCAAAACCTTTTAATCCTACCCATACTACTTTCTTGTAAATGTTGTCTTCTTAATTCTTCTTTTCCTTATGCTTCCTCCTATTGCTTCTTTCTCTGCCACCAGGACTCGCACTGTCCAGGAAGACGTTGGTGGGAATCCGGCCAGTGGGAGACAAGTGGCTAGGCCTGAGCCACTTCCCCTCTAGAGGGTCAGCCTCATAGTGTGAGGTCAAAGTGCTCTATCCTGTACTGGCTAATGCAAGTGAATAATGTGATTGAATTTGTTCTAGAGGAGCTCTCTTTAATGCATACCTCTTGGAGAGAGCAATGGTACTTTGTTTCTTCTACAGTATTGCTTGCAATAGATGTCAGACACTGAATCCTTCAGGCACTACTGGAATACTAGTAAAAGGAACATCTCCTTCCCTGTCCAGCAATGAACACTTCTCTGTTGCCGTTAATATTATTCACCAATTAATTCTTAATTTAACTGTAGATCCTTAATAACCTACAGTCAACAAAGGTTTAAAAATTTTTATTAGAACATAGTTGTAATTCGGGATTTTTTTGGTTGGTTGGTTTTTTTAAATAAAACCTTCCATCCTAAAAGTCATCCATTGATGGCACTATGAAAATTCAAACACAATTGTTTCCCTAATAAATTTTTGTGAGACATGGAAGGTTGTCTAGATTAATGTTGGCTTCTTGCAGTATTGAACTTCTCAAAATTCTGTTATGGATCAATAATATATTAGCCTTTTCACACTGTCACAGTTATTAATGCAGAAATGCAACACCGAGGCATTGTATTATGATATCTGCTATGTAATTTTATGGTTGTCTCTAGGTTATCTTAGACTGTACTAAAACTCTGCACTTTCAAGTGTTGTGGGGTTTGTTTTTTCTTCTACCGTAAAATAACAGTCTGAATCCCTTCAAATGCCAGCACTCAGAGAATTTTAATATAGATTTTGCTGGTAATGCTCAGGAGAAATGCATATTTGCTTTCTTAACCCTTCTCACTACACTACTCTTTTGTCTGCTGGTTTATGTTCGTTACCAGACTTTAGCAGTGTAGGCTGAGATTTTCCATGCTACCTATCATTTTCATCCATATATTTGAGATGAGAAAAGTGAGTGGAAGGAAGAATGTGGTTTTCAGAGTTGTACCTCAATTGTTTATCATTCTTCCTTTTTAGAATACTCTGTGGCTGGGAACACATCCATTCCAATAGCATCTAAACATTAAAAAAAATGAAGTTTTAAATCTAGCTCTCAAGTCCTATTTTTAGGACTTGCAGAGGTTTTAGAGTTCAAAAGATAACTCAGAACAAATTAAGTCAGATTAACAGATTTAGAGTACATTATTGTATCTGAGAGCTAAGTGACTAATCCGGTCACTCCTATCAGAACCTGTTTCAGGGAGCAGTGTTGGGCGCAGAGACTTGAAAGTGAGATGCTTGTTTGTTCTTCAGTGCTATTCCCATTGATGCCAAGGTAGTGAGGAGGTGGAAGCTGACCAATTGGACAGATAATTGAATGCCACAGGGAGCTAACTGAGCCTGGTCTGAAGAGTGAAAGGAAAGATATGGTGAAGAAGGCTGACATGGGGAGCCAGGAAACGGTAGTAGTGGGATGTAATGATAGGAGCTCTGCTGTTTAATGAGGGAGAAAAAGATGAGACCAGGGTGGTAGGGTCAGACTAGAGGTATAACAGGACAGCTATGTCTATAACTGTTAGAATTGAATCCCTGTTAAGACTTGAATTACAGCCTTTAATTCCTGAGACTTAACAGTACTCTGCTCTCAGGAAATAATGATAAAATTCACTCACAAAATACATGCTTATATTACTTTTCTAATGGCTAGCTCATAAGTGAACATTACAGCATCTTATTGTTACCTTTTATTGTTTAGATCAAGCAGAAAAAGGTTGACATAAAACAATCAGTAATGTTCAGTGTAACAGTCTGGGGTTTTCTTTGGTTGCTGTAAGGAAAAACAAAGTCCAGCAACAAAAATTTATTAAAGATTTTTGAAGTTAAGATGTTCCAAAATCTAAGTTATCCATGCAACTATCTGCTCTTTTCAGTTTGTCTCCTTGAATTGTATATATGATGCCTGGGGGAGCAAGCAATGAGATCTTGCATCATAATGCATATGCACCAAATGTCATTTGCAAGTTATACATTTAAGTGCTTCTAAGTATATTCCATTGCATTAGTATTAAAAACTGCTTTTAGTTTTATGAACACTTCTAAAGCATGTATGCTAGAAGTCAGAGAAGTTTTTCTGTAGTCTCAAATGGATGAATAACAAATCTGTTACTGTGTGTGTTGGAATTTCAAAGGCTTAATTTAATTTAATATTCTTGTTTGTGTTTATTTACTTTTTAAAAATTATTTGAATAGTACTTTGAATATTCTGCACACCATGAAATTCGACATAATATTCAGAAGGAGCTTTGTCTGCGTGCTTCTAAAGGACCTGTGCAGCTTCACGAGTGTAACTACAGAGGCCAGAAAACTTTTGCCATTGGAGAAGAGCAATGGCTGCACCAAAAGGTACTTAGATTATGCAGTGAATTGGAATTTTAGCAGTGATCTTTTATACGAACTATTTTTTGATTTCCAGTAAAAGAGAAAACAACAAAGAAACAAAACTCTGAAACCAAAAAGGATTAAGTTTTATTTCTGAGAGGAAAATGTAGAAAATTTCAACTTTTCACTTAGCAGATCAAAACCTGTTGATTTTACTATTTTAAATGTAAAGTAGAAAAGTCACTTCCAAAACCAGCTAGTATCCTTTTGTGTTTTGGTTTGGGCATCCACCCGGGTGTCACAGAGAACCGCAGAGTCATTAAGGTTGGAAGAAACCTCAAAGATCATGAAGTCCAACCATCAATCTGTCACCACCATGCCACTAGACCATGTCACTGAGTACCACATCTCTACATTTTTTTGAACCCCTCTGGGGACAGTGACTCCACCACTTTGCTGGGCAGCCTCTACCAAGATTTAACAACTCTTCTTTCTGTGAAGAAATTTTTCCTAATATGCAATCTAAACCTCCCCTGCTGCAACTTGAGGCCATTTCCTCTTGTCCTACCACTGGTAACCCAGGAGAAGAGACCTACCCCATCTCACTACAACCTCAATCAATCCAAATGTTTTGTATCTTTTAAAATAATTTTTAAAAATGTCCTAACAAAACCATTTTCACTTGCATACTATTCCATATTTGTTTGCTAGTCTTCCTCTTTGCTATCTGTATGACCTAACTGTTTAACAACAATGAAAACAAATAGTAAGGGGAAATAGCAGTGCTCATCGTTTGTTAACTTGCTTTTTTTTTTTCCCCCTCCTTTTTTTTTTTTTCACTTGCTTTAGGACCAAACTCTGTACAACGCAGCACTACAAATGTGCCTTACTGGAAATGGAGAACATCCAAGTTTGGCACCCTGTAATCCATCAGACCCCTTCCAGAAGTGGATCTTTGGCCAGAACAATTAAGATTTTGATATGTAGCAGCCAGAAGAACTGTAATAAAAGAAAAGATCCATTCTAATTTGTGATCATATATGTATACAGCAGTTTAAGTGATGCATACTTTAAATGAAAATGTTTAAACAGTTCTTTTTCCCTCTTATTAACTTTGAAATAAAGTGTGTCATCAGAGATTCCATAGGAATCTGTTATACCAAAGACTGAGATTTAAGAAAAAATGTTTACAGTATTTCTGTGATAAGACTTTATATGTTTACCACTGATTCACTGATCCTACAGTCCTCTCTCAACTTGGGAACCGTATGCGTATTGCTTTTCCACATACTGTAAGTACTTCTGAAGTCTTCTGAAGAAGATTAATTTTCTCTGTAAAGTTAGAAGAAATTATTGTATGCTGCCTAAAATCCAAGACAAATTATATGTATATTTTTATGCTCAATTGATAGGCTGATTTTTTTTTTTTTTTTTACCATTTACTTCATCAGTCAACATTTCTCAGTATTTTTTAAGTGCCTCCACTTGAAAAATTAAATACTTGACCTTCAGGTAAAAGCAGAATAGGCTACCACACTGTGCTCACCTTCTAGCGAGTTCTTTTTTTGTGGAAGACAAAAATCATTCTCACTGAAATATGTATGTATGTCTATGTTAATGGAAAATCTGCTAATTCTGATATTAATCTCCTTTTGTTTTGCCAAAACTCATTGTATAGGGTTTTTATATATCATGAACTTTAAAATTTATAACAGTTATATTATAATAGATTTCTGAGCTGCTTAAACAGATTTTCAGCATTTTTTTCCTTATTGCTTTTAAATTACATGTTACCTACTAAATCCCCCTTTTCCTTGTCTTTTACTTATTTATGCAGTGTTTACCTAGCAGATTTCTAACCTTTCTGTACCTAATTGCTTGTGTGAACATTTGCGTGTTGCCTTTGGTTTGTTGTTCCCCTGTTATGAAGGACTGGCCTCGGTTCTAGCAGTCCAAGTGAGACCTTGGCCTTCCTAGCTTTTCTACTAGCTCTTTACATTAAACATTGTATTCTTCTAAACATCCACAAGTATACTTCAATAGACTGTGTAGAGCTATGACTTCATAAATAGCCTTCCTTTGATATTAAGTATTTAAAAATAAATCTGTATTTCTTTGGTTATTCTTCTAATGAAGGCATAGTTGTTAAAACCCCTGCAGTTAGTCTTGCAGTGCAGTCGCCAGTCACGTACCTTTTGTGACTGTGATTATCTCAGGCCTTCTCTAAGGAAGGTAATTCTTCTGCACAAGAAGTATGTTCTTTAGGAACAGAGGTGTACACTTACTTGAAAATGTCTACTTCAGGGTGTGAATGTGAGCATAATGACCATCCCACACTTAATGCATCTAAAGTAACATAAAATTGCACTTTAATAAGGTAAACTCTGTTTCATAATAAACTTTTTGTTATTTGGAGAAGACTTAATTGGTTTATGCAAATTATGCTGGTTTAAAAATACACTTAAATTTGCATGTGTTACATGGGACAAAAATGGCTATGAAAATAACTTCTAGGAAGGGAAAGAAGCAGCATAATAAAAACAAGGAAAAGAGTTACTGTCATCTAGAAGTGCTAGTGTTGTTATTAAGTAGAGATGGGAAACATCGAAGGTAAGAAGATACTTAAGACTTGGCATTTTGTTGAAAGAATTGTTGGAATGCATAGAGTATCTATTGAAATGGAAGAAAATAGGAGGTATAATAGCAACCAGCTTACTAATGAGCTCTTCAATGTTCTGAATCTCAGGAAAGGTGCACGTAACAGTGGCAAGTTGAGCAGTAAGATCAGACCTGCCACTAGTAACAGTATTTTAGGAAATTATTAGTATTTCCTTTAAACACTGTACCTGTACGAGGAGGGAGATTAAGGAAGAAGTCCTCTTTACCAAAAGGAAAGAAAATTCAGATTTTGTTAAGTGAAGACAAAGAAAAAATATTTGTCTACATGATCAAATATAAAGATGAGAATATATTTTATGGAGTGAATATTAAAGACTGAGTAGGACAAAATACACTAATATTAAATTTCTCCTTTTATCTTGGTAAATAAATAATAACATTGCAGATAAAATACTAATTTAAAGAATTGGGTGGAGGGAGGGATGGATGGATGGATGGATGATTTGCATTTTTTTAATTTCTGATGGGCAGAGGAGCCTGTCTTTGATTAATTTAACAGTATCTGACTCATGAATTCAGCTTTTGAAGAAAAGCAAGAAAAAAATCTATTCAGTAGTTTTAAGTCATCTAAAAGACACAAAGCTGAATAAGCAAGAAACAGCAAGAATTTGTCAGAAGCATTAGCTTAAGCCAAGTTCTTGACTCATGTCTTGGCTTCTGTATGGCCTTTGGTGACACCTGTAAGAACATTTTATGAAGTTCAAGCTGTATGACTTGAAACAACTTGCTGTAGTGTGGACATAAATTGTTGGAAAGACTGTAGTGGGAAGGCTTATTAATGGCACTGTGTAACTGGCTGTATCAAATGGCATTGCACCAAGATCTGCCTGTGCACTCTGAGAAATCTTAATAGTATTTCAGTAATGGAATACTAAGTGTTCTTGGTACTTTTGCAGATCAAACTAATATTGGAAGGGCAACAAATACACTTGAAAAACTGGAGAAGGAGTTGAGGACAAATAGGATGCAGATCAATGAGAAAATTGTTCAACAAATACGAATAGAGGATGGGAGATAGTATAGATAGCAGCTGTGCACTGTTGACCCTCAGGAATGAAATGGAAACTGAGTGTTCAAGGAACCTGTTCTAGAAGACAAGGTATTTAGCATAACTGTTTAAAAGGACATGTTCTTTTAGTTGCTAGTTCATATTTTACAACAAATGCATAATTTTTTTTCGTATTGCTAAAGAATTTCTTCATGCAGTGTGTTTCTTTTACAAACTTGTTGGATTGGAATTTAGATATACGAAATGTTATTTCTCTATTGAATACCAGCTTTTGTTTTTCAGGGTAACATGTGAAACCAGGAAAGAATTTAAATTGCAAGGAAACAAGTGTTCTGTTGCACTTGGAGTTAGGAATCTCTTCAAGAGCAATGATAGAGGAGCTCAGCTTCATTTTTGTTCATTTGTTTTTCTAAGACTTTTATAGCAGATAGAGCAGTAGATATACTTGTCCCTCTGTTTTCTGCTAAGGTTATCGGTAGCGGGTCACCTACTAATTACATTTTTTTTTTTTTGTTCAGTTCTAGCTGTGGAAAGGGAGGGGGAGCGAGTTGCTCGGCACAAGCTGTGTGGATGTGCAGCACGGATTGTTATGCAAAATGTAAAGTCCTGGGGGGAATCGATGATCCCGAATCCACTGGCATTTCATCCAAAAGGCCATCACCGAAGTTCCAGTGCCTTTACAAGTGCGGGGTCAAAGAGCGGGGTTTCCCTGGAGCCATAGGGACTGGAGGCAGCAAAGCCCTGGGTTCTGGCATATCG